>OZ018312.1:71447-545572 GCA_963969455.1 Arge pagana | reverse complement strand
AGAGAGAGAGAGAGAGAGAGAGAGAGAGAGAGAGAGGCAGAGAAAGAGGGACAGGGAAAAAGGGACAGAGTGAAAAAGTGGGAAAGCAACGTGGCAGCGACAGAGAGAGCTGCGAGGAAGAAATGAAAATGAAGAAAGAAAGAAAAGAGTCGGCCAGGCGAGCGATATGCCGTGTGCCTTGACAACGAAACTACTGTCGCCGATGATAATTTATGGTAATGGTACCGGTATTCGTACCGACGAGGTCGGAGCACCCGGCGTCTGGCAGTCGTCGGTCCGAGCTCTCGTCGTGCGGACGGTTTTCCGCGAGGTTTCCCGCTTCGAGGGAACACGAAGCAGCGATTCTCCCCTCAGAAAACATCGCGTCGCAATTGCACGAGGGATCGCGTGTATATTCGTCGCGCGAGACGTATATAAGAGAGATTCTCTCGATACCGCGACGAGGTGACGCCCATACACCGCGTTTCCCGAAAGAGACGCAGACTCGAACCAGGGCGCTCGAGGCGCGCGCATCTCGCCCCCCGGAATCGCTTCCTGCTCGGATTCGAGAGTTCGGTCGCGGCGATGCGATACGGGAGACAGCAGCGTTTCGACGATATTTCCACGATTCGCGTCACTTTTTCTAACCCAAGAATCTCGCGCGAGGCGCTTTTCGACCAGGAAACACGCCGCGAGGCTCGTTACGGTGAGTACCGCATCGATTTTGTCAACGTTACCCGCGATATTCGTTCAAATTTCACCGGTGCTGAGAACTCTCTGACAGCCGGTTACGCGCTTCTACCTTAAGCTCTATCGATCCACTCGGAGATGCGTCGAGCTTGGGGATGATTTTTCGTTTCTGGAGCGTTCGTCGTCCACGTTTTCCTCGTTCTATCGTCGTCTCCAAGTAGAATCCGGAACATTCGATTGTCTTTGGTTCCCTCGCCGATCCGTTATCGCCGTTGTTTACATACCTGCTGCACGCAGGAGCGCGTAAGCGGTTTATCGGTGTACGTCCGACAAAAGGTAGACCGTTTTTTCACCCGGAATTCGAAGATTTTCGCGCGAGCCGACGAATGCTACCCAAAGTTCGATGGGATCGGTCGGCGTTCGTTGGTCGTCAAATTTTGATTACAGCGGCGAAAGTACAACAATGGTGGGCAAATCGCGTCCCGCGACGATACCCATTTTTCCCCCGAGGGATCAAAGCCTCGGGCATGCGTAGAATTTCGGCGCGCACGCATTATGGCCGACTCGTCTACCTACGCGAGATAAATCAGCATCCTCGTCATCTCGCGCGTGAAATTATTACAGTCATTCGCGTCCCGCGGATCATTTCGCGTATCACCCTTCTCCCCCCCACGATTTACTTGATAGTAATCAGACGAACGGATCCCCATTAGCATGGAGGCGCGACCGATCCTGCGAAACTCGTGCGGTCACTTTAGGTTGACGGTCGATTCGAAATGAATTTGCCGATACCATCCTGCTGGGAATCGTGGTTTCGAGAAATTTATTGCTATGAATACGCGAAGATCTTGGGTATAGGTACGATCGGGGCTTCGCGGCTTTCGCATCTCCGCCGAACGAAGGAGAAAACGGCAAAGGTCAGAGCGGATTCTTCGCTGATTTGTCACTCGCGAATGCGAGATTTCGCGCGCGCGTGCTTCTGTCCAAAAGAAGAATGCGAGTTCGATGAACTCCCGTATGAAAATGCCTGCGGTAACGATACGTTCGACCCGAATTGCGCGAAATCGAATCTTTGGTCGATTCGACGTCTCTCGATACCGTCCGTATCCGCGATATGAGTATTCTCACCGACGAGAAGCCCAAACCGGACTACGCGTTCGGCCTCAGAGCGGCTGCATTCCGATTCCAACGTTTCGAACGTCCCGTCTGGACCGCGAGCCAGTTCAATGCCACCCGTAGTTTTTGCAAACTCAACCTCGATGCAACTGCACCGGCGCATGATCGTTGCGATCACCACCGATACCACCGACGATTACCGCGACCGTCCGCCTGAAATCGTCCGCCACTCTCGAAACAAATTCATAACCCATCGTTACTCGGTTTTCGCATTTTGAATTATCGACTTGCCCTTTTCAAAAATCTATACGCTCAGCCGTATCGTCGACGCTTCATTTTTTCCCCGTAACGAGAAAGATTTCCACGGATCGTTTTCTCTTGGGAGCTCGAAGGGGATTGAGATTTTCTGAGGGATTATTAGTTAACGTATATTGACAGCGGACGCGAGCGGACATCTAAATAAACAGGATGATATAGCGTCACGTAGGATGACGCGACGAATGCGCGAATGATCGATGTTCCAACCTCCGAGACATTGAACTTCCTCCGCGGCACACTCGTCTTATTTTTCTCGCTCTCGTTGCCCGTCGAACCGATATGCCCGACCATTGATAGCGCCGAATAGAAACTTCGCCGCATCCTCGGTCCGTCCACCTTTTCGCTCGCGCCGATCTCGTTACGCGGCCCAATTTTTCCCTACGATCGCGTTTGAGCGTCGATTTTCCACGGCGATCCACGCGCCTCCGGAAAGGCTTGTGAAATTTTTCAAGCGAGCGTAGCTGCTCGTTGCTTCGCTCGCTGCTCGCGTTGGGAAAGAATCGTGAACTGTCCGCGAGGAACTTGATACCGACGAATTACGCGCGAGCGTTGTATAAATTAACGTATTTCCGCGCTAGCCGAGTGACGTCAGGCGACGGGACGCCGTTTGTTTGAAAAGTAGCGCAACGAGCGCTTATTAGCTTCCAGACCGGAGCCACATGGCTGCCATTCCCACGGATAATTCAAACGATTCCGGTGAATCGTATCGGGAAGGTCGATTTTTTTCTCCTCGAATGCGAGAACCGGAGGTCGTTAATTGGGGGATTCATTGGGCAAGGAAGAGTTTCGAACGTTCGTTATCCGAGGTCGCTTGACCGTCGGCCGACAGGAACTACCACGGCGAGGAAAGAGACGAAAGTACGCGGAAGAAGGAAAAAGAGAAGGGAACGATGGGAGAAAAATGGCGTGGGAATTATTCTCACGTCGCCAATCGAGTTAATCGAGCCGATCGAGCCGAGTCAACGTTTCGGGAAATCTCCGAGCCTACGACGTTGCTTGGAACGGTTTTAGTTCGGATTACGAAATTCGTAAATAAAAATAGAATCTAACGGCGTATCGAGCCGATGAATTACAATATCATTCGCGAGCGTCGGGCCGCGGCCGAGGGAATCGCGGCGAACGTATCTTTGTTGGATCTCGCGGAGTCGGTATTTTCCCTTTTCCGCTCCCTTTTCACGGGTTTCCAAACGGTTCGACGGCGCGCGTCGCCGAGGTTCGTACGCCAATGCAGTTCTGCGCAGGATAATCTTTCGGGAGAGCCGGGGCAGGTAGATGTGCTATTGAAACGGAAACCCTGCTGACTTTACGATGGCGACCGTCGGCCTTGAGACCGCCCAAATATCTACCGGGCCAGCTGCGTATTCCCAAACTCGGGAACCGGCGAGAAATAAATCCGAGACACCGTGAGACGCGATGCCCGCAACAATTGTCGCGAACCCTCCGCCGGACGCAACAATGAACGGGCGATAATTTAGCGAGACGAGGGAAACCATGATTCTTTTTCTGACCGATCGAATTCCGTTTACGATATTCGTCGGTTTCCGTCGCTAATCATTCTCGTAGCAGGTCTATTCGAGGAACGCGACCCGAGGTTCGTCGTAGTCCTGTATACTCGACTCGGGGGACGACGATAGATTGCAATTTGTGAATTCAACGATCGATCCGCAGCTCGGACGAGACGTCGGGAGTCGAGTCCGCGAAGGAATCTGCGACGTTTAATAAAGACCCGAGTAATCGGAGGGGGTGGCCGGGAGATGGAGGACAAGGAACTGGGAACTCGTATCCACGAGTCTACGATATATAGTATCAAGAACCAAGAGCGATCGATCGAGCAGACTACGGACCAACGTTGGGCAAACGTTTCAGCTTTCCTCGATAGGTAATTTACTTTCGTAATTTACTTTCGCGTTCCTATAAGTCGCGTATTCGAACGTTGTTTTTCGCTGCCGACGTTACCGAGGTTTTGCGAAGCGAAAACATCGAAAAACGCACGTTCCGATGCTCGCGCGTGCGAATTGGCAACGGGAGAACGCGGCGATGTTCCACGGTTCGTTTAAGCATGTTACTTGTTTTCATTCGCAGGAACCACGAGCGTTGTTGATTTCGACGCGACCTTTAGCCACTACGAGTCGAGTGCGGAGTAACGAAAGAACGGATGCCGCCTGACGAGCAGATGGTTGCCCTGCTTATTGGTTTATTCGCTCGGCACCCTCTTGCTGCTCGGTCCCTCGCAATCAGCCCTCTTATTTCTGCCTCGTGTCTGGCCCCGCAGCCCACCTTCGTATACCACCTATACGTATAAACATATATACCATATACGCGAGTACATACGTGTACCTAGGTAAGGAATTTATTCGTATAAAGTATTCGTTACGGCGCAACGTGCGATCGCACTGGAAGCGCGCGAGCGATGAAACTTGTTATTCTGTTTCTTGGCTAATAACGAATTTTCCGCAGTTCATCAGTTGACACGGGGCTAATTCCGGCTGGATACAAAACTAATGGAAACTCATCTCGGTAGATCACTGCTTGCTGCTTCGAACACGCGATGTAGGATTTCTCGACGAACCTTCAAGCTTCGCCGATAACGAGTTGGAGGAATTGCGGTAAGATTATTGTCACTGGTAATAAAATGATCTCGGCTACGCATTACGAACGATGGCGTTCTTACTTCCAAATGATTGCGACTGAGCTACGTGGTTTTTTTCAAACAATATTACTGATTTTTCACGTTACCGGGTAATCACGAATCAAATGTGTTCGAAGTTATCGATATACTTTTGTGAAAGACGAGGATTCATACGATTCATCGCCGCTGTAGCTTGTGATTTACGTACACGTGAATTTTCAGTAGATATCGGTTAACGCGATGTTTTTTAACGATACGGAACGATTGGCTGCGACGATACTTCCGATATGCACGCGACGACGCGTTTGAATCATATTACCTCGTTGCGACTCGCGCACGCATTGGTATATAATCTATTACGATTTCACGATCCTGGCGAGAATTGATTTTCGGGCTAGAATTTGTACGAAAATATCGTCGCGGTTCCGCGCGCTTGTATCGTCTGTAATTCGCGTGAAAATCGTGATTTTTCGTATCGATTAGCTTATCCGTCGCCACGTGAATTGTATTCGTATTTTAATCTCACCGAATCGTCGTTTCGTCCGGTTGTTTTAAAACACAATTACAATACAATTACAGATAGTATACAGAGTTATAATTACAGGACTTTGCCCAAGTTCGAAGGCGATCGTATTCCTACAAAATCGTATACGAGCATCGACACTGTTTCCCACGCCTACGATATCGAGCGGTCGCAAAATTGTAGACCTACTTGGAGCGTCGCCTAAAACGTTTGGAAATTTGCACGCAAATTGCTCGGAACACGCCTCGGGAGCGGGGTTCGCAGTGGTAGAGAGGTGAACGCCGAAATGTCCGACGGCTGGCGATGAATATTTGGCATCGTGGGGTGAAAGGACGCGGTTCTGCGAAGCGTCGGTGTCGCGATACGGTGACGTTCGGCGTCGAATGGGGGCCGGATCGATAAAAGGACGAACCAAGAGTACAGGGCTCGGCGAAACTCGATTCCCCGCCCGAATTCGCGTGAATATCTTCGGGGGTAGCTTTACCCTCGAGGATTTTTCATTGGCTCGGGCGAACTTGTTGATCCCAGGGGATGCAACGCCACGTTCGAGGGGGGAGCCAGGGCCGCGAAAAAATGGGAGAACAGAGAACAAAAGTGAAAGGCTTCGGGTATAACGTGACCCGGGGTCGCGCGACCTCCGTTCGTGAGGACGCATGGAAATTGACATGTTTTGACGTCTGGTAGAGGATCGCGAAATCCTTTCGGCTCGAGGAGTCATCTGTTTGGCATTTAGTTACGAGCTGGGATGTCTAAGTCCAGATTAGGATCGGGTCGAAGACGTTTGCACGGATATAGAAGCCGGGCGGAGGCTTGCGAATACCCTCATCCATCGCGACTTGACAAATAAGGATAAACATTCAACCCCCGAGTAATTCCGCAGTCAACGCTCCATTATCACCCGCGCCGCGTAGCTTTTCCAGCATATCGAGCCGGCGTACCGACGAATCGTGGGGAAAGAGTCACGAGAAATGGCCGAGTATCGGCAGGAGGACGACCTTGTCAACCTGACCCTCGACGCAGAACGTTCCGCTGACGTCTCTCGATGAGCTTATCCGGAGTCGAAATATCGCATCTGCATGGTTCTTAAAAACCGATCACTCTCTTCCTCCCGTTCAAATTCGCCTACTCTTCGCATTCCATTATTCAGTGGGCAACGCGACGAATACGCTGTCGGGATATGATAAATCATCTCCGATCACTTACGTCCAAAAAAAATTTCCACGCGCCTCGCATCAACGTCAGCGAGGAAAATTCGAGACGAAAGTATTTTCGAAAATCGCGCTAGGATTCAAAAAGTTGATCCTTATACGATTCGGACGTTCGGCTATCGTTCGGCTCGATCCATTACGATTCACGAGCCGCGATGCGGAATCTTTATTTATTCGCGCAATATTCTGGATAATCGATGGAACTCATGATCGGTAACGTGCTTCTTTGGTTTCAGGCTGCACGGATACTTGGTGACCGATTGACCGATATGCGCACTCTCCTTCCCCCATACTCGTTCGACCTGTCGCTGTATCACGGGAGAAGAGAGGTTGTATTTACCGCTAGCCGAGCACGACCTTGCCGCGAAACGCAAGTCATCATCCTCCACGCTCGGTTGTCCGATCCATGCGATGCCGCGTCGAATACTAGAAGGTTAACGAAACGAGTCAGTTTCAATACGCACGCCCGAACACGTGTACCGATTTACGAAACGCACACCGACGGTGCAGGTACGTGCGATGATTTATCGAGAGCACCGTGATCGACCGTCGGTCAATTGAAAAATCAACCGCATCGGTCGACCACCCGATTGCGCTTTGGCGATAGGAAATCATCGATCCACGCGTATCCGGCGATTTCGAAACGTGGAATCGCGGGATACGTCGGTAGACGATTTCTGTCTCCGATCACGTCGCAACAAACTTTGCGATTCTTCCGCGCGCGATGCTCGAAGCACGATCACCGATTTCATTCGCATCGATGTTTTTTCGCAGGCGATCGTGGCGATTGGACAAACGGAGTGGCCAGATGGAAAATTACCCGCGAAACGCGCGAGGCGAGTGGAAAAATATCACGAAGACTGTAATGAACGTTCGTTGCGATGATTCGCTTCCATCCTGTTCACCGATCACGCTCGATGCATCGCTTGACAATGATATTTTAACCACGTCTCGCCAAAATATAGCTGAAAATTCGATCCAACATGGTACATTCGACAACGAGAACAATCGCACGCGACGCGTTCAACTGTGTAAGCTGTGTAATTATTATTGTACGTACACAGGACGATAGGAAATTCGGATACGCGTACGCTCGTAATTCCTGTTTAATGCTGCGTGTTTGTTCCGCAAACGAATCATATCCGTCACGACGCATCGTCGTCATCGCATATGGATGGTGAACGGGAAAAAAGGTATATAAAATTCATGCGACTCTGGATACTTTTCGAGACCGGTTTATAGGCATATAGACATATTGAGAAGCGGGCGAGGAGGGTCGTGAATTCGAAAATATGGTATTCGCCTCGGACTCCTCGTATATTTTCGAATTCGTACAATCAAAAATACGGAAAAAACCCAACGGACAGGCACGATGGTTGCCATAAGCGTACCTACGTTATGGTATGACAATTGTCGAGCGTTGTCTGTTTCACTCGCACGTGAACAACGCGTACCTTACAAAGGCCTGCACTTGGCTATCAAACATTTCGTATCAAAACTTCGACGCCAATTGTATGTCGACTCGTTTACGTGGCAAGCGGAATAATCGCGTATAGATGACCTGAGATTATCGTATACGTGAAAATTGTTACGCGATCCTCGAATACAATGCCCATTGGCAAAGGAGGAGGTAGAATTTCAAGGATCAACTCGTGGCTAAGATACTGATTAGCAATGACTTTCGTGTTTGCAAATATGAGAAAGTGATTTGAAAAAATGCTACGTGATCGTCCGCTGCCTCGTGTTTATTGGACTAGGAACAAGAGATCCTTCGCTGAAAGATGACTCGACGAATCTCAAAGTAATTTCCCCGTGACTGTGCAAGGTGGAAAAAAACGAATTGATATGCCGTGTCGTCGGATCGTCTAGACTGCAAAAGTTAGTCGAGAATTATTAAAACACAGGACTCGAGCGAAGCTGAGAATATTTTTCGTTCGTACGGATCTTTATTCGTTTCGGCTGCGTTAAAATAACATTTGGATGTTTCACGTTGCAGATAAAGACGAAACCGCCTGAGGGAGATGCGATCGATCCCTCATCTACTGGGCCCACGATAGAGAGGTACACCGTTGTCTTGAGATCCGATGAGACTAAGAGGAACCGATTTAATGAGAAATAGTGACAACAAAGAAAGAGAACGAAAGGATCGCTATGGCCCGGTTAATGCTTTACATCTACCCTGTAGATCCGAATTTGTTTGATAACAGGCGACAAATTCGGTTCTAGAGAGGTTTGTGTGGGGCATACAATGCTACGGTGGTCTGAATCGGTTTTAAATCGATGCGAATCGACGAGCAGGATACGAGTTCGAGTAGAAACGCCTTTCGACGTCGGGTACCGCTCCCAGGCACGCGTATTCAAATATTCGCATCGCATCCTGCATCGTTTCGTGAATAATATTCAACGTCTCCTCGCGGGCATGGTGCATCGTCGACGCAGCGCGACACCGCACATCGACCATCTCCGTTCACGAGCCACGTGAATCGTCTTCCGTTCGTCGTCACCGGTTTCTTATTTTTGCAGCAATCGCCACGTTCTCCTTTCGACTGTCAAACGATCGTTCGACTTTGTCCACTGTTCGCTGCAGATTCGAGAAACGTGGTCTAGCTCGCTGGTACCGACAGATTCCCCGTTCTATTTTGCGAATGGAAGATTTGCCCAGCAACAAGACGACACGTGCGAAAGAAGAACATCTGGATTTCACCGATTCCGACAAAATTCGATTGTTAGACCTAATTCGAGTTATACTACTTAAGAAGTTTATTTAGACGTACATCAGAACAAGTTCGTGGGTACATCTTCCTAGCCTTCGTTTATTTCTCGTCGTTTCCCATAAATGTGTCTTATATTGGATGAAAGTGATCGGGCTGAATCGTGTATAAATCTTTAATTTCCAAACATTTTTCTCAAGCATGCTCTTAATAGTTGTACAGCACCGTGCTACGAGTACAATTACGTGGAAAAAGCGCACGGAGTGCCAGGGATTCTATGGATGCCGAAGAATCGATACATCCGCATCCTATCGAACCAAGTTTTTCGATAAAACGACCGAAACAATCAATAACCTACATGGGTTTTCATCAAATTGAGGAGAGACGCGCGAGAGCTTCGTGGCTCAAATATCAATCCTCGAACAAAGTTCATCGACGGAACTTTTCATTTTTGGCTACGTGGCTTTTTAGCTTCGCGACTCTATCCAATATCCGATGATCACATTGTAACGTTTCTCGGACAATCGACAGAAATCTGAATATTCATACGCGTATCGCGACGACAGCCGTTTTCGTAGATCATTGAATATGCTTAGCGTCGCAAATGCAACGTCTCAGGCGGATGGATTGCAACTTACAACTCCTGGTAAGTACGGTTTTTCACCGAGTGGTTATTTCATCGCGACACAATGAGAGTTGATTATACGATTTTTCAATTAAAATTACACGAACCTGTTGGGCAACATCTCCGCGATGATTGATTCACATTTCTCGCAAATGCTGCAACGAAATCACGATGCGATTGTACTTTGATCGCGCGTAGATACCATCGACCAGAACAACCTTTCCTCGACTGTCTATTAACGACCCGGCTGCTGATTATTATTCTTCGAAGATAGGTCGAAGAGGCCGTTCAGCGTTATTACTGTCGTTGAACGTTTGCTACCGCGCAAACTTCCACTGCGAATTATTGCGAGTGACGGACGGAAAATGTCACGACCTCGATGATCGCGCGCACACGACGTCACCTGAGTTGATCGTCGATTGCTCGGTCGCGCACCAGCAGTGACGAAAAATCATGAAAATTTCCGATAACGAATCGTCGCGAAAACGCGATCTTCGAAGTTCGATTGAAATACGCCGCGACGTGTATCGTTCATCGTATCTGCATTCCGTCCCATAGAAGCAATTGTCCCGCGATGATTGCTCATTCCGGGAAACATCTGTACAATCGCCATGCGAGTAAAATCTAAACAAAACAGAGGGGAAGATGATTTCAATCTCACGCGAGTCAATCATCTTCGTATTTTACATCGCGCGAAGTCCATCGAACCTCGATGGGTCGTTGATCGAATGTCCATTAGAGGATTGATTTATAGAGTTAACGCAACTATAGAACCGATTCCAAAACAATTCGATGAACAGTTATGATTTTGCGTGGTATCGATCATCTATATGTCGGGCGAGTTTTTTCATCGGAACGGAGAGCGAACCACTCTTATCGAAGTAAGATGTCCGTAATCGTGCCGTAAATACAATAAATTGGCATTGGAAAATCGTCGCGAAACACGTGCTCGGTCGCGAACATTAACGCGTTACGCGATTATTCGTTCGACGCATAATTATGTTCCTCCCATCGTCGTCGTATGGATCGTCGGATTTCTCTCGCGAAAGCTCGCGACTTATCGTCGACTAGGCCCGCCACTATTACTCAGAGATAGCGATCCTGCGGGGGGGTTGGTTCGACGATTGGAAAATCAACGTGGTCTTCGATCCGCGGTTAACGTCGAAAAAACCAAATCGTAGTTCCCGGCCGGCATACAAAAAGTAGAAACGCTTCGCGTCGGGGAATCAAGAATTTTAGAAGATGGTAGAGCCGATTGAATCGCGTACGTGAGTCGAAGCCGGCTCGAACACGTAGGCAGGGCTTGTCGAGATCTTTGCATCTCTCGAGACGAAATCCACATCTGAGCGTGCGAGAAAACATAGCAAGATTAATGATTCGCGTGACAAGGAGCGAGGGGTGCTGTTGGTGTTGCCACGGTCGCTGCTGCTGCTGCTGCTACTGCCGTTTCTACGCACTACTCTCGCATTGCCTGACGGCGGCAGCATCGAGTTTGCCGAGAGAAAAAGAGAGCGAGAGGGAGAGAGGGTGGGGGGAATTCTTCGTCGACGACGTCAGCCTCCGTATTTTTCGCATTTTCCACGATACTCTGATCCTACTCCGCCTTTTTCTCTCCGCCTTCTCCCTCCGTATCGTATTTTTCTTCTCGTTACATAACGCGGCGCGGTGGTGTCTCGGCAAGCTAATGAAATCCCGTGAACCGAGAGTCTCAACCTGATTTCATTACACCAACGTGATTCTATTTACGAGGAATGAAATTAATTGTTATTTGCCCGGTCATTAATTTTTCAAATTATTCATCTGACAGCTGATTAACAACCTTACACCTTCATCTGCCGTGAAGAAATACGGAAGATTTCGACTCGCTGCCCACGATCCGATAACCTGGCGGCGCGAAGGGTGACTATCGCCATAGAGAGAGAGAGAGAGAGAGAGAGAGAGAGAGAGAGAGAGATTTAAATATTCTAGGAGAACGGGCTAGAGTGTCGTTGCGTCGAATAGGACCGAAGGGTTGCGGGCATATAATAGAAGGGAGGAGTCATCGGACTAAGCTGCTAACCAGAATCCCGTTGGCAAATATCAAGGCGCCCCCGCGGATCGTGTGACCGTGAGTGATGGCAACTTCGGCATCTTCGGTTCGCTACGTTTCAAACTCAACTCGTTTGGCGATAGATATTTATGCGTAAACACGTACTTATGATTCCTATCGTTCGGTAGGCCGAAGGTTAACAACGGAAACACGTTCAACCCGATTTCAGATCAGCTACCCTCGATAATTGCACCGCAAGCTTCGCACGACGAGTCTACTACAACCGACGTTACGTGATTTCTGCTTATTTTCCTATCAAGCCGACGTACATTCGCGTACGCGCAAGTCGATTCTCGATCTCGTAGATCTTCATCCTTCAAGGTCCGTCCTTGGCCCACCTCCGTCGAGCTACGGGGCATTCGAAGCGAGGGGTATTACTGTCGAGTTTATCGCAACCACGATGAAGGTACCTATTCCCGAAGCACGATGCCGAGCTCGCAGATTCTGGATTCCAGAAATCAAGAATCATTGAACGCGCCGACGTTTCGTCATCGAACGTTACTCGAGGCAGTTGGAAGAGTTTTTCTCGGGAATAACTTTCACTCGTATCCGCGCGTCGCGCTTTTCCTCGTCGATTGTGACATAAAGTTAGACGCCCGGTATACCGAGTATACCGCTGAAAAATAATCGTTCCGAGTACCGGAGGCGTTGGCATTGCAACAACGCGAACGACCAGCTACCTGCAATTTTTTATTCTCTCTCTTCTCTTCTATTCGAAGTAGCCATTCCTATCGATCATATTTCAACACTCGAAAATAGAAATTGTCGACGTCGTAAGATTTTCCATCGTGACTGGCGCAGTCGCGTTATTGGTAATCGAAATGTGACGCGTTTACGAAGTTTTTTGGGTCTAACATAAATTCCAAGCGTGAATTTTGTCATAGCTCTGCGCGTATTTGAAAGTTGAAACTTCGAACATTCTTCGTTCTTGAATCGAAGCGATCCACCGACGAAGCCGTTAACTCACAAAGTCCAAGACCTTTCCAGTTGAATTTTACAAGAGTTGGCCGAGTCGAGGGAGCGCGGATGAAAAGAGGCCGGCATAGATCTGACGGGAGTGGTGAACGCGCGGCGAGATAATATTAATGATGACTGGTCTACTCCTCGCGTTGTCCTGGCGCATCGGTAACCCGCGCATCGTGTCTCGATTCGAATATACTCGTAGTTGTCCGATACTGTCGGTGGACGAGCGCGCGGCGCGTTCTTGAAAATCGCGTCGTGGCAACGGAAAGTCGGGATTCCAGTTCCAATAGTTCGCGTGCCGCGATCGGAATTCTTAATCCACCCCCGTCCCCCGGTTTTCCCGGTGTCGGTCGTTCGAATTGGGCCGTAGATACTATTTTCGCCGCGAATCTCGCCCACGAGGGCGCAGAGGAACGAGGTGACGTTACGAGCTGGAGGCTCGAGGATAATTATGTGCGAGATTTAATGACTACCTATTAGGAAAATTACGTTAAAAAGTAATCAATAACGAAATGTTTCTCGCCGATGGTTTCGCCCCGACAAAATGGCGAGGCACCCGGTCCTGGATCACGAACACTGAAATATTATACCACGACCGTATCGCGTACCCTGCAGGGAAGTCGTTGTACGTTTCGACAGACGCGCAGGGTTCGCTTGGTGGCTGGCTAAACCTGAGATGACCACCTGCTGCCTCTTTGATTCCACCGCCGGAATCTCATTTAGCCGTGTAATCCCGATATTCATTCACGATGGATCACACTGCTCTGTCTCGACTTTTAACCCGATGCTTTTTCCCATCGATCCATACGTCTGCCGCCGACTTACGATTAGCCACGATTATTTTACGCGTACGATTCTACGTACGTACGCACGTACCGGCCGACGTTCTGAAAAATTACTCCGTCCTCCGGTTAATAATAACGAAGCTCGTCTCTGTTATTGATACACCGCGCGATGGATCGATAACGAATATAACAGTCGTGAAAAAGATTTTTCCATCGTTTTCCATCGTCGCGTCGTTCTTTCGTGGATTGTATTTTTTATTCTTCGTTGTTTTTTTTTTTTTTGTATTCTCGCGAGAACACGACCAATGAGAATTGCTCGGGGTCTTTGGGAATTTCGACGCAAAGTCCTGTTCGCCAAACGAGAGTAGGCGAAACAGAAACAACGCGTCCGGCTGCCGCTGCAGGCGCAACGCCTCGCCGGCCGACCACGCGCGGTAAGTTTGCACTGACGCAAGACCCCGGCATTACCGGCGACATTTGCTGCCGAGCCACGCGTATCGCTCGTGCCGCGCGAGCGCGAATTCGCATCGCAGGGAAATTATCAGGGCTACCGGATACAATGTCGTAACGTATTTTTCTACAAAGCGCTCGCGAACGAGTTGAGCCGGCGTCGTATATCGCTTTCCCGGGAATAGAAGAATCTATTATAACGATATTCGGAGTCGGTTCGTATCAGCAGAACCGTGCACGTGAAAAGAAGCGGTCCCGCCAGGGGTGCCGGGGTGATCTAAAAATGGAAATAGTAGGAAATAGGGAGTCAAAGGGAATGGAAAACCGAGGTAAAGGGGAGCTTTCCTTTCTGCGGGCCCCCCTTCCCCCCCTCTATCATATTCCCAAATACCCACCCACCTTTTCGTGATTCTCCCTCCGGTCTCCCTTCTCGGTTTTTCTTCGTTCGAACGAGTCGCGCGGTGGATGGCGGAGGAGGAGGAGGAGCGCGACGAGCGAAAGCAGGAGAAGGACGGGGTATCCGTACGGCGGAGCGCGCGAGCGAGAGGGTCGGCCGAAGGGGGAGAGCGGGAAAGCGGAAGCAACGAACCGGGCAACCCCTCGCGGTGCGGAGGTTCGTTCTGCTCGCGAGACGGCTGTGCACGAAAGCAACGAGGCAAAGAACGAAAACGAAGGATGGAGCGAAGGAAGGCACGATAAAACGAACCCGCCGCGCGCCGTGCCGCTGGTAGTGCTGCCGCTGGTGCTAGTCAAACCAAAACTCAGTCATGATTAATGATCGCAGCCAGAACGCTCCTTCAAACAACAAACTTTTCCCAAGGAACGGAGGAGAATACAAGAAAAAATATATAAGAAAGAGGGAACTCTCTTTCTTCGCATCCACCCTTCAGCCGACTAATACCTCGAGCTCCTCCACTCTGACAGCCTTTCATTTCTTTCTCTCCTTCTTTCATTCCTTCTTTCCCTTTTCCATCCCCCTCACCACCCCCCGCGCGCTCGTTCCCCCGGACCCATGTATACCCAGCCGCTCGCTGTACTCGATCGACGCAACCTTCTCCGACCTCTCCGCGCGACCGTTGTCGCGCTCCTTTTACGCGAAAGCTTCGATATCGCGAGACAAAGCCCGCGCGGTCCTACCAAACGGATATCGCGCGCGAGGATGAGCTCTCGCGACTAATTCCGTCCTTCTCTCCCGCGATACGGCTTCCTTTGCTCTCTCTCTCCCTGGTCGGAAGTCGATTGGTACTGTTCTTCGACCGCGCGATTCTTCGTCCGGCGAATTCGGGGTCGCGGATTCTTCTCGCGCACTTGTCGCTTCGAAAGTTCACGTCGCGCTCCGGCAACGGCCTCCTTGGTAACGAACCTCGTCGGAACGGCGTTCGTTGGAAAACTCGGATAATCCCGAATCGCATTCGACGCGGAGACTTCTAGCTCCGACGAATTATTCGACTGGCAACGAAAATAAAAATAATAATAAAGAAGCTACAAAGACGACCGGAAATGATACATTTGAAAGCTCCTCTTTCGCTGGAAGAAGTTGAAATTGTAACGCGTGAAACGAGACACGTGAAATGCAGCGGGTGAATTGAATTTCACCGAAATTTTCCTCGACCAACCGTATCCTTATTTTCTCTCATCCGCCGCGTCTCGTCGTCGCCCCGTTCGTTGTTCGCGTTGTCGTCGTCTTGTTTTTCTTCGAACAATCACCGGGCACGTGCCGGCGGGTATTGGAAACACCTGGTTTGAAAATAAGGCCGGAGCGGGTAAAAAATTAAAGAACGTTCGACGAGTTTGGATCGGAGTCATCGGAGCGGGACTCCGCGAGCGCCGGCACACGTGGTGGATAAGCGAGACACGCGGGCCGCCCGAAAGTGCATCGTCACCGAGACAACTCACCGAGAGAGAGAGAGAGCGAGCACGCAGGACGGGGGGGTTGAGGTTGACCGTGCCGACATAACAGTACACACAGAGGAGCGTTGGCATAGCGGTCGCTCGGTTGCTCCTCATCCGTCGGCGTCGTCCTCTGGCATCGTCGGTCATCCGACACGGCGAATAATGCCACTTATTAGCCCGCTACCATTTCGCTTCGATTCAACTGATGAGCGGCATTCGTTCGTCAACGGATTGCAACTCCGCTCGTTACGATGCACCTTGATAATTGCAGCGATTCTATACTCGCTCAACGGTCCCGCCACCTTTTCTCGACGATCCTCGAACCAACGTTCGAACGTGGGGCATGCGCCACTTCTTGACTAATGACCGGGACGTGAATTCGCCGCGATACAACAACTCTCCGTTTCACGAATTGAATTGAACGGTGCTTCGTTCGAAGAAGATCGAGAGAAGAACGAGGAGAGAAGGCAACAATCAGGGAGCATTCATCGGGCGGCCCCTCTTCGTTACGGAAGTGGAAGCACCATGAAGCCCCGAATTGTTCTAGGTCAGACGCGAAAAGCCGCCTCTAACGATGCCCGCGCGCCGCTCGCTCGAATCGTTTCGTTTCTGTGACCGCGGTCCTTCCTCGATCGCCGTTATTACGATGATTATAATTGGGCATATTTTACGACGCGAGCGGAATGCGCACGGTCGGAAAAGCGTGTCAAGGCTTCGCGAGTTGTCCACCACCGCGTCCATCCGACGTGCTCCGGTTGCCTCTCGCGCGCGCAGCTATACGATGACTCGCCGATCGTGACTGTTGCAGATCGTCGAACTATTCGCGATCGCGTTGCTTCTCTACGCGTCACGTATCAGAGGCGCACGGTATTTTCAAGAATGTTCCCAGAATATTTGCGCGGTACTTCCAGCTGGCGCGAACCGTTCGACGGGTTCCGCGCGACGCGTCGTTCTTTTCATTGCACCCATCGATCTCGTACGATGCGACGATTATTTTTTTAGAACCATACGTATCATGCTCGTACGATTGCGAAAGAAAGCCATTTGCTCGGCGTTTGTGAAAATATCGCTACCCGTGACTCTTCCCGATCAATGCGAAAACTCGCGGAAGCATCGACGTGAGCTGCGACTTCGAGGGTAGGCGATTAGTTGAGGGAACTTTCCAGTTACGATAGCATCGTTACCGCTTGAACCAGATGCGTCTAACGTTGCGAGGTTCGTTACGGAGAAGTGATTTCAACTAGAACGAAGCGATCGCGTCGAGCTCGCGGGTCATCGAGATACGAGTAGGTCGATGTGTTATCCAACCAATTCCAGCGATGAGATTCCGATATCATGCGAGCTGGTAGGCGGAATATCTTGGTTTTTCCATCCCACGCAACGCGATCTTCTATTTTGTAGAAATCGATCGTTCGTCGCTACGCGAAACCGGATGGACAGATTCGAGGTGGTGATTTTTGTTTCAATGAACGTCCCGGGGTAAGGATCTTAAAGTGTTATTATCACCGTTTCGCGGATATCGAATCGCGATGAATCGCGTCATGTTTCCTTCGCTGTCGTCAACGATTCGATTCCGAGCGGTGGAAAGCGAAGGTTCTCATCGTCGCGCCGAGGACGAACGATCGCGCGATAATGTTTCGACGCCGGGGAAACGAGATCCGTGAGGGAGCGATAATCCGAACATCTCGGGGGTTGATTTTCGCCCAATTAGATTTAGCTCGATCACTCTTACCCGCGCGATCGCGAGGAGATTCTCATTAAAGTCGGCGAGGCCCCTTCGGAACTATCTCCTCGATCGTTCCGCGTTTTTTCGTCGGTTCACGATGGGTCACAGTCAAATATCGTCGTATCTCCGTGGCTACGGGACCATCCCGGGCTGATACCTGCGAGCGGTGCGCTGCGAGGTCCACCATCGCGGTTGAAAACTGAGGTTCAAACGTAGGTACGTGATTAACGATGCCAGCATCCACCTCGAGGTGGGTGGCACATGCCTTTGTGACAGCACGGCCGCTCCTCGCATCTGAGAATCCTTCGCACCGCCACTGTGCCCGCTCAACTTATTTTGTTTCAAGCCGAAGCAAGCGACGATCACGCGAAACGATCAAACGCCATCCAGCCCCGGGGTCGAGCAGGCCTCATCAACTCGCCTCGAACGATGCAATTCCACGAGGTGTCAGGAACGACGCCCCGGCCGACAAGGGGGCCCGCGCCGTCGCGAGGTCAATATCGACGAGGTCAAGCCATCGCGAACAGCACGGAGAATTAAAAAGTTGGATAATCACGGGTCACAACGCCTGCATCTCTCTGTTTTTCCTCGAAAGTCCTCTTCGTCGGTCCTCGAGCAGTCCGTTCGCGTCGGTGTCCTCGAGCCTCGGGTCGATATTTCTCGACGATTCACGGGGCAACGGATGTGCCTCGAGAGCGGTGGCTGGTTTTCCGATTCAACGCCGAATTCTCAACGACGTACGCCGTACGATACGACGGATTCGCGCGAAATCGAGGAACGCCGCGAGCCGAAGGTTGGACGAAAAAAAGGGAGCCCATCTTGCGAAATGAGTTTGGTCCAGCGAAAGAGAGGCGGTCGAAGGAGTCTGGGCCGAGGGAGAAGGCCGGGGGTAGGTCGATCTGATGAGGGTTGGTTGCGACCGTACACGTATATACGTATACGCGACGTCTGCACGGTTGGCGTAGGATACGCAGGTTATATTGGCAGGCGTGGCTACGGTCCGGCTGCAACCGGAGGGTTTCAAGGGAACCGGAGGGCGGTTGATTGGTTCCCGGTGCGTAGGCCCCGGCTCGAACCCCGATGCGAAGCCTGGTGCGAGCGTGGACCCCAGTTTCGGATTCACGCTGCGAGGAACTTTAATAAAATGCGCATTTATACGAGCCTCTCGCGATATTACTCCAGATAGAATTTGCCGCGATGCTTATCGGCTTATCCGAACCCCGGTGTCGTTGAACGAGGCACGGCGCTCGCTGCATCGAATTGCGGGATCTTCCGCACCCGTTGCGCCGCTCTGCTGCCCTTCGGCCCTCCGCTGCTCCCGTCTCGTCCTCCCCCCGCGCGTCGCGTCGTATTCTCGCGCAACGAGACGAGAGATCGACGACGATTCCTGGTAGTAGTAATTAGCCCGCGCTGCCTTCGCTGTCGCGACAAGCGAGCGAAAGGAATATTCCGCGTCGGACGATGCGCCGCGACTCGTTGGCTCGATTGAAAATCATCAGGGAACGTCTCGGCGAACGACTCTCGATTCGACAGCGGCGCGTCTCTCCGTCCACCGATGCGACGAGCAACGCGATCGAGCCTGGATTTTTTCCGCCGAAACGAAAATCTTCCACGCGTCGAGTGATTTACCGGCACCTATTAACGGACGATACGAGCTACCGCCGCGGTGACGATCGCCGGATGACGAGGTACCGGGAACGTTAGCGCGACTTTCGCGAAGAAAAACCACCCGCTCGTACCCGAGGAGGCTTCCGAGACGAAATTTCTAAGTTTCTCGCGAAAGTTTGATGAGTCTATCGAATGCTATTATTCGACGCGACCCCTCGCCTCTTTTTACCAAGGCCTACGGCCTGCCAGCCTTGGTCCTCCGCGTTCTTTAATCATTCAAAGTGAATCAATCACCCGTCCAACGGTCTGCAATCGCGCCAGTCACCCTTCGGCCTCCCTCGGCCAGAAAACTTTGCGGGTATCCTTCAACCCATCGTTTCAGCCCTCAAAACTGAACGACGTTATCAAAAAGACTACCTCCCGCTTCTGCTGTTCCTCGCAGACCTCGCCTTCCCTCCGCCCAGCCGCCTCGCGCCATCGGCCATGTAATTAGAAAATTATCCCTCGCCCGCCGCGAAACTCTCGTCGTTCCCCGTTTCGACTACTCGGAGCGATATCGAGATCGATCCCGGTATCGAAAATACGCGTCGGTGTCTCGTCCGACGAGACGAGCATCGCGTCGCGGTGAAGCTCGCTCGCGGCTCGATTTCGGAAGATTTCCGCGATAGGCCGACGACAAGGGTCGAAAGATGAGAAAGCCGAGTTACAAGCAATTTACAAGCCGTAAATAATAACGAATATAATCAGCCGGAACCAGTAGCTATTGTCGAGTATTGGAAGGCTACAATGCCTTACCGCAGCGGTAGCTCGACGCCCGCCCGTTTCTCTCCCACGGGTAGACCTCGTATCGGCCGAACGTCGACGCGAGCCCCGAGCCTCGCAAGTAGCCAAAGGGTTGCGGAGGCGAATGGTACCTCGCGTGATTTATTGCCGTGCGAATCGAATTTTTTCATCCAACTTCGCTTCGGAGTCTCCGCGTCGTGCCTACTCCGTGTCAACGGAGACCAAGATACGGAGGAGAGGGGTGGAAAGAAATACGGACCAACGCGACACGAAGCATTCGCTCCGCAGCGACGAGTCATCGGGAGAAGGCTTTCGTTTCGAGCACTCTCGCATTTCTCGAAGAAAAGCCCGTATTTCGAACGTAACAGTAGCGTGTTTCGGAAATTATCGTGATAACGGCAACGACGCGGCGGTCCACGTTTCTCTAGCGCTTCAACCGCTTCCGCGGTATTCCACCAGGCCGAACGTAAAAAAATCAGGACATCGCTCTACAGCGACCGCACGTAGCTGGCAAACGACGAATTTTATCGGGATACATCGATGAGCATCGGCCGGTGAGAAAATTGCGGACAAAGTGTCCTTGCCGCGGAGAAACATCGGAACATCGCAACGTCGAGAAACTAGGTCAGAGGTGGAGAACAACCGTTGCGAAACGATGACTCCAGGGATCAACGAATAGAGATTCTGACAACGAAGGATTGCGGCGAGCGCGGATCGGTTCCGGCTCCCCGATCGAACCTCGAGGGTGGGAAGGCGCGTGTAGTTGTTGTGAGAAAAGTCCCCGGACGACAACCCGTTCCACCCACCGTTCGCCTTTTCTCTCGTTTCGGATCCCCCGTGTCTCGGATCGTCGGCCTCCGCCCCGAGGCTCGTCGCCTGCGCTGCTGGCAGCTCCGAGGCAAATTTGTGACGAGCTTCGAGTGGTCTAGCAAAGTCCTCGGCTCGACTTAACAAACGGGCACCACAAATTGCGAGGCTTTCGATCCTTTGAAACGCAAATTAGTATCAGTCCCTCGCGAGTTGTAAAACGGTGAAAATTACCGTTCCTCTTCCGAATGCCAAGATTTCATCCCCAGGGATTCGACGGATGCCTCTGGCATCTCTCGCGTTTCCGCGCTCCATATTCATCTATCTCCCTCGATCCCTCTCTCGCTTATCGCGTTCGGTCTCTACCTCGTCGGCGTTAATGACTAGACGATTCACTACTACCAGCGACCTACCGCAATAGCTCCGGAGTCTCGATACTACCGACCGATCACGCGAGAGGCTCCGAAGCGTCGTTGAAAACTGTTCCAACAGTTGTAACGAGCCGATCGCAGGGTTCCTCGCGAAGGTGTACGTACATTCACGGACGGCCTCGCGCAACGAGCGTCGCGAAAGCGAGACCGTGACAACGAGCGGATTCGTTCGGATTTTTCAAAACCGGAGAGTATCCCGTTTCGTCGAGTAGCTCGACGCGATATCCGTGGGCGCCGCGCGCTACGCCGAGATCGGTACGGCGAATTCGTAACGATTTTTTCAGTCATCCGAAACGAACTTTAGTGAAAAATGAACGTTTCCTTTGAGAGATCGTAACGTGGCGGAGTCGAGTCGTAAAATGGGTGAAAAATACCGACAATGGAAATCCATTAATCTTAAAGTTTTGCCGGTTGCTCGAAACTCCTTGTACACACGCGCGCGCGCACGTATACTCGCAAACACGGACGTACGAGCATTCGCGCGGGGATGCCTCGCCGCTCACGATTTCGAAACGTTCACGTGCTTTTCCTAGACCTCTCGAGCGGTGCCACGATAATTTGCCTTGGGATAGGTCAGCCTCGGCCGTGGCGTAGCGGGCTCGGCCGGTGGTATTATTCGACCGAATGAGGTCAGAGTTCGAAAACGGAACAATTAGCACGCGCAGGAAAATGGGTCAGTGGTCAGCGGGAGCTCGGCGTGTACCCGTCTCGACAATCGGGCGGACTGTCGCACGGATGCAAATTCGAACGAAGACGACGCGGCCTTGCCTCTTCGAAGAACGGCGCGGGTAGCAAGGGTTAATTGCCGTCAAGGTCAGGGACGGTGGATAACCTTCACCCCGTGGCCTCCGCTCGCAGACGGCTATGGCACCGAAAAATATCGGCACGCCCGCTCCCTTTGTCCGAATATTTTTCCCCCTGGATTCGCAACATCGCGAATCTCGACCGAGCTTGCGTCGCTCGGCGTTGAGACGCGCGTCGTTCGCGTTTCGGGCAGGAAAATGATTATGTTCCGGCTGTTAGTCGTTGAGACGAATCGTGAAGCTTTCATCCGATTCCAGGCGCGAGGAAGGATACGCAGCGATCGGTCGAGGGCTGATCGGAGTTGTCATTTTTGAAGACCTCGCGTTGTTACGCGGGCGTTGTTCGGTCTCGTTTACTTATTTGCCAAAACGAATCGACTCTCTGGAGATCGGGGCCCCGAGATCCCAGGACAGCTAGACCAGTCACGGTCGCGTGAGTCAGCTACGCGACTTCGTCCCTCGGGGCTCGTCTCTCACGCGTTGGACAGACGCGACGCCTCGGGGTTTCGAAAGAAAGTTTTGAATTTTCGCGAAGAAAGGGAAATCAGGCAAAAGGGAAGTAGATATCTACGAATAGCCATCGAGGATGAATTTCTCTCCGCAAGGTCAACGATATTTTGATCCACGTTTCTCATTGTTATGGTTGTTGTCGTTGATGTTGATGCGGTTGCATTATTTGTTTTTGTTCCCCGGCGTGACGCCTGCACGGAAAATGAAAATGCGATTCCGTCGAAAACGTATCCCGCACGCGGCGAATATTTCGGAGATTCAATGAAACCGAGAGCAAAGTTCTGATATTAATGATTCGACGAATTAATTAGGGCAAAGTGTCGTTAGGTCGGAAATTATCCTTCGCAAGTTTCTTCGCACATTTTTCGTCACGACGAACGAGTTATTCCTATCAGATCTTGATTATTTAATAAACCGTGGAAAGAGATGAATCGAGCAACGTTTCTCACCAGAGTTTTCCACCCCTCGTTTGCCCGAGTTCTCAGCACGTTATTAAAACTTTACCAATGCGCTGTAATAAGCATCGGAGATGTCGGATTGAAATGAAATTGCCGGCCGCCTTTATTACCATTTATCACTATCAGGGGCAAGCGTACGAATATAATTATCCGCGTCGTAAAATTCTCGGCGAGCTTCATCTACAGGGTCCTCCCATCCCATCCGCGAGGAGGAACGTTATAATGGCCATTTCATTTTATTCGCTCTTCCGCGCTTCGGCTCCTCGACATTTTTACATCCACTCGGAGAAACACGTTCGTTCCTCCATTTTTGTCGTATCGTTTGGCACTGATAAGGAAAAAGCTCTTCGAATGCGACGAAACTTCTCGAACAAAAAAGGCTAGAGGTAGGTACGACGTCGCGGAGACGGGGGATCCTCTCGTCGATCGTCTCCCGAAGCTTTCGCGCTTTCTCGATGACGTATCGCTTCACCGTGAATCAGAAGCGTTCACGACTCTCGACGAGCTGTGCGTGACGCGCGTTGAGAAGAATCGTCGGAAGACCGCGGCTGGGGTCGTGAAACTGAGGAAAGAGAAGCGAGGGTTCGCGGAAGGGTGAACGTTGCGGGGTGATCGTACCTCCCGATATCCGTGACTTTGAAATGGCATCGCTTCCGTATAAATCGGGCTTTTTTCAACGCGCTCGGAACGAAAAGGCAGAAATCCGCAAAGACGCGAAAGGCTCCGGCCCCGAACGAGGCGATCCCGAGGAACGGAGTCGAGCCTCGACGCGAGGGTGGTACGAAATAAGAGGGATAGCGAGGCCAGGGTGCGGGAACCGAGACGCCGACGTCTATGGGGCTAAGAAGAAGCGGCGGAGGCCGAGGGACGGGGAGGCGAGCGAGGAGAGAACGTGACACGCTGCTGGCCCGGGAAAAGTGATTGATTGTGTTTTACCGGAAGAGAAGAGAGCGGCAAAGAGCGAAGCTCGGAGCAGAGACGAGAGGTAAGTAAGAGGATAGCGAAAAGCAAGGCGGGTGGAAACCGGGGGGAGGAATATATTCGGACTCGCAGCATCCGCTTTGCCACAGGATATTTCCTACTCTGGTGCCCTATGCCCGATTTTTCTGAATATCTTTACCTACTAGCTTTCTATTCGCTCGTGTTCTCCTCTCTCTCTCTCTCTCTCTCTCTCTCTCTCTCTCTTTCTTTCTCATCAACACCTCACCGACTTCACCCTCGTCCCTCTGTTTTTCAACTTCCGTTCTTCTTTCTTTTTTCTCTCATCATTACCAGTGAGATCTTTGATTGTTGCCTCAGCACTATCCGCGGTTGCTGCCTTCCTTCGGGATCAAAAGAGCCCGTAGAGTGAAAAAAATGAAAGAACAGCAACGCTTCGACGCGAGATGGCCGATATACGACTAGCGTATACGTATATAGCACGGGTTTCGTTGTGAGCGAAAAAGTGAGTTGTTCGCAGAAATAGCAGGTGACGCGTGGAACAGCCTCGCTGAATTGCCACGGTCCTCGAATAGCGAGAGTAATAGGCACGAGGGCGTCACGAAGGGCGCGAAGAACTCGACGGAATCGGACGGACGGAGGGGTTGCCGAAGATCCGTCTACCATAACTTCAGGCTTCTATGGATGAAAGAACCCATCAACGATATCAGTCCGTCCCAATCTACGACTCTCCAAAACAATCCGATTTCGATTCTCGAACGTTTCTACTCGCTATCGGCCATTGTAGTCCGTACGCTTTGCGAGAAAATGTTCTACCAGCCTGAATCGTTGACCGATCCGACCAATAATTATCTCTGACGAGACGATTGCCGAGCTCGATTCGGCAACGTCGTTTTTCGAGCACGATCTCAGCTCCCGTGTGTCCAAAGACGTCGATCGACGAAATCGACGTTCGCACGTGGGGTGACGGTAAACTCCGGTTCTCGAACGCGTAGAACGATGCGATGAACGCTGCGCGCGAGCCTCGGCCGCGAGTAACGATCGCGCGCGCGCACATGTTACGTGTATCTTTACCGAGTCATCGAGAGCCAAATGGATCGCAGAGGCCTTCGAGGTAAGATACCTGCCCATCACACGCTTGTCAGCTCGTTTTTTTGTCCTTTCTTCTTACGCCTATCGCGCCACGTATTCCTTCCGATTGAACTCTTCTCTCGCAACGTTCGTGCGAGGCGCCTGCAACCTAGGCAAATAACAGTCGTGGAAACTATATACAGTATACAACGAATAATTATGCGTCGGCGTATAAACAAATTGATGTCTGCTTACGTGGAATAGGTACTTATTTCCATGGCCGGTGAATTTATCGCAACGTCGAGAATACAATTTAAAGCTGACCGAACATATTTTTTCCATTTTGCCTTGTTTTTCAACGTTCAAGGCCGTTAACGTTACGTCCGCGTGGATGCTTCGGCCATTCGGCCACATGGATCTTTGCATTACCAATTTTTCAAGCTGCAAGCTGCGAGATACGTTCGTTCGCGGATGAATAAATTTCTACACCTCGCTGTATATTCGTGAAAGGTGAAATGTTTTTTTTCCGAAAACATATGGGCAAGAAAAGTGTTTTTTTTTCCTCCCTTTCGGAAAGTTTCTCGCGTGGTAGGTACTTTTTTTCGAAACAGACAGTTGATTTTTTCGAGGCGTTGCGTTTGCGCGAATACTTTTGTCGAGGGATCAGCGAATAATTTATAACTGTTATTCACGGTTGCCTTCAAGTATCGAGTGAAACGGCCGTCCGTGTCGCTTCTCCATTCAATGTATTCGCTCCCCTTCCGGTGCACCGTGCCACTCTTGTCACCCATCGGCGCTGATCTCTTGATTCCACGTTGCAAATTATCGTTCCACCCGAAACGACGCAGCCCGAAATGCAACGCGCCAACGACGATAATGCGCGCGAGAAAATTCGGCGCGAACGATTCACCGACATCCTTCGGAGCGATTGGTACGGGGATCCGTCGTAGTTTATCGTACCAATGGTCGGTACGCGACTTTCGAATCGTGATGGAAAATAACGAGGCATTTCCGTGCAATTCGGTGATTGGATTCTTTCAACGACGACGCGCGGACGCGTCAGTTTCGAGCGTCGAACATGTAAATGAGATAAAATCGTTGTATCGATTTTATGCCGCGGCGAGATGAATAAATTATGGTCGGATAAACCGTACATTGTTAATCATCGTTGTCGAGGTAAAAAACAACACGCGATCGAAAAAGTTTCTTCGCCGGAAGACACGGCTTTCTTGTGCTCCTCGCTTCGCCGCGAAATCGGGATCAAAATTGACTCGCGCGTTGCCGTTCCCGCCGTATCTCTCGTTCATCCGGTGTCGAGCTCTCGCGAGTACCCTCGGTCGTCGTCCCGTTTCGGTTTTTTATCGTTGTTCTCCACCGGATAAACGTCACGTCCCCGAGGACGAGTCCGGCAACGGTGTCGCGAGGATACAATAAAACACGGTGAGTCTGCTGTTCGCGTAATGACAAGGCTTTTCATGCATCTCGAGACGGCAAGTGCGCGAAGCGAGCCGTACACCCTCCGCGGTCTCGACGAGGAGCCGACGACGCGTCGCTCCAAAAGCTGTTTTAATAGCGACGAATATTTACGAACAACGGAACCAACGTCTTCGAGCTTTTTCGCGCCGGGGACGGGGGGGGGGGGGACTCGAAAGGCGGGAGTCGGTGACTGCTGCGAATAGGAGTGACCGAAGTCGGTAGCCTGACCCACGCCCTTGAAGCGAGGCCTCCTTGCAAGCGACAGAGGGATAGATCGTGGAAACGAAGACGAAGCGAGAGACGGCATTAGGACGGCTGCGTGAGGCTGGCTCGGAGCGGTAACCGGAATAGTAGTAGAAGAGCACTACCGGAGAGGAGACAGGGGTAGTAGATATTCGAGCAGGGGCTGGTCCCTACGACCGTCGCGACGGTGGTGGAAAAAGGTAGGTGGGGATACCCTCGTCGAAACGGGGGTGGGAGTAATCGAGCAGCTGGGAATGGTGGTGGCTGTTTCGTGGTAGCGCGGAGAGTCTAGCGGTAGGACGAGTTGGAGGGAGTTTCAGTATCAAACAGAGTTACCAGACGAGTTTCTCTCAAGGCACCGCGCCGAGCGAGTTGTCCCGCCGGTTTTCGTCCATCTCGCATTTTACGCAACGCCGTCATCGATGCCGGCCATAAATTTTCTCCGCGATCCCCGAATTCATCCGACTATCGTCGTGGCGAAGTGACGCGTTACGACGCAGGATTTTTCGCGACGCATGTGTGCTCGGGTGCGCGAACAATCGAGAACACGGAGTGATCCGGAGAACCCGCGATTCGACGTGCCTTTCCACGAACGATACGACGCGTTTCGTTCGGTTCCGTCGTCGAGGGCAGGATTCGGGCCGCGTCATTGGTATCGGTGCGCCGGGGAGACCTGCCGATAATTCGGTATCACCGCGACGAGATACGGAGAATTCGGTCGGAGATTCGTGTTGTGTCGTGTTTCGGTGACGAAACTGCGCGAGGAGAGGCAGCAGCTCGAGGCTCGAGGAAGGAGCGAGCGAGAAAAGGCGTACGGGCCGCGAGAGAGGAAGAGCGAGAGAGCGGTAGAGCGCGAGCGAAGGCGCGGGACAGAGGGAGAGTCGGGGAGCTTACCGCACCTGCCACCGTTGTTCGCGAGGCGCCACTCGCACGCTGCCTGCCTGCAAGCTATCCATCATGGTCGCGGACGCCGGGCTCCCGTGATTGGTTGTCGGCGGTCACGTGGTATGGTAATTGCGTAGCGGTGGGCGGGAACCGCCGCTATCGCCTCGTGTGCGACGGCGACGAGAGGAAATCGAGGAGATCGCAATAGTGTTGAGGGAGACTGTGACGAACAGCTGTCCGTCGCGTGCGTAGAGAGTGTGAGAGAGATCCCGGGAAGGAGAGGGACCCTCGGCTCTCCTCGGAGGCAGGTCTGTATCTCTGTTCGCGCGACGAGTGGTCCGTGGCAAGGAGAATTCTTCCCTCTGCGAAGGGAACAGAGTACGGTTTTGAGAGAGTGAAGTGTCGTGTCTTCCGTTGAGATGTGAGTGAAAGCGTGAAAACTCGAGTGCCAGCGCGAACGCGCGGTCCGAGGCCGCGACACCCTCGAGTTTCGTGGTCGCCGCGGGTTTCCGGTCGAGCCGTAGCGAGTTGCGTTTCTCCCCGTTGCGACGAGCCAGACATGAGTTCTTTCCTGATGAATCCCTCGACGGCCGGAGGCTATCACCAGCAGCATCAACAACCGGGGGCTCATCACTTGGCACCGGCATCCGTCGTCGTCGACCCGAAATTCCCCCCAAGCGAGGAATACAGCCAGAGCAACTACATTCCGTCGACGGGCACGGACTTTTTCAGCGGTGGTCACCACCTGAATCATCCCCAGTCGCATCAGCTGCAGTATCACTACCACCAGCATCATCACCAGGCCACGTCGACTCCTTACGGCGCGTCGCCGGCCGTTCAGTTGAACGGCGGGTACGCCAGCTACGGCGGTTACTACGGACCGCACCATCCGCATCATCAGGTCCACGCCGTTCACCATGCCAGTCTTCATCCGCATCATCAGACGGTCGGCGCGCTCGCGATGCCACCGGAAGCTCAGCAGCCACCCCTCACGTGTCCGCCGTCCATGCAGAATCCGCAACCCCATCAGCAGCCTCCCGTGTCCGCCTCGACGGTCCTTACCTCGACGGCTTTGTCGCCACCCCTCCACCCGGCCCACGTTCAGCAGCCGGATCCTCTTCAGCAGCACCAGCATCAGCAGCAGCAGCAGCAACAACAACAACAGCAGCAACAGCAACAGCAACCGCAGCAGCCGAAGCACGAGAACACCACTTGCAGTCCGGCAGGTTCCGGATCGCTGCATCGCGACACGTCGCCGGACTTGCAACAGCAACCGACCCAGCAGCACCCGCAACATCTTCAGAACTCTCATCAAACTCAGCAGCAGCAGCAGCAGCATCATCTGGACGACGGATCGGACCAGGACGACATGGAAGACGAGCAAATGATGGACGGATCACCGGGAATGATGGACGACGACGAAGAGGAAGACGAGAACGGAGATCGAGTAATTTACCCGTGGATGAAGAAAATTCACGTGGCAGGTGTAGGTTAGTAGAGCTTCGTTTCTTTTCTCGCATTCGACACCCGAGACACCCTCGTCCCCGTTGTCGAGTGGGTAGCTACCGTTGCGGTCGAAATTCACCTTCGAAATCACCTGAGACCGGATACTCGTAAGATCACTCGAAAAGATGAAATGCCTACATTCGTCTCAATGGCACCCCAAGCCCCTGTAATGGCCCTCTCCCGATATC
Source organism: Arge pagana (assembly GCA_963969455.1). Classification (NCBI taxonomy): domain Eukaryota; kingdom Metazoa; phylum Arthropoda; class Insecta; order Hymenoptera; family Argidae; genus Arge; species Arge pagana. The sequence goes on along the minus strand of OZ018312.1, from coordinate 516,159 downwards.
CGTCGGCGGCGGAACGGGTACACGATTCTCGTCTCCGTGGTCGGATTGATAAATTTGCTTCGTCGGATTTTCTTCACGTGAAAAATCGACCGTTAAACGCTAGGTGGTTCCCAAGCGAAGAATGCGCCGAAGCTCGCGATTGGGTTGCGTCCCTCGGGTTGCGTGCACCTTACATGTCGAATCGGATGTTGGCGGATGGGCGGCGGGTCCAAAGCTAGGCAGCACGACGAGCCGTCATCGAAGCGTCGGGAGACTTATGGCTCGAATTCATTGCCCATCCTCCCCGATGTGTCTGTTTGACCTCGGATTTTCAATGGGATCAAGTATTATAATTTGTCATCGTTTCTCACGGAGGCTCCGCGCCGTTGTTGTACCAGATACGTTCCAAACTGCAAATAGATGAGTCTTATTGAAAAGCTCAAAGAACGCCGCGATGTCCATACATAAACGCGACGAGAAACGCGTCGAACGACGATCGTGTTTCCAATCATCGGAAGGCGGAGCTAGGCCCACTCGAGCTTGCAGCATTCCATTTTCGTAACCTGTTAGAGGTAGAGAAAGAGAGAGAGAGAGAGAGAGAAAGAGAGAAAGAGGGCGAGAAAGAGATCCCTGTGAAATTCATAGCACGTTCGGAATTCGTCCAGTTTCACCGAATCAGGCGTTTGCTCGTCATTCCTTTCGAAAAATGTCGTTCGTTCGAAGGACGAGTGAACAGTCGAACGAGCGAAAAGACGCGAATCGGGAAATATCGAAGTCCAGAGTCGTTGTTCATAGACCTTTTTGCTGATAGTCGATCGTTAAAAAATCGATGTTACGCGGAATCGCGATCGATATAGCGCGGAATGCCGATTGCAGGAACGAGGATTCCATCGATTTTCAAAAACTTACGATGTTCGCGAGCGGGGATGGTTCCAAAACTCGACTCGACAGATTTCGGTAGGTAGAAACGTTCCCCGGGGATGAGGTTGCGTTAAGAATCGACAGTTGCGCTGCTCGGAATATCCCGACGGTTCTTTCATGCCGGAAAAATTATGCAGAGACGAACGTTGCAGTGAACAAAAAAAGTTGCAAGTCACAACACAACTTGCAAAAAAATCCTCGCTTCGATTTTTGCCTGGCTCAAAGGTAGAATCCCATGCGGATATGCTTCCCGTATAATTCGTCCCTCTCGGTTCTCCATGTTCGCGAAAAAAGAAAATGCAAAGCTGATACGTTTCGGGATCATATCGATGCGCTGCGCGAATTGAAACGAATGTTAATCGTATAAGGAGCTATCGAGCGTGCAAAGAATGAGAGAGCCGCGATAAACGTTCCTGTACCGGTAGACCGATTCGTTGTATCGAGCGTCTCTGAACCTCGACTCTCCTGCGCCCGATTATATTGGTCCGGTTAACTTTGATTACGGGTTCGGTGAGTCGGTGAGAGAGGTTTTCGTGGTATGCGCGACGCAATCTCCCCGCCAACTCGTCCACGGTCCGGAGTCCGGAGGGTTCGAACCGCTGGTCAGCTTTGGAATGGAATGTGTCTGTTCTGATTCTGAAACAGCGCCTCCGAGTCCGGCCGACATTTCGTAAAATTCATCCCGCAGATGCGGGGACCACCGCCAAAGATTCGAGAGAGAGAGAGAAAGAGAGCGAGGAGAGAGAGAGAGAGAGAGTGAGAGAGAGAGAGAGAGAGAGAGAGTGAGAGAGGAGAGAGAGAGAGAGAGAGAGAGAGAGAGAGAGAGAGAGAGAGAGAGAAGAGAGAGAGAGAGAGTGAGAGAGAGAGGAGAGAGAGAGAGAGAGAGAGGAGAGAGAGAGAGAGAGAGAGTGAGAGAGAGAGAGAGAGAGAGAGAGAGAGGAGAAGAGAGAGAGAGAGAGAGAGAGAGAGAGAGAGAGAGAGTGAGAGGAGAGAGAGAGTGAGATGAGAGAGAGAGAGAGAGAGAGAGAGAGAGAGAGAGAGAGAGAGAGAGAGAGAGAGAGAGAGAGAGAGAGAGAGAGAGAGAGAGAGAGAGAGAGAGAGAGAGAGAGAGAGAGAGAGAGAGAGAGAGGACCTAGATACATTTATTAATATGCCCTAGCAAGCTATGGGGCATCACAGTCGAATGATAGCTTACGAGGCCATACATAAAGTGGGTACAATCCTTGCCGACACGTTTTATAATCCGAATGAAACAAAAGATGTAGAGCCAGTAGTGCGATTCTCATTTTTAGCGTGCATGATACGTACGCTACCAACTACAGTACAAGCCGCGCAGCTGCAATAAAAATATGATCGAACATAAAAATAGCAAGGAAAAAAGCTGCAAAAGAGATTGATGGAAAATATATCCAACAGAGTTAGGAAAATTTCATTTTATTCAGTGCTCATCTACGATATTCTTTCTCGACTTGAAAAAGCTAGTAATGCAATCTAAGCTTGAAAGTAGACATCGATGGTGCAGCTATCGAAGATGTTGGCAAAGAGCACCAAAAATCGATGGCAGATGATCGAATAGAGTCGTGACGGGTTGCAATGGAATGATTGGGAATGTGGAATGTGGGTAAATGAAAATGAGGAGATCGTCTTAACGATTCATCCGGTTCACCGGATAATTCGTTTATATAATAAGGCGAACGTCCGTTTAATGAGAGATTGTATACTGTGTTTATTGTTGCCAAGGTTAACAGGTAAACCGTATAGCACATGGAAAAGACACAACAAATCTTAGAAAATAGAATTATTCAAACGACGAAAATAAGCGACTTCCTCTCTCGCGCAGTAAAATAGGCAAAGGTGATAGGCAAAGATTGATAGCGATCAAAAAATACAAAACAACGAGTAACAAAGGGTGGCCGCCTACGCTGCACGGCAAAACTGTAGGCGAAACCGTAAGTAAACATTTCCCAGCTGGACAATAGATATAAAAGTCAATGGACGACGATACAGTAAATAGGTGAATGGATAGGTACCAAGTAAATAACTAAAAAGAAAGATATAAATAATGAGAGAGAGAGAGAAACGGAGAGGACGCTTCGTGATCGGCCATCCCCGCGTCTGTCTTACCTTCGATCGCGGTCGGGGAGGTGTAGACAGACGATATCGCGCGATAGCGTAAGAAATGCGCACAGGCGCGCCTGCGGCAAATGAAGGGATCAACAGATGGTTACCGTGAAATTATTCGTTAAGCTGCGTGTAGCTTTCGCTTATTTTTGATCCTGCATTAAACGCTCGCTTCTGTCCGTTGTTGTTGCAGCGAACGGATCTTATCAACCGGGAATGGAGCCGAAGCGGCAGAGGACGGCCTACACGAGGCATCAGATACTAGAGTTGGAAAAAGAGTTTCACTACAATCGCTACTTGACGCGACGGCGGCGCATCGAGATCGCCCACACGCTGGTATTGTCGGAGCGTCAGATAAAAATTTGGTTTCAAAACCGTCGCATGAAGTGGAAAAAGGACAACAAGCTCCCGAACACGAAGAACGTGAGGAGGAAAAACGCGAACGGTACGCCGCCGTCCGGAAAGTCCGCGAAGGGAACGCCGCGGTCGAAGGTGACGTCGTCAGGTAAGAGCGGCAATCAGCAGCGAAACAACAACAACAACTCGCCGTCGGGCCTCGTCGAAAATGGAAGCCTCGACGGTAGCGTGAACGGCATCGACATCGGCGACGTTCACGCTGGCGTCGCGAACCCCGGTCTGTCCCACGCTCATGCGACGCACCCGAGCTTTCAAGGCCATCCGCACTCCCTGGCTCATCTTCAGGCACAGCTGAGTCACCTGCAAGTCGGCGGCATGCTGGATGCGACGGGTGCGCCGATCGGCCACATGGCATCCGGCGCTATCAGCCCCCTGGCACCGGCGACGAGTCCTCCTTGCCTAACGACGCCGAGTCAAAGCTTACCGGTCAAATCCGACTACGATCTCACGGCGCTGTAACGACAGATAAAAAACGCCACGTCAAGTACGACGACGACGACGACGACGACGACTCGCGGGCACCTCGCGACGCCGAATCGGACTCGTCACCGTTACCATTCGCGACTTACCGATCTCACGAACGTTCGCGGCATCGAGGCCGGTACGGTTTCACCTCTCGATTCGTTTCGTCGTCTCGTCTCGGAGCGTCGAATCCTCGGATCTCGACGTCGGCGTCGCGACGTTTTTCCGTAACTTTTTCACCGCGCCGAAGTAGCGGTCCGCGGCGATTCACCCGGTCGAGCGATCGGCGCGCCGATCGTTTAAATACCGACCCGGCTCAGTTTTTGCGACGCACCGATCGGTTTTGACCCGGTGCCAGTCGTCAGCGGTGCCGAGCTCGTTGCAGCCTCGCCTGTCCGACGATCGTTGTCACTCGAGGAGTCGGTCGACGAGACGTCGCGCTTCGGCGAGTTGTCGCTCCGCGGCGGAGTTCTGGCAGCGGCACAGAGGAAAAATCCATTCGTTTGCAAATTAGTACGACCAAGCACGAACCGTTTGTCCCAATCAACGATCCTGCTTGTATTCGAGAGCGCGCAAAGATACGTCCGCTTCTCCCGCGTATCATCCCGTCAATTTGCGGCGCGTGATCGAAACGGACGCCCGGTGCTATTTACAACCGCACCAGACGACCTTTCCTCGTATTTATGGGCCGTGACCAATCTCGACGACGGAAATCCGAAATTGAAATCGCTGCGGCGATCGGACTTCCATCGGTATCCCGACGAGCCACGCCATCGAATCTTCCCGTCCCTGCACGAGCGAATTGCCAAGGCACGAATCACGCTCTTTCAACTATCAACGAAAGTAGCAAAAAGCTTTCTCCGGAGTTGCGACCTAGATTCTTCGTTTCTCAGCTTCGTTCCTCGACGATTCGACGTTGGATTCAACGAGCTACGCGTTGCCGTTTGCTGAGACGGATTTCAGCAGTATCGAGCCGAGGGCAGGGAAATTTTGCCAGGATCCAGTTTTTCGATCACGTCGGAGCTGCGACGGTTTTCGATCGCTCGACGTATCGCGCCCTCGAGTGACAATGGCAGGGCACAAAGAGACGTATCGCGGATGGATTCTCCGTCGACGATGCTGTCCGACGGTAGAAAAAAGCCACGGCGCGGCGAGCTCGACCCCTGGTAATGATTCCGTCGTACCGCGACGTCGGGAACGCGAAGCAACGTCAGACGATGATTCTCAGCAATAATTGAACCTCGGTGAACCGTCTGGCTGGAAACTGATTCGCCCGCCGCGCGTTAAGCGGCCGTGGAGACCGATCCGATCTCTTTTCCGGTACCAAAACTACCAAAACCACCCGCGTTATAGTTTCATTTTCACGTGCCATTTCTGCTAAGTTTTAAGTACCTTACTCTTTACGACGATTATGATTATTTTTTTTTCCCGCGGTAACTCGAACGAACAACCAAACGGAATCACGCGACGCGAGTTTTTTTTTCTCCTTTAAATACGGACAGATAGACGGAACTGCTCCTGTCTCGTAATTTTTTGCCTAATTTCACATTACAGGGCTGACGTGTTTGGGTAAGTTGTAAGATTAATTGAAAATAATGGTCTGTAGAACGAGAACGTGTACCTAATCAGTAAGTTGTATATAACCGCGATGTATTTCTATGTATATAAAAGCTGATGGAGGAAAATTGACGGGGGACATAGTATTATGTCACGAAGTGGATAAATACCAGTGTTGGCGATTTAATCAAGGCACTATACGTGTTATTAAAAAAAAAAAAAAAAAAAAAAACTCGACGCTCTGCACGTTCGTCGTACTTGAAACTTTTATCTCTCGCGTCACGAACCAATTACCGACCATCCATTATCCTCATTATCGCTATCGAGAAATCGTACCTTCTTAATTTCACCAATTACGCGGTATGCGGTTTTTTTATGTTCGATTATTCCCATTTCGAGGCGGAATTTCACGTTCGACGAATCGTTTGCGCGAAATTCGAATATCCCGACCAAACTGGTCGCGAAGATCGAGATCAGGGCGATTCTCTCGTTCGTGGTCGTAGACAAATTTCGAGATATCTCAATACTCGCCAGATTCCCGACACGGAACGTGACGATCAGATGAAAATATCCATGAATTTGGGAGTTTTGCATGTTTTTCGTTTGGAACGCGAACTCCCGAACAAACGAAAGTTGAAGAAGCGTGTGAATTCGGATCGATTAGCATCGATAAATTGGCTAGAGACGATGTCGCGGTAGCGTCATTTTTTGCACCTGTAATTTTTGCATCAGTAAATCGCGCAAAGAGGTACGCACGGTCGCCGAGCCGCCGGAAATTTGGTATTGAATGAAACACCTCGCTATTTATAGATGCCATTAATGAAATCGAGCTATTTATACTATCGTATAACACGTGGCCACTCACGAAAAATTACACTGTCATTCCGTAGTTCATTTGTTACTCTCAACACTCTACGACACACTTCACCTCGGCACGTCTCGGATACCAAACCGTTTTCACACAGCTCGATCAACGTTCAACGGTCAATATTTATCCCTGAAATTCGTGATGCTCGTTGATGTCTCATTTTTCCCAAAAATTTCTCACAATTTCACCGAACAGTTCTTCGATGACGAAAGACAAAAAGCAAAACGAACAAAAAAAAAAACAACCCTTCGATTTCCGGATTTGGGGTGATTTCTCCGATCGATATATGTGTATTGTTGGAAAATAATGTGTCCCTGTAAATATAAGGTGAATATATATATAGATATATATATATATATATATTTTTATGCAAGAGACGAGGCATCGATTGACCAATAGAAACCAAGTTGTGAAACTCGAGAGATGCGTTAGTGAGAAATGGATAATGCGATCGCGCAATCGACGATGCTGACGTTGGGAACGATTCGAGGTGGTTGTACAGACGTAAGAGAGAAAAATTACCACGAGAAGCAAGAGGATATACGTAAGAGAGTAGAAATCAAACGGAATCATGCGAAGAGATCGCTGTGACGATATACCAAAACTCTAATAAGATTAATAGTATTCTATAAAAATATAGTGGAGCTAAGTGAATTTAATAGTTGTTACAAAAAACGCGCCGAACGTGCGTCGATTCGGCGGCGAAAATCTAGAATAACCTCGACTCTTAAGTACTTCGTAAGATTTCCGAGGATATGCAGTTGTAATGAGTGTAATTTTAATTGTAACGATAACGATAAAACAGCAACGACGGTGGAATAACAACGATTGCGATTAGGATAACGACAGCGATTGACGAAATGGTAACAGCGATGGTTTAAGAGATGATAATCTTCGTAACAATGATAATCGTCACGATGATTATGCGAATCCTGTGAAATCTTCATCTGTGTATATAGTAGACTATGATCGCGTATAATCGTATAAGAGTTTAACTACACGTACGTGTGCGAGACACGCGACCATTTGGCGTGTTTATATTGATTATAGAACCGATGAAACGTGAATAAATAAATAAATGTTTCGTAATTTACAATAATTCCGAGTGTATTCGTTCGGGGCCATCAGAATAATGGGAATGCTCGTGATTTCCCGACGAGTCACCGTCGCGTGCCTCTGGCTGATGGTACATCTCTTCTCGTACGTCTCGAAAAATTTGATTCGTAGGGCCGGCAGTCCTTCTCGAAAAATTACGAGCGATGCGTACGCGGCAAGATGACGAAGTTGGCGAACGATGCGAAAAAATGCTGCTCACTCAACCAGGAAACCGCCGACGGTGAGCTGAATTCAGATCTGCGAAACACATCGAGTCGAGGCGACGAATTCTCGCACATTGCGTTGGTCAACTATCGGTCGATACACCGTTCCGGATGCTTCGTTTGATTTTTCTTTTCAATACGCGTTTCTTACCCTCAAAATCTTGCATTTCGACGTGCTGCCCAGCAATATTCGCGCGTTTCCACGTTTTTGATTTTCTTCTCTCTGGTTTCGGGTTCGTGAGTATTTCACGGTTTCGTATTTTGCTGCTCCTACATTTCATTTCGTTGTATTCCGGAGTATCATTTTTACATCGCGGAATTCGTTCGCACGCTCGTGCCACCAAACGTTCCAAACGGGACAGCGGAAATGCGTGCGCGTTTTTTTCTCTCACCCACGAGCAGCCTGATACGTGCGCGTCCTCGGTTTTGCGCTCGCGCGGCACTACGTTCTCCTACTGCGGCGCCGCGCGGTAGAATCTCCCCGTGTGGGGAAACCTGAACCTGTCGTTCGAGGGTGGATGGCAAGAAGCGAATGGAAACCATCCGCGAGTGCTCAGCCCCCGCCCTTCGTACAGGCGCGGCTGAAAGGACTCCAACGAGAACGAAAGAAGAAAATCAAATCGTCGCAAAAAATGCGATAAAAAAACGCGAGCGAATACGATCGAGTCGCGTACATTGAAAAGAACGCGTCTCCCTGCTGCTTCTTCGCAGCTACGTAATTCCAAAACTGATAGGATATCCCGAATTCACGGCATCGGTTGTTCCATTTGCAGGCTCGTCGTTCGTGGACCCGAAGAAAGACACGCGCCACAATAATTCCAACGTTCGTTTTTTTCAGCCCCGGCGAAATCGAGAATCAAGGAATAATAGGTACGGATCGCTGAGCACATCGGTGAAATCTATTGGAAAAATAGTACGAAGAAAAACAACGGCGACGTGGTGAAAAACGGCGTCGGGCTTTGCCCGGTTCCGCGTGTATTTTGTCTCGTGATCGTTTCATTCGACGGCCCGAGTGACGGATGAAGCGATGAAACGTGTTGAAGTCGAGCGACGAAAGATAGTCGTCGAACTAATCTACATCCTCGAGTAATTGACATTAATCTCGTTAGTGTTCCTCTAACCGGAATAATACCCGTTCGTGTTCGATAGCGTCGGATTCGTGATTTCATAATGACCCGACGACGAAATCGAATTTTTGAAGTATCGAATACCGGACGAAGATTGAAGGTAATTATCGCGTGACGTCAACCGCAACTACGAGCAGCACTTTATGCGCTCTACCCGCGTCCATTTCATCCTCGCAACTTAATTAGACGAGATAATTAAGGAGACGAGGATAATTTGATCGCTACGTTTCTCTGTTTCGATCCTCGTATACCCGTCCGGGCGTCCGAATCGGTTTGGTACTCGGAAGAGGCGAGAATTAACACGGCGATAAACGCGCGATCCGTTCACCGGTGAACGAGACGCGAGTCCTCGTGGACGATCAAATTCAGGATCGTATACCCGTTGCTACAGAAATCCATACCAGGTCGAGGAACCTCCGGGGCACCGTAGCGTTCGCGTGGGTGGTTGTACGTAGGTAGGGAAAGTTAGCCGATGATGCGCGACAAAGCTCGAGGTAAGACCGCACGTTACGCGTCCGACGGATAAAGCTCGCAAGTCCGCGGACGTGGCTCGCGGCGAGCGTGGCTGAGTGGCAGCGAGTGCCCTGGTAACGATGCCTTCTCGACGAGAAGCCGGAAGGGAGGAAATCTAGGAGAACCGTTAATCGCAGACCCCAAATCACCGGCTCAAGTATGTTTCGTCCGGGGAAGATCCATCCGTGCTCGGAAATTGCTACGACCTCCGAAACTGTACACCAGCTTAGAACCGATCCTCACGTTTGCGGATAATCGAATTTCAAAGCTACTCGCCGAGATCCACTCGGTGCTCGATCGATGGACAAAATGCTATTTGGTGAAACAAGCACGAGGTATTGAAGTTTGATGCTTCTACAGTTTCGATTACGTTGTAGCCGGGTTGTCCGATCTTTTGGGACGTGTCCGTGTGGTAAACTGGAATTTCGTGGCGCGTTGTTCCACCGGTATCATTCATAATATCCGTTCCACAATCATTCGATCTACATACCGGACTCTACCGAGTGCCGGATGGGTGGTCGGGCCCGTCGCGTCGCGCGATCCGTTAGTCGAAACCTTTCGGGAGACTGTTTCTCCGTCTCTCGCTACTCCGTCCCGATCCACGGTCGTGAGACCACTCGAAGACTTCGCGACACGATCGCGTAGCTAGCACCTCGGGCACCTACATCTCGGCAACCATGCTTCGCATATTCGTTCGGTACGATCCGAGTAACGATCACCGAGACAGTCGTTGCGTAACCATGGCCGTCAGGTTTCTACGTAGCGAGCCGTTCCACGATCGACTTCTTCGATTTTCCTTCCGTAACACCTGTCGTCGGCCGCCACCGCGACGGTTCCGAAACAAAACGTGAATGAGTCGACGAAAACAAAATGTGAGTATCGATTCCCCTTCTCGCATCCGCTACGATCCGCAAATAGTTAGGAAAAGCAGATCGCCTATGGAAATTACACTAGGGACACCAATTTTTTTCGTTGCATTGTCCAAAACCTCGATGCTCAGGGATGCGGTGCACTTTTGTGACTTCGACCCTCGCACTGGTGCGAACAATCCTATTAGGTGTAATCAGAGGGGATTACCGAGTCGAGCCTTCGTTCATCGGCCAGCGTAATTACGAAGCATTCGTTCCACGTTCGCGGCATCGAACCGCGGATCGCCTCACGGTAAAGAAGCCCTTCGCTACGTCGAACGGTATACGCCATACGTACTTCGCGGACGAAGTGGCGTTTCAAATTTTCGAACGAGGACATTTTCGCGACACGGCTTTCGTCGAGCATCGTATATCCTGTGGTTCGATGAATAGAACAACCCGAAAAAAAATACGGAATTGGTACACGTGGCGAACGAAGTTCCATCGAGAGGCCGCCTCTCGTTTCCATGCTGCTGCGATCCAATCTGGATGACATCATTCGCGAACCTGACGGACGAGGAATATGAAATGCCGAACGATATTCGAAACGTTCAAGACCGCTCATTCCTACGGTACGTAGAACATGCTCGTTTGCGGGCTCGATCGGTAGTTCTCGCGAGGAACAAGCAATCTGGAACTACGGACTGGTAGTCGTTCGTACAAAAAACGTTCGTCTGTTGCGGTTTCGCGTACGCTGTTTGTTCACAGTTTCGTTTTTTGTCGCCATGCACGGCTAACGGGTATACCGACGACATCTCGTTCCAACTTTAGGCAGAGTAATTACGTTGCGTTGAGTTGTCAGCATCAGACGCGAGAGATACGCGAGGTAAAAAATTTAAAAATTCCGAGACACATTGGAGGCCTCGATAAATAATTACGTTCAACCGAGCTCACCACTCGCAGACGATGAGGAAATATTGCCCCTCGTCGACGTTACACCTTTCGAGGAAAATAAAGATTACGAACGCAACGGCTATTTTCTTCCATCGGTTTTTCGAAACACGTCGAAAGACTGATATTTCGCGCGTTTTGGAAAAGCGATTCGACGTACGCAATTTCATTTCGGAGACGGCATCGACGGACCTCGAACCTGATATGCGAGAACGTAAACCAAGTCGCGACCGTAACGAAACGAGCGAGAAATCGATGTTCTTCCACGGTAAATGTCATACTCGAAGTACGTAGAGGTACGTGAGACCGGAGACGAGGAACGAAACGGTAGCTAGGTTTCACGAGCTGGAAACAAGCGGACGCGTTCGTGCCGTGGGCGGGCTGGCGTGTCTACAAGAATCATTAGAACCTAAGGATATACAGAAGAGATGTATATTTTTATCTCGCGTTCGTGTTAACGGTTACCGTTTCGGAAGCTCGCGGTATGTCCCCGTCCTCCGTATAGTTTCATTTCTTTCAATTATTTTTCTCCTCCCTTCTCTCTCGTTCGCCTCCTCGTTCGCTTCCCCTCCGCGCCACCGCGTACAGCCCGTACGACGACGACGACGACGAGCTTCCAGCTCGGTGCTCGGGCCCGCGTAGAAATGTCTCCACCGTCTCGTTAAAAAGTCCAGTTTTTAGTCTCGGTCGACGGAGGAACGACGCCAACGAAAGGAGGCGAAAGGAACGAGTGTATGGAGAAAATAACGGACAGACGAACGGATGGACCGACGGACGGTAGTTGAGAAGGTTTGCCTCGCAGCCGCGCGCGTTCATTAATCTTGATCGGATCAGCCGAGATAGCGGCGAGCTGTTTCGGAAACCCTCCTCTACCTCTTGCCACTCTTACTCCCCTCCTCCTCCCCCCCCCCCCACCCCCTCCTCGTCCCCCGTTCCCCGTCCCCCGTTCCCCGGCCCGTTCTTCCTTGCCAGAGCCGTCGTTGTCTCCCCATCCCAGAGTACCCCGCGCGCCCTTTCTTCTCTTCTTCTTCGGAAACCTCGCGTCTCCTTCCTCGCGCCCACGCACCTCTCCTCGTCCTCCTCCTCCTCCTCCTCCTCCGCGTCCCCTCGCCGAGCCTCGGGCCAACTTTTCGAAAACTCTGCTCGGAGGATTTTTGAGGAAAACTCGCGTGCGCCCTCGTTCGACCGCCAGCCCCGATTCCGCCTCGATTACCTGCCAATCTTTTTTGCCTCTCCTTATAATTCATTAAAATTCCTCATCGTCCTAGAGAAAACGTGATGGATCTTGTTTTCAATTTGGTGGATCCCTGCTGGGCCTAGCGTCGCCGATCCCTCCTGGAATAGCAATGAGGCGTCCTCCTCGGACTGTACATCGTGCTCGCGTCGAAAGACCAGGGTCGAAAACGAGCATCCTAGCGTGAAAACAATCCCGCGATTCATATGCATGAGTTTCCCGCGCAACTCGCGATACTCGTACCTAGCTCGTAATTACGAAAGCTGCTCGAATTCACCGCATCCTCTTTGTTACCACGGGAGGAGGGAATCATTTTTTCGGCTCGGCGCGCGGCTCGAGCGCGCCGATGATATTATCGTCAACACCGACGTTAAGTATCACTTCGTACCTTCCTCGTTACCGTTCGTCTCGTAACCCGTGCGCGAAGGATCGCTTGGATATTCGCTGGTACCCGTCACTCGACGCCGCGAATCTTTGCGCTCTTTCGATTCTCTCGATCCGTCGTGAGAAAAAAAAAAATAATCGAACGCCCGCGAAGGTGTGTAATCGAAGGTTGGCCGCCGCGAGCCGATGATCGGAAACGCTGACGGGACTTTTGCGGCGATTAACCCTATCGTGGACGACGGACCACGGAGCTCGCGTGACGCGTGGAATCGAGCTTCCAGCACCCCTCTTTGTAATGAATCCTATAAGCCGTCGGCTGACCGGTCCGAATTTGTTGACGGGAGAGGCTCGGTCCTCTGGCCATCGAGCCCCTCGGCTATCAACGATGCTTATTCCCACGCGCATTTAACGGAGAACGGATATAGGGATGGCGCGATCGCGGGAAGGGACGAGAATTCGTTTGTTTCCACGTGCCCGGATCGCGTCCGTCGACGATTCTTTTTCGATAAAGGTACCTGGGAAACACCTTGGTACATTTTTCTCCACAAATTTCATCACTCCGCGGGCGACAAGTTATAGAATCGTAGAACGCGGCAGCCCCGTTGTCGTCCCTGTCGCGTCGCCTTCGAGGACTTTGTGGAACAGGAAAGATGATCCGCGGCGGACCGACTCGATCGTTAGCATTCGAAGCTCTCCAGACGTTTTCAAGAGGCTCGGGTGGTACCCTCTCCAGTGGTACCCGCTCGTGGGTACTCGGAGCGACGATATCAAACATCTAGACCGAACGAGACGGCTGAGGAAAGCTCGAAAGTAGCCCGACACACGAGTGAACGACAGACGCGTTAGCGAGGCGCTCGACAAAATTGCCTTTTCAAGCATCTCCTTTATGCCGTTCACTTTTTTTACACCGTGTTTTTCCGAGTCCTTTGCGCCTAGCCGTTTGTATCGCGTCAACGACGCCGCGGTAATTATTCACGGTGGTACCGCGACAACGCGACGAACGTACCTACCGGCTATACGTACACGAAGAGAATCCCGAGCTGCATATCAACGAGCACCCGAACGCGCGCCAACAACGCGTGTCCGCCGATAACCATCGCATAACCTATCCGACTAATTATCCGTCTTATCGCGAGTCTTCCCCCGTCTTCGAGTAATCCATAGTTTTGAAACGATTACTTACTCGAAAATGGCCCGTCATACGCGACTCGTCGCTACCGCCTACCGCGCGCGTACAAAAGGCGGACGAACGTAATCGTACGCGCGAATCTCGATCCATTTTCTCGCCAGCGCCGAGCGAGTACCCACGTTACGCAACGAAGGAAGTACTCGTACCGAAATTTCTTACCATTGAATACACTCCGTTGCTCCGATAAGACCTCGATCTCTCCGCGGCCGACCCGACGTTGAGCTATTTTTCCGTGAGAATGTATCTCTTCAGAACACCTACTGTCGGAGACGAGCGAGTAAATATGATTTTATTCGCGGCATATTATTGCTAAGCGCTAATTAAAACGCCGCATCGCGCGAAGCTGAGCTTCTATTTTCGCAACGAGAATCGCGCGCGGCGAACGTTTAGTCGTACGCGATGACCACGAACCGTTCTTCTCCGTGATATAATATAGAGATCCGAACGTCTATTCGGTCGCGTCTACCGAAGGGCTAGGCTAATCGCGATCCACTCGTTCGAGGTTGGGGCAGTGACTAGGCACTCTTGAATTGTTTTGTTTTGTTTTTTTCTTTTTTTTTCGTCTCCTCCCGCCTCTGAATGTTACATTTGTCCCAGCCTCTCTGGGAGGCTAATAGTCCAATAATCTGACTTCTAATTTGCTTTGACTGGCGCAACGTCTTTGACAGCACGAATACGAAAGAGGCTCACGCACACGGATAGGTACTAGACGTGCGACGAAGGCCGCGCGCAATGCCACGCGAGTCGCAGCGACGGGTGACGTTGTTAGATTTTCCTTCTCGGCATCCAACTCCGATTTCTCGCCGTTATCGCCATTTTCGGTCAATTCAGCGACGTTCCGCGACCGACGACGAGTCGTTGTCGAGCGATGAGAAGAGCTTATCAGGTCGCGCGAGGTATCGAGGCGCAGCTGGCTGCGAGACGAGACGAACGCGGTGCGGCATACGTAGAAGTAGACGCGGAGGAGTCTTCCGGATGGACGACGAGTATCCCGGTGATCGCGGCGTTGATCTCGAGGCGGTCCGAATTTAAGTGTATCAACGAGATTGTTTGGCGTCGCAACGACGGTCCGCGAAGCTCTACGCGGCAACTCGGGCAAATCGCTTCATCTTCGTAACATTTCCAGCGTGGCGTGACGATAATCATACGTATTACGGGTTTCCAGGTGTAATAATGGATCTGATAATACGATGGTGAGCGGGATACGCGATAGTGATAAAGCGTCTAATAATTACTTTTACCGCTCTCGTAAATACTTATAGAGGTGTATCGAGGCGGGGAAAGCTAACGTTTTGCCGCCGCGAGCGGCTATTTGTTCGTCGATTTTCCATAGCTGACGGAGAGACGATGTCCGGGAAACGTACGAGGGCTTCTCGCATCGGTTGGCCAAAGGATTCGACGACGAACGAGCCCCGCGTTTGTAATAAATTTTTGTCGGGATGGGATAAAGGAGGAACGGGTTCCCTCTCGATACAATTAAGAACACGGAGAAGGACTGTCGGGGAACCGCCCCGATACGAGGGCCATTCCTCCGCGCCATGCCGCATCCGATATCCCATAGGCACGCAACACCATCGCGCGCCGCACCGTGGGGAGTTACGGCTCGCAGGGACCCCGGGCAGAACGGACGAGAGAGGCGAAGGGGCGATGGCGAGAGTAAAGGGCACGATCGTTCGTAGGGCGGGTAGAAGCGAAGGGACGAAAAGGGTCTTTCGACACCCGGCCAGGACGCGAGGCTGGGCTCTCGTGCATCCCGCGAACCTTTTTTCATACGCCCAGCAGCAACGCGAACCGCCTGCGTTCCTCGTCTCGCATCCGTTCTACGCGACGCCGCGAGGCTGTTTTTCCTTTTACGCTCGATCAATTAGCCCCGTCTTTTTTTCCCATGCCATGGCGTTGGCCAATTTTTCACGCGCGGCTGCGGAAAATTTTCGCGAAATTCCGCGAGCCGCGAGCAAGCGATTCGTGCGAGAATCCGCTCGGCCGGATCGAAACCGTTGTTTCCACGTAACGCTCGAATTCGCGGATTCCGCGGAAACGGAAAGATCCAGACACGGACGACGTTGCCGGAGGAGAAGGCTCTGGTTTTTCCAAAAACGCGAGAAGCGAGATGTCTGCCGGTTGATTTTTTTCTTCTTCCTTTGTCCAGGACGCTTTCGGACGATCGGGAGCGAAGCATCGGGAGTAGGAGAAAATGCGAAGAACCACGACACGCGCGCTTCGACAATTACCGACAACGTCTCGTCGGGGAGGGGGGAAAATTTGACGAATAATTTATCTACTTAAGTGATGATTATTAATCGTACTTACGCTAACGGCGGCTGATATCGCGCGGTCGTCGTTGCTTACCTCTATCCGTGCGCGGCTACCTATCTGCATGAAATTAACATTTTTCATCGCGTTATCCAAATAACGAACGAGCTTCGAACAAGCCTTGATAGATGTTCAAAGCTGGCCCCTAATTGAATTCACACTTAGTCGCTCGGCAACGTTTACCAAAGAGCAAGTCATTCCGCACTGATTTTACTCCTCGTTTCGTTCCTCTGCCGATTTCCCGAGCGACTCGGATCCTCCGAGCGCCCCGATGGAAATTGGTTCATCGCGCATCGGTGGGCGTAATCTCACCGCGGAGAAGGAATAAAAAGAAACGAAAGATGGGAAAAAACTAGGAGAGCGAGCGTTTAGAAGCGGCTGATAATCGTCCGCGAGGCGCTAAGCGTAAGTATAGGGTGCCCACCGATGGCTTCCGAGTGGAAACTGGAAGTGAAAGCCGTGCCTCCGGCGGCTACAAAATGGAGGCTACGGATCCGAAAAGAAATAGCATGGTACGAAACACGCGCGTCAGGCCAGGCTTTGAGAGATAAATCTGAAGCGTTGTCAGCGACGTAGGTACGTTTTATTTTCGTGCAACGTGATCGACGCGCGTGTCGTTTCTTCTCGCGTATCCACTCGGCTTTCCCAGCGATTCGACACCGATTGAGACGCGGGCTACTACTATTTCCGTCCTCTCGACGTAACCGCCGAGGGAAAGGAGTGCGGCGGACGTAGAAAAACGAGGGGGAAAACGGAGGAGAGGAGAAAAATGGCGGACGCCGACGTATGCGGCGGACCGTTATACGCGACGCCTTATCGCGACGACGGAATTATCCCTCGACCGCCGCGTTCGCAGCCCCGTCGGCCGTTACATTATTCATATTTAATATCACCAAGTATTTCATCCCCTCGGGTGAAAACGGGCGGGCAGCTCGCAGCCGCGACCAGCTACCAGACTCGCGCGACCACGCTAATGTCGTTCGAAGGACGCGAAGTTGGAGACGAGACGACCACGATAGCACGATAAGACTACGGCGCGTGTGGCTAGTCGCGAGTCGCTCGCGGACCGACAGATTCGTAATTTGCCGCGAATCCAATACGCGCTCCACCCGCGCGAAACGATTCGTTATCGGAAACTATCAACATCGCGAACGTTCAGTCTCGAACGGGACAGCGATTCCGATCGTAATCCTCGTTTCACGAGCCTGAAATTATCGCGCCGCCGAGGGAAACGATCCGACGACGGTGGTTACAACTCCGATAATATCCGACGACTTACAACGAATATTTCTCACCAACGTACCAGCGCTATCAGGCGCGGCGAATTAACGAGGAGTCGTTTCCCTGCCCGTTTTGTCGTCGTTGTTACAAGCTCATCCTCGTTACTGCTCCTCCGATTCCTCCAACGCGTGACCCCGAATCGCGCGGAGAAGGAACCGAGGAGAGATAGACGCGGAGAGAGAGAGAGACTCCGTTAGCCCGGAGCCTTACTCTAGATTTATTCAAGGTCCGAAGCGAAATCAAATCGCCGTCACTCAGCTGCCTTAACTAAGTCGACGCGCGCTCTGCATAAAACGACCATTAGCGGAAGTGTAACTAACCTGGAGACAAGTCGCGGAGGGTGGGAAATTGGACGCTGTGCGGAGAGGACGGAGACAGCGGCGGAGCGAGCAGGAGAGAAATCGATAGGTAGGAACTCGCGCTGTTCCTCCAACGGAGAGCGGGAGAAGGAGAGCTCGACGATGTCATCGAGATCGAAACGCGAAACCCCGCACGATTTTTCGAAACGAACCTCCAGGCGACCTTGATTTCGAAACGCGCGCGATCCAGGTGGATGGAAGAAGATTCCTTCGGCTCTTCGGTGAGTCGCGGTGGTTCCTCCAACCCGAAACAGCAGCGACGCGGAAAGAGAGCTGGTAAAAATTCTGGAAAAGCTTCCGACGGAAGGTGACGAGAAAAAGGGACGAAGCTGGCGCGGAGAGAGCGAGAGAGCAAAAGGCTTTTAATCCGACCATGCAAGAAAGATGGGCGGCGAGGGACGAGGGAGACCGGCGGAGCTGTCAGCGTCTTGGCGTCGCCAGGGACATCGAGCGTCCTCGTTGCCGGTATCCCCCGAATCCTATCAACCTCGCTCTCGTCGTCGACACCCCGGCGCTCCTCTTCCCTGTTCCCCGTCATCCCCAACCCCGCGGCCACTTCACCGCCGAGTCCGCACAATACACCGGAAATTTCAGCGAACGGGATCGCGGCGCGACATCAGCGTTGATTTCCGCGGGGAGTGACGTGTCACGTGACCCGGCGCTAGGCCGCGGGTTGATTCCAACTAGTTGTCCACCGCCATTTCTCCATCGAACTTTTCAGCCTCAGCGCTGAATGTTCCCGCTAGCGCGAACAAAGCTCTCCTCGCGTCACCTATCGATAGCACACCCCACCGGGTGCCACTTCGATATTCGCGTATACGTTTCTGTCTCTAGGACGCGTCGGTAACGAGCGTCAGCGCTATCATAATAATTGAGTTTGAGTTTCGTTCAACAGGCCAAGCACTCGAGGTCCTATTTTTCCCGGGCAATGCACAGACCGCGATCCAGTGATCGGATTGCCTGGATAATATGATACGTATGTGGAGTATAATCGTATGTTCCAGGTAAAAACGAGAATACCATCAACTTGGGGAGACGAGCGGAATGACTCGACGTACGTGATCTTGCGAAAGGCGAGAAAAAGTAGAGAGGATTAACGCTTTGAGAGGATTATCAGGGCATCAATTACGCGTGCAATGAATCTGAATCGAGTAAGGGTGATTGAAAAACTGAATGTTTATTGAAAAACAAAAGTTTCATTTATTTTTTTTCCAACGATCTTGCCTCTTTTACAGAACACAGACATTTTATTTGACAATAGTCGTACGATACCGTTTATAAATACTTGCAACCATTCATTCGCTATATTTTTTTTTCTTTCACCTTTTTCCGATTTCTTCGACGTTCTTCGTCTTCCTCGATCCTTTTTCCATATATTTCGGATTTTTCCAAAGTTCTTTTTTCTTTTCAAGTCTGCTCACCAGCTTCCTTTGACTTTCTCGACGTTACTATTATTTCTTGAGTCTGCGTTGCAGTAATGTCATTAGGTATCGTTACGATGATTGGTTGAGCTTTTCGAAGTTTTGGATATGACAAAATTCATCGGTGATTTTGCATTTATTATTCTATTTCTGTTTCAATTGGACGTATACCGTTCTTCCGCGCGTCGACTCAATTTCACACCGTCGATATTGGTTTCTCGCTATACCGTTAACATACGATGTATCGGAAGTTGCTGATTCATATTCTGACATAAACTCGAAAGCGTTATAAATCGAGTTATACCGTTATCCCGCACATCTCCGCAATTACGGAACGAAGTCTCGCAACGCGCCTCACGAGTCCGTGCCGCGGAAATGCGCACGCGGATTCTAGAACGCGACTGTAGAAAGTGATTTTCCGAAGCTGGGTACTGGGTGACGACGAGTCATGCTTCGTCTCGTACCTATACGCAGTGGATCCTCGACAATCTTTGTTCTGGAGTTTACGCATTCCGTCTCGGGAACCAGCATCTCGGAGAAAACATTTTCGGCATAAAAGGAGAGGAGCTCGCAGCTCGTACAAATTTCGATTCTTTCAGGTCGATTCACAGCTCGACGCTTTTATTTTTCATATGAATATTTTTCATCGCGCGATGCGAGGATTATCCTCGTGACAACCATGGAATTCGATAACTTCACCGTATGATTTGAAAAAAAATAACGAACCAATCCTGCTACTGGAACGAGACTACGTTCAAATTCTGAGCTGCGTGATCGAACCAAATAAGCCGCGTTCCGACAATGATTTCTTTTCTCGGCCTCCATCTTCCACATGGTTGCGGACGAAATGAGATATTCTTCACGGTTCAACGATTCGGCAAACGAACGAGATCATCTCCGATACTGGAAATCGTTGTCAACGATTCAATTCGTCACGTTTTCTCCTGGACCTTTTTTGTTTTTCGCAGCATCGGGCTTGCAGCTCTCATCGCTACGGAAACAAATACCAAAAAAGCATCGTCCCGCTGCCTTCTTCGAGGAGACGTAAGTTACAGTCACGATTGTAGTTAGACCTCGAGGCGAAAAGTGTCGTCGATTCCCTCGTTGTGCTCGTACTATCCGTATTGCAAACGGCACGGGAATGCAATCTTCGCGGTTTTTTTTTTCAATTGATATCTACGCTTGGTCGATGACGAAACAGCCGGAGAAAGGGCGATCGCGCGGTCTCGCTCGTAATAATCTACGGAATCGAGCACAATGGAAGTGCAGGGAGCTCGAAGGGAAGCTCGAACCCTGTAGACAGTCGTGACGCGGTCCAAGTTCCGAGGGTGTTGCGCGCAACGTATGGATAAAGGGCAGAGAGATAGGTACGGAACGAGACTGAAAGGCAAAGTCGCGTCGAGGGGGGGGGGGGGGGGGGGGTAGGAAAACGATGAAGCGTGGAGCGTAGAAAGGGAGTAAAAGAGAGCAACGAGGAGAGTTTTCGAACGGACGAGAGAGGAAGAGCCGCGAGAGTTCGAACGAAACGAGGAAACGGGGCACGAAGAAAAGGACGAAACGGCGGCGACGCGTCGGTGTGCACGCGAACGTGAACAACGCGCGCGAACACGCGCGCGCACGAGCGTGTAGGTCTCTCCGCCGGTCATCATTAATCACGCAGACGTCGCGGGTAGCACCGCGCCGCCAGGGGTACCTTACTAAGGGTTCATGCCGCGCGGCGGCGGTGCGGGGGCAGGGGACCGAGGGGTGGCGAGGAGTTACCGGGGGGAAACGACGAGAAGGAGATACCCCCGTTGCGGAACGAAGTCTGCCGCGTTGTCGACGACGCGTAGCGACGGAACTCTCCGCCGGCGAGGTGGTACAACGGTAGCGACGGCGTTGATAGTCGCGGGCGAGGATTCCGACCGCCCCGTAGGAATTGAAGTACCGTCGTCGGCGAGGGGCTGATAACCATTATCGTCCTCCCGTAAGGAAGTGGCGATAACTTCTTTTCTTCCTCTCGCGGATCAAATTGCACTGTCCGCGATACGAGCAACGCCGTCGCGCGGATATTCCGGTTCGCGGAAAAATCGGACGACTTTCTCGACGGAGAAACCCGCTCGGCAATAAGTCGAGGGTTCGAGAAATGCTTGGGAGATGCTTACACGTTGCAAAAAACGATATTATTACCGTTCTTTCATCGGGATTGTTGGTTGCGATGAGATGCGTTAAGAAATTCACCGAAGCGATGGCTGTTGCATGCGAACGGGGCGGGGCACGTGGAAGGGAAATATCGCGATGCGTTTCCGAAGGAATTTCCGGGCCAACCGCGGCGATATTTTCCGAGGAGCTCTCGATCCTGAGCATTTTTTGGCTATCTACTTTCTTCGGTACTTTTTGTTTGCGAGGAAATAAAATAGACCGCAATGGGAAGAAGCGCGATAGAATAAGCGCACGTTTCGCGAAGATTCATCCGTAAAAAACGAACGATGCGACTCGCGAACTCGACGATACGAAGCGATTTCGTAAGCTTCGGCGAGAAATGAAAAGGAGAGGATGACATTGGAATTGGAAATAGATAGACTTCTCGACATACGGAATGATACGCATCGTAAGGAATAATTTGAAAGATCATCCCGCGAGAATATTAGCAAATATTATGGGTCGACGATGAGGCAGCGATGCGATACGAAGGTCGTTCGTATGCCTACATCGATTCTCGGAAAATATTCGCCGCGGCTCGAAGCCATCGTAGTTTCGGCAACAACCATCCGAGCGAATCGTCGACAGTTTAGCTTCGGCGACGATTGCGATCAGACGCGAAATTTTGACACCGCGTGACTGGGGTGCGAATTCACGGATAAATTGATTTGACTCGAACTTCGCGAATTTCTGCTACTTCGTCTTAAGTTTTTACGGTTTTTGATCGAAAAAACATGCGATGATGGGACATCCGACGTTTCAAACATCGTTGGTCGTCGGGCCGATCGTGCCACGATGAGGCGGTACGATCGGGGGCAAAGAAAGTCCGGATCGAAGTGAAAATAAATTATGCGAGAATACGAATCGGACGTAAAATAAAAAATCATCACAAAAATTAGAGAGTACCCGCAAACGGCGCAGAATTGCGAGTAAACTCGCGAAGATAGTCAGCAAAAAGTCGACTATGCGGTCAATTTTTCTTGGCGCCCGGTTTACGATCTACCTAGAAGGTGGAAAAACGTATCGCATGGTCGAGACTCGTAGTGCGGTTAAAATCGGGAGTGATGTGAAATGAGACGTGAAGAAGAAACGTCGGAGTAGCAAGGATATCGACGGAGAGGCGATGGACGGGAGACCAGAGCTGAAAACAACGCGGAGTCGGGTGAGTAGCGATGCCATTTTGTCGGATACGACTGCTTCTACTAGGCGCAAGCACGCGATGTTGGTGCGTTTTTCATCGTGTTTTGAAACTTAGCCGACAAAAAGGCTGTACGATCTACGAATCGCAAATTTCTCGGAAAAGTCCGGTACATGGAAACCCATCGAACGCGACTTTGAAGTTTCGTTGCTTCTCCGATCTCCGTGGTTTTACCAGAGAGTGATTGCCTCGTGCAAATCTATCGTAAATACGTCGGTGGCGTTCTTGTCGATTTTCCATGCGAGTATTCGACTTTCGCGTAGAATGGCCGAATTATATGGAGCAGGAATTCGTAACGCGAAAATCCGAATCGTGATTCTCGTCGATCGCGACCTCGTGTTCTCGTTTTGCATTCGGATTCCGAGATACTGGAATCTTGAAAAATTTCCATGCGTCGAATCCTTCGGCAATCTTACACGGAGATTGAAAATCTCCGATGAATTACAACTCGAGCGAAAGTTTCCGCGCCGGAAGGGGACAGGTTTACAACCCTTCGCTTCCCTCGACTACCGTCTCGACCGCATCAATGTTGCTCTGGTCAGGGTATTGTTTCTCGTCAACCCTTTACCTGAAGTCGTTGTAAATATTCGCCGGTCACCGATTTGCATGTCAGGAAAGAATTGGCGAATTTTCTCGAAAGAATTTTGGCTCTCGCCCGTACGCGAAACATTCGGATGCGGCCGAATCGTTGGGCGAGGCGTGACTTCTCCGATATTCGCGTTGAACAGTCGACAAATTCGGGGAATATTATTATTGGCCAATTAAACTCGAATCTAGAAAGTTGGGGAAGGTCGGGACGACGCCGTCACTTTTTGTCTAGTTAACTCGTTCGATCGATGATAAAGTTTCGCACCGTGGATAAATACCGCGAGTTACAGGCGCGATTCCTTCATCCATCAAGCGAGCCTTTAGAGTCCAAATTAACCGCGTTACGTCGACTCGCGACGAAACTATCCCACCGCGACGCGTCTCGATCGATATGACGCTTTTTCGCGAAATTTTCACCGCCCGCGCAGATTTTTCAAAAAATCTCGCTCGAGATTCTTCTTCGGAATCGCGGAAGTGTATCGAGAATTGCGTTTCGGAACGAATGTTTCGCTTGGAAAACGCATCGATCGTCGTTATTCCTCTCGTAGAATCGCAATTTGGCGAGATTTTCTCCGACTCGACGTGGAACACGATGCAACGCGACGATGAAGAATGATCGGGCTGAAAATAGAGAACGAAATGAGAACGAAAACGTTAAAATTTGTTGGAAAAGAGGAGCCAAAGGTTCGGCCAAATTCCGAGGATCCGGCACGCCGCGATTTTTCAACAACGACCACGACGTTCGGACGGGCTGGATTTACGTAAAGAAACGATCGCGTTCGCATTGGTACGCGATACGGCGATAGGCGGTTGATATAAATGATGGAACCGGGTTAAATAATTATCATCGCGAATGTTCGTTGTACTCGCGTGCGCGCTTTGCCGCGGTCGTCGCGGGGGGCTCGAACCTGCGCCGCGCTTCCGTTCCGACGCGAGGTATAGTAATAATAAGAAATAGGCGAGAAAAAGGGAACGGCGCGTATGCGTGATTTCAAGCAGCTTCTAATTACGTCGAGATAAATATCGTACGAACATGCCTTCTCGTTTGCAAATGGCTTGCCCCCGGAGCGAAAGATCGTCCGTCAAACAATTGACCAGGAGGGATTTTATCGCTGGCTGCTCCGACGTTTCCTGCCTTGTACGATTTTATATATGTATCAGCAACGGTATCTCTCTGTTACTCGGATCACTCTCGACCATTACTCATTACTCTCGTCGCTATATCTCGCCTCGTAGATTTCTACTTACTCCTTTTTTTTACTTTCCCTTCCTTCTCGCCGTCGCGAGACCGTTTTCGTTTGCAATCGACGACTACCCGCCGTTGCTTAATTTTGGCCCGAATTCGAATTCCTTTGCAACGCGGACATTTCACCCCGATTCCCTCGCGCGCGTCGGGGGAGCACCACCGTCCGTCGAACCCATCAGGACTCCGATAGTTTCCTCAGCTCCACGAGAATGTTCCAACGTCGCGGGTTGTACGGTCTTCGACGACGATCTTTTGCATCGCGAGACACACGCGAAATCGTTCGGTCAACCGTTATCGGACGGCGTTGAGTAGTGGCAAAACATGTTAGTCGAGGGTGCCGCCGTCGCGTAAGATATTGTTCTCGCGATGAAATTAATAGCGGAAGTGAAGTCTGGCATGTAACATTAATCCTGACGGTATTAGTGACACGGTAAAGCGTCCTGAGCCGAGACTAAGGACAAAACCGTCGCGAAGGAGCGGGACCTCTTGCAGCTCTCCTTCCATTGCGCCAGTTTCCTCGAGTTCTCGGATATAGCGCGAATATTACCGCGAGGGAATCCCACCGGAATACGATACGGCGGGGTGGTTCAAAATTCTCCTCTCTCTCTCTCTCGCTCTCTCTCTCCCTCTCTCCCTCTCTGCCTGCCTCTCTCGTTCGGAGCGATACCGCGTCGCGTTTCTATCGTGCGAGCGGACGGGTGGTGACGGACGAACAATAACCACCGCGACTCGGGCGAGAAAAAATGCGAGGCGATTCGTTTCCCAAGGTCGCGCGTCGCGGTACCCGTCAGCCGACGAGTCCTCTTCGCCGAGGGAAAATAAAGGGCCAAGAGACGCCGTTCTCTTTCCCGAGGATCGAAAGAGGTCGTATCGAGGAATCCCTCGTCGCCTTTCACGGAACCCCGAGTTCCCCGCGAATGTTCGCGTGTTCGACCCGCGAGTTGGTTCGAAAGACGAGAGGATAAAACGCGGAGACCGCGACAGCTGACGGGGACAGCGAGCGGCCCCGATCAATAATATAATATCACGTTGCCCGGGGCACCTCGCACAGGGCTATCGTACCATCGCACGAACCGTTCTCCGATATCCACGTTATATTTTCCAACAATGACCCGTCGTCGCGCCCTCCGCGGCTTCGCAGCCGTGCCAACCCGTTTACCTTACACGCCGCGATACACCGGCATCAATGCTCTCCCGTACTTTCGTGAATAACGCAAGCCTACGCGGAGGAAAAGATCGCGGGAGAACACAGCGGAAAACGGGGGACGATGAAAAGGCGCGAACACCGTCTCAGCGTTTGATTCGAACGAATTTTATCATCCTTATCGATCCGCGATCAAAAATGTTCGACGGATCGCCTCGAGTTCATCGATTTCAAAGTCCAAAATCCAACGTTGATGTACGGTGTCGTAGAAACATTCGCGCGATGCTGAATCGTAACGCGCTTCCGACTGTGCCTAGTCACCGGTGGGCACTGGGTACCGGTACGCCCAACATTTTACCCTCCCGCTACAAATATCGAACGCCTATTCGCCTCCGCACTGCTAATTAATTCTCAACTTTACGAGATTGAACAGTGTGCGAGCACAAAAATTGAATTCCATCGAATTGTTATCGCCGTTGCGGACCGGCCATCCGTAGGACGTAGTTGCCACACAGCTGTGGGCAAATACGCCTCCATCTCTCTCTTTCTCTCTCTCTCTCTTTCTCTCGTACTTTCATACGCCAGACACATCGACCGCAACGAGACACGAATGAACGACCGGAGTTCAATCGATTATGGCGTTATATCCACACGAATATGACCGAGTTTCCTCTCTTCAGTGCGGCATCGAGTCGCTGAATGTTCACCTTTTATAAATAAACGTCGAACCCGGAAGTTCATCGCTGCAGAGTATACGGAATATTCGTTCCGACCGCGTTTGTGATTCAATTCAAACGGGCTTTCGTGCATAGTACTCACTGATTTTCCATACTCGACGACATTTTCACCAGCGGACTTTCTTACCGCTACGGGGAAAATCCTACCCGCGCTACAATTTTCGAAGATATCTGCCTTGCCAACCATCGCGATGATCCAGAATCTCGAAACATTCGGCTCGGACGACATTCTTGCTTCGCACGCGTCCGTTTCATCGTTTGCTTCGTTACGAGGATGAAACAGGCTCGACGCATCATTGAAAACGGTGCTGCGATTATTCTAATCTAAACATTTAAGAGATGCCGGTGCAACAGCTGCCGAACGTATCGACTCAGCGGTATACCGACGCAGGGTGGGATATCGTTCCGACCTTATCGACCACCCGCTACGAACCCTGACGCACTATAGTTGAGCCGTTCCTCCGTAGAGGGATGCGAGATTAGGCGATCGCGAGCAGAAGATGAACGACGCAAGCGGTGCGATCTGTACCCCTGCCGGACGATACCCGATTATTCTACTGATTATTCTAGGGGTACTACCTCCAGCGTAAGACCCATCGTTTCATCGGCGTCGTCGGGCAGATGCGCGGAGGACTACGGTTTTCAACTGAATCGACGTAAATTCCAACAAAATTAACGTCCCAATGTCATTCGGCGCCCGCGAATAGAATATGCGTCTTTTCTGTAACGTGTTTTGGTCTGATCGTTCGATCGTTCGGATGACGAGCTACGCGGTTTTTCCACTCGATTACTAGAGCAATTTTTTCATTCCTGCGCGTCTGTCTGTCACGTGAAAGCTGACGAGTACTTCTGGAAATGCTGCTTTTAGGTTGCACAACGATGATCACGATAGCTCTCTTGTGTTTTGTATTCGTCGTTCCTGCATATTCCCTTCGACGATATCTCTTCTCTTTCGCGCTT
This sequence comes from Arge pagana, assembly GCA_963969455.1. Lineage (NCBI taxonomy): Eukaryota > Metazoa > Arthropoda > Insecta > Hymenoptera > Argidae > Arge > Arge pagana. The sequence goes on along the minus strand of OZ018312.1, from coordinate 488,841 downwards.
CATTCGACGACGCAAGACTCGTATTTTGAGAATCCATCGTGATACGTTCGAACGGGATTCTTATTAGCGAATTGTACGACGAAGATGACGAGGAACGAGCGTGAAATTTATTACATTCAACATCTACGTTCTCTTAAATTAAACATCAGGCGAAGAAAAGCTTTTGGAAAAAGCTTCAACGCAGCGCAAGATACGTCGAGAGTACTTTATTTTTCTACATGATTTCTCTTACAGTACGATTTCCTCGGCGGATTGAACTTTTTTTGTTTGTTTTTCTCAATTACATCATTGAAAAATGATTTTATTCGCATGTTTGGTGGATCGCGGGTAGATGATTTTGCACTCTCATCGTCGTCAAAATTGATGGGAATATTTCGTCGTTTCTGTTGGCGAGATGTTCGACTATCTGGGGTGGGAGGACTACAAGGATCGTGCCCACTTCACGTGTAATCTCTTAGGCTGTTACTGATCTGTAGTATATCTATGTTTGCCCTATAGCCTGTTAGGGCGTAATAAATCTACCTATCTGTCTATCGGAGTTGGACGCGTCGGTTATATCCACTGCCGTGCGTTTTCGTCTTCATACACGAATATCCCTCGCGAGGCGCGTCTCACCCAAACAACGCGTGATTCTGAAACGTTGGCCCGTTCTTGAACTGAAGTCATCCGTGAGAACCGAATTGTCGCTAATTCCTGTCGCCAGAATCTCGAGTTCGCTGACCAAGACACCGTCGAAAGTCCCGTCTTCGTTCCTCGCATCTACGTTGAAAACGCTAGTTCCAGTCATCGATATTTCTATGATCGCGAGTTCACCTGCAAAGCAACGAACCTCTCGTAACTCTTATTTCTATATAGTGATACTTGAAAGTCTGGAATGCCGCGCTGATTACAGATTAATAAGCTATGCTACGCGACGAATACGCGTCGATTTCTTTCTGCGCGGCACAACTTCGCGAAATTTGCAATTGCAAGATCGCTTTTACGCTTCGCGAGAGGATTCTTACCAACCGGTCTGTCCTCAACAGTGTCACGCGACTACGTTCGCACCTACGCGTGGTTTTCGCGATATTTCTGCGTTCCTTGGTCGCTCGGCATGTCATCCGTAAGATACCTGTAGAGACGAGCTTCTGATATCTACAGTTCTACAAAAGCCCGGATCTACAGGGTAGATCACGAATGTGCCTATCGAATCCGTTCATCGATATGTAAAAACCTCCGGGTTGATCTCGAATCCGCAACTTGATTCGTCGTCGATGCAGGAAAAAACCACCTGGAACAAAATATATCGTCCGATATTTTTGATTCGACTACTGTCAACGATTCGACCGTAACATAATTTGTCAGAAAAATCTCGCGCAATTGCGCAAACGCACGTGAATTTTATTTCTCGCTCCTCGAATTGCGGTGTACCTTGGAAAAACATTATTATTAGATCGTTGAGAAAATTGCGGGTTACCTTCCATCGTGCCTAAGTATTTTTTAATTCTCGCTGGTTCGGAAAAATCCAGGTTATCTTTTTCAATCTCTTCGCAGATATTTCAACGGGAAAAAGTGGGAATCGATCATTCCCACGATCACGTGTTTTTTCGCGACGAAAAGAAAATCTGAAACATACAAATCAGATATTTGCAGGCTCGGTCGACTCGTTAGATTTTCCATGCTTTGCGAAGATGATTCGATGATTCGGATGAACGCGAACCGTTGAAAAGAGCAAGGATTCGGTTGTTGCAAAATTTGGGACAGGGTGAGGCAGCCAAGTTTTGTAGCGGGCGGATTGGATGAAAAAAACAATCGGCAATTTAATATTCCATACTCGCGCACGCCGGTGAATTTCATCGATGGTACGGAATAAAATTGCAATTCTCACCGAGCGCGTCCGCAAGCGAGTTCCGTCGAAAGTCGACCCTGACCTCTCGGGAATTCGTTCTCCCACGTCGTGGATGATCGCGTGCCGTCGTTACCTTTTCGGCTGCCGTCCTAAAAGTGTTGACTGCGACGCGGCTCGCATTTCCCGTTCCCGTTCTCGCTTCGAGGTATTCGTGATCGGTCGAGGGTACCTAACGTTGATAAAATCACATGAAAATTGAACGAAAAGACTAATGTCGCGCTTGCGATGCGTCGGTGAGATGAGCGCGATCGGCCAATGAGAAACTATGATAATAAATACGTTTTATCTACGAAGCTCACGCGTGCATATTTCACAACGAGCAAGCTATGCGCGCGAATCTTTTCATTGCGGAGGGATTGCCGTATTAGGAGCGGTGGGTAAACGCGCGACGCTCGTGATATCCGCCAAAACAGGAAATGCGGAGGCATGCGCGTGCGTAATATGGTTAGCGGAAGTCACGTCCATCGTTCATTCGTGAGCCGACTACGATTCGTTCGTCGACAAGTTGGCGATGAAAAATCACACGTTCGGCCGTAACGCGAAAGAACTAAGAGAATCGATCCGAAACCGGCATTTATTTTTGCGAAGGCTTTAATTCGGTTAATAGTAACGAAACTATTTCCGTACATCGCGAGGAAAAACCAATTGGCCGAAGGATCACGTTGAAGCGCGCGTAATTCGAGGTACGCTAACAACGACGGAAATGGAATGAGTCGCGTACCAACGATGAAAATAAAGGGGATGCGATTGGCAACGAAGGGCGATGATCGTTGATAAGGCACTTTTTCGAAAGAGCAGGCACGAAATTAACGATCATCGCTCATCGACGTACTTGCAGAGACTACGACAGCTACGAAAGACAACGAGAAGATGAAAACTCCGCGTATTTGTTTATACGGAGAGGCAGTCGACGCGATTTTTCCAAGTATCGGTCTACTAGCATGCATCGACGACGATTCGAGGGTGGAAAGTACGACGAGGAGCGTTGCGCGGATTTTTGAGAGGTCGAAGGCGGAGAGGAACGACCAACGGGGATTCGGGCAGGATCATTCGACACGGGAGAACGTGCAACAGCTTAGGTGTAAATACAGACTGTGTGCGGAGACGCGTCTTCTTCGGCGACGACAGCGAGGACGAAGCGAGACTGCCTCGGGTGAGAATTTTGAAAAATGTCTTCGGAAACGTAACTGGTCGCCGACGAAAGCCAACGCCCCTCGAAACTCGGGCGACTCTTCCGCGACGTTCGCGTGGACTTGACGGAGTCTCTCGCGTCAGGGCGACGTCACGGCGGCGGGTGCGGAGGGTCTCTTTCTCCGTCGCGTCCTCGCGGCGGTTGATACTCCGGCGAGGAGGTCGCGAGGGGTAGATAGACGGGCATTCAGCCCGGATGCTGCGATGATTGGGCCGCTGAAATCCTACGTAACGATGGGAAGGGAGACCTCGTCCGTTTTCGCCGGTCCTCGGCAGTCGCCGACACCCTTCGGGAATCGCACGGAATTTTCCTCCCCGAAATCCGAGCCCCTTCCTCGCCGAGCCGGCCCCCACGCGCGCGACACCCGCGGCTCCGCGTCAACCGACACGGCTTCTGAAAATCTAGAGAAGTTTTTCGGCCGTTTGATACGTTCGTACACCTTGTCGTCTCCACGGCTTTTCATTCCCCTCCGCGCCATCCTCGTCCGAGGATCTCTTTGCCGGGAGAATTCCGTATTCTCGCCGTGGAGATTCAACCCCGAATCCCTCTCTTACCATCTCGCGCGCTCTCTCTCTCTCTCTCTCTCTCTCTCTCCCTCTCTCTCTCTCCCGCGTCTCGTATCTCGCGAATGGCGAATGTATTGATCCGTTCGTCGTGGGTCCATGACTCCTCTCGGTCTCATTCCTCCCTTTCCTCCCAACCTCTCGCGCTCCGCGGCGGTGTCTCCTCGATTTGCTTCTTCAATCCTACGCAACTCGAATCCCTCGGTTGCGTCGCGCAGCGAACGAGACGACGATACTGCGAGGGGCAAAGAACGCGAGATCAGTGTCTGGCAAAATGAAAATACTGACGGAACTCGCAGGCGAAGCTGGAACGACGACCGGATTACGATGCCGAGACGAACGCGAGGATGCGACGAAGGGGAGGGGGACAGAAAAATATGGCGAAATTGTCGGAAGGAGACAAACGCAAAGTATGCAAATTACGCAGGTTGCGATGATGACTAGGTAACGAAACGATCGATCGATAAGACGAATGTGTGCGCAGTTGAAAGTACGATACGTGCATTCCGGATGCGGAATTCCATTTCGTATGTTTCGCGTGTTTGCATCTCGCAAAAAATGCACCAGCTGTTCGACGTTTCCCAGGGTGAATTTGCCAAACATTTTGCACAAAGTTCACTGTTTCCGGCCTTGGAACCGTAAAATCTACGTACGTTTCGCGAAATGCACATTTCCGGGATGTATATTACCAGTCAGGCGTCACACCGTGGCGTCGTCGTCGTACAGCGTTGGTCATCGCGATCTCCTTGCCAAAAACGTCGATCGGAGGCGCGCGTGAAAACGGGAAAAGATCGAGATCGTTGCGTAAATCCACGCGACTCGAGGCTGCCGTCGACTGTCATCGGATCCCGACGTCGTTGTCACGCGTCACGCTTTCGATCCCCGACACTTTTTCGGAATCTCCTTATCTTCGGCTACGCGAACATCGTCGTCTCGTTGGCCTCGGATTCGCCACGTACCATTCGCCTACCTTCCCCCGACAAACTTCGCTCGACTGCAAATTTCATCCGCTTCCCACGTCACGTCAAAGTTTGCTCCGGTAACGGCGAACGTTTTTTGCCCGTGCAGCTGCCACTCCGACGCGAAATTTTTAGAACAACGAAAAACGAATCGCGCGGAGGCTGACACGGAGCGTTGCTCGCGCGATGGAACACCGCGTTCGACTGACCGGCCGTTTCTATTGTGTCGTCGAATTCCTTCGAAGGAAGAGGAACGGTACGAACGTCCGGCGATCGTGCCTCGAATAATAATTCGCGCCGAACGATTTCCTTTTTGATTCCTCGCTCGATTCTATTAGCTCACGCTAATCCAGTCGTTTCCTTGCGTCGTTTCAAGACTCGGTGCGTGACTTCTCACCGTCCGTGAGACGACGAGCACGCGCCGGCGATTCGATTTTGCGGCGAATTTTCGCCTCGTTCCCTTGAAAATGTTCGACGCGCGAGAAATCTCCTCCGCCGTTGTTGCCCGCGAAAATATTCGATGCCGGGGATGATCTTTACCGCGACGAAATTCCGATGACCTCGCCGTGTCGAGAGGAACGGACCTCGTCGTCGCTCTCGGAAATTTGGCACGCGCGAACGTAGAGTCGACCCGCACGTTTCGATAGCTCGATCGTCTCGCTCGAATCTCTCGCGCGGTAGAAATCGGCTCGACGGGTGATCCGTAATATTTTCGGGAGCAAGTCGCCCCCGACGCCGTTCATTTCCGACCGATCATCTTTCTTTCCTCGACGAAAAGCCGCCGAGTAAATTATTCGTAGACCTAAATTAAGTCTGACACGGAAGTTTTGGCGTTTTAATAATTTAGCGCGCGACTGGCGATATTCAGGCAAACGTGGAAGCTCGCGGAGACAGGAGCGGAGCGAGGCGCAGCAGGGCGAACGCCGCTAACACCGGCATCGATCCCGAAAGTCTGGAGCTCGGAGCACGCGAGACGCTCGCGAATTTTCTCTCGGCATTATTTCGTCGCGGCGATAGCTGTATCTACCCCCAGGTTCGGGTACCGCAACGACCACCGGCGTAGCGCGAGTTAATCATCGTTTATTCAAGAGCCTGTCGACGATCCGTTACCCCGTTTATTGCATTCGCTCGCGCGTGCAACTGCGTCACGACGAACATCGACTCTTTCTCCATCGGTTTCAATATTCCTCTCGTGCCTGCTCGAGTTTTGGTTCCCGTCGCGCGGGAAAGTTACGCGGTTCCATCGGGAAAGCTTTGCAAATCGGAGCTTTGATTCACGAGACAAAAATGCTACGGGCTCGAATCGAAAGGTGGTATATCCGCGTTGAAATCGTATCAAGTCGAGGAAGAGGAATTTCTGGTAGGCAGACTAATCGGATGTTGGATTGCTACGAAAGGCAGGGTGAGATCGCGGAGTCGGGGGCGGCGACGACGCACGATGGTGGTCGAAATCTTCGTTGAGTGACTCTCGAGCTCGAGGGATCGAGCTTTCGTCTTTCATCGGCAAGCGAACTCTCGCGAACCGGACGGACACGCGTCGCGGCGCCCTTCCACGTCGCGGCTGCGACGCTGAGAGGGTCGCGCCGGAGCGAAGTCTTGACACAGCTCCCCGGAGGCTTTTTGGCCGAGATGGGTACCTATTTTTTCCCCCCCGGTTTCCGCACGTTTTCCCGTACGCTATCGCGCCCGAGATAGGACCTCGATACTCTCCACGGATTCGGGCAATAATCGGCACTCGCCGAACGTATCGTTCGTGGATGCTGCGACGCGTACGACCAGAAAGATACTCGAGCTTACGCGCCGATAACGCGATGATTTTCTTATCCGTCGCGAGAATTCGAATACGCTGTTCGCGCACGACCGTTACCCGGAGAGTTTATTCGTTCGGAAATACGCGCGACGCGCGTGCTCGTCGCGATACGCGATAAGATAAACAAATCGATCCGATAATCCCGAATCGGATTATTCTCCGTTGCCGCAACGTACGATACCCGTCTTCTGAGTTCTAGAACGAACGCGAGGATCCCGTACAGCGAAATATATCCGCGTTTCGTACTCCCTGATCTTTTTTTTTTTCTCTTTCCCGTTCCGATCGTGCGTTCGTATCTGATACGTTATTCGCCTCCGTCGAAGGTGTCGTATTAATAACCGTATCTCCCGTACAGCCATTGTCTACTAATTTAATACACGGCGAAATGAAACGCACCCCTCGCATATCACCTCTCCTTCGCCTTCGTTTACCGTTTAATTAAAATAGCGTGCGCTGGTTTTTTTTTTCGATTCCATCCTCGACGTTTTGTTTTTGTACCGCTGCGAACCGGGGGCGGCGCTTCCGCTGCCTATCACCGCCACATCGTACCGTACAGTTTACCGCCACCGCGTACGTACGGTATATACGGACGATCCGAGGCGTCTTTGTAGGGGTGGGCTTTTGCTAGACGGCGCGAAACGTCGAAGAGGGTTGGTGAAACGTACGGGAGCGATTCCATCTGCCAGCTTGCCATTCAGATTCAACGTACCCGTACAACCTTACGCGCGGCCACACGGACGCGCGGATGCGAGGAGAGAAACGTGAAATATTCGTGATAGCGCTGGCTCGATCAATACATTGCAATCTATCCGTACAAAATGGCCGTATATTTTGCCCGTGACGTTTTTAACATTTTTCGTCCGAGCTAAGCTAACAGCTGTACCGATAGCGAAGCTAAACCGATCGAAATTCGACTCCCATTTCTTCGACGTCGGAACGAGCGCTCTCAATTTTCACGCGCGAACAGGAAAATACCGTACTCAAAATATCGGTGCAATTCTCAAATTGGAAACGCGCAACAGCGGAATTTTTGAGGAATCGGGCGCAAAACTGAGGAATGTTTGGAATATCTTCGCCGGGTCGTGGTTTGCAACGAAAAAATTCGTGGCTACGCTCGTCTCGCGTCGTAGAAAAGAGAGAAAAACGCGAGAGAAGCAGGCTGAATTTTGACCATTTTTTCACGCTATTCGATATCGCTCGAACGCGAAGGAGGATTCGCTCGTCGTGTGTTCGATGATTTTTCGCCGCGCTATTTCCTCGCCGTCGCGTTATCGAGCGTTCACGGGACGAGATGATTTCGTCGATTTCGCGCGATTGCAAAATGCATATTGGATACAGCGCGAATGGAAAAATGGCTGCCGCGAACGAGATACAGCCGCCGAAAGGCGAAGGGGATCCGTAGAGGTAGGGGCAATGAAACGATGCGAGATTCGAGATTGGTTGCCGCGGCGGCATCGCGCAACGGTGACCCCGCGAACGTTGAGAGCGGAAAGGGGCGAAAACTGGTTCCGGGTGACCGTTGAAGTCGCTCGCGCCATTCGTCAAGCTCGCGAACTTCGTCGTGTTACGCGACGCGGCCGCCAGTCTCCGCCACTCTCGCCTCGCTTTTGATTCCCTCTACCTACGCGTTTCCGGCCAATCCTCCCAAAAAACTACGAGAAACCCCCCGCCGATAAAAAATCACCTCTCTCTTTTCTTGACAATCGTTCGCTTACCACCAGCCCGACGGTGCTACCCGGACGCCGGATGAAAAGAAAACAAAAACACCGTAAAAATCTCGGTGCATCTCGAAATCGGGATATTCGGGAGTTGCAATATCGCGGTTTGATTAGCAACGCTTTGACGAAACATCCCCCCCCGCCGGATCATTTCTCGTTACCGCGCAACGATGATCATTGGATCCTTCGTTCATCAGCGTCGTCGGATATCGGTTTTTGTCTCCGCGGCTAATTTGAAAGAATCACCAAATTATCGTGAACCGTCGAATCGATGATATCATCGTCTCGTACAGCGCGCGCGACGCTGATGAGAGGTGGAGTTGATTCCAAGTACCTACACCGTGTAATTTTACAATATTATCACTTATTTTCACCGATCGATCTACCGGTATATTGAATTTTACCGTGTTCACTTCGCGTAGCATTATCGCGACGTGGATCGGTATCGATGCATCATCGGTTTATCCTCGCCCGCATCCGGACACCCTACCTTTCCGAACTATTTCCAAGCACATGCCTCGCGCGTTCGTAGTATCGATCGTATACATGGTACGTACCTATCGTTTTCCTTCGTTTATTTATTTTCCCCAATTTGCTATAAATTCTCGACCGATATTCCGCGTCGTCGCGGGCATACGTTTGCTAATTATCGCTCCTCTCGTTTCATTTCTCTTTCTTCCCTGCGCCTCGACTGATTTTTTGGCCGTCGAGAGGTTCTTCGCGAATCCACGAAACGTCATCGCGTCGCCGAAGTAACGATTTCTCTCGTCCCCGGTCCGTCACTCGCCGCGTCCGATACGCCGCCCCATCTCGTCTCCTCCTCGCCACCTCCGTCAAAGGATCCGCGCCTCGATTTCAGAGTTGTCGAAGTAAGTTTCGACCCGTTCGGAAACACGACGTCCAAAGTTTCCGCACGCCTCGCGAAAACTTCGAAATTGTCCCCGCGGCCAAGTTCTCGAGGCAGACGCGACACGCGCCACTCCGAGAATTCGAACGTCGTCGCGAGCCGATCGAAACCGAGAATTTTCACATTTCCGGCGGGAGCGTTCGGAAAATGTTCGCTTCCCCTCGTCGGGCGTGACTTTTCCGAGACGGACGTCGCGGAATACGCGCGTCTACCCGGCTGGCAAGCCGCGGCACAACTAACGCCGAGAATCCTGCAATAAAGGGGATCATTTTGAATCCGCGTCAAGTGTACGAAATTTATAGCCATCTACCCCCTGCCCCTCGCGGCTCCCACCCCCGACCCGCCGCGGCCCCCTTTTTACACCCCGGTCGCCGCGATGCTCGGGCGTCGCGCGAACGGACGGGGTCGTCGCGACGCTTAACCGTTATTTCAACGTTCGATTCTCGCCTAGGTGCGTCCAAGCAGCGACGACCGTTGCTGCCGTATACGTCGCCCGATTTCTCAACCGCCGCAATTTTTTTTCATTTCCTCGATATCGCGATAGCAACAGGCTATTTCGACGCGGTAGCCCGCGTCCGTGTCGCCCGAAGGTTCGAGAAAAAAATACTAGTACAAAAACGGGAACGCGGACAGATACTGGAACTGTATCTCCAAAATGATCGCACCGACGATCTACGCGCTCGGCAATTGTGCAACGAAACGCTCGAGGATGAGGCAGAAAAATTCCGGCCGAAAAATCGAAATTAGAATCTCGACGTTCGTCTAGAGAATTGGACGCCGAATTGCTATCGCGTATTCGGATCGTAGAGCAACGGCTCTTCCATTCGCGTTCGTACGGAGAAGGGAGAAATAAATATGCTCGTACAAATACGTCGAAATCAGCAACAAACAATCAATTTGCAAAGAGTTCGCGATCGATGCGCGGCTATAGGATAACGCGTACCGATTTTGAGACGAAAAACGATCGAATTATCAGCTAAAAAATCGTCAGGTTCGACGAAACGATGATAACTTTAGAGCAATACGATCTCAGAAAGAGCAAGAGTATTACTCACGTATAGGCTGATGGTGGAATTACCTGGATTAGAACGATTCCGATGATTTTGTTTAAACAGTATTCGAACCTCACCTATTTCAGTCGATACTAACGGCTCGCTGTTCGTGCGAGTTATGCTGGCCGTGCTCTTACCGTCTCTCCTGCTGCTGCTGCTGCTGCTGCTGCTGCTGCCGTCGCCGCTTCCAGTCTCTCTCCTCCGAAGGGTAGAGAACCAGGAAAAAGTGATTTATGACTCCAGGAGAGCCAGGTAGGGTTCTATTCACCACCACCGAGTATTCCTGAACGCGTGGATCCCCACAGGATGCAACGAGCCCGAGACTTAGCAGTAGCAACATTTGCGCGATTCGTGCTAGACGATCATACCGCACAACAAACGCACGACTCTGATCTCCGTTTCGAAACGTTGTCTCGCGATTATTCCGCGTACAGCTTGACGATCTTCCAAGAATTATCAAAGAAAATGGTTCCTAACGTTGAAATTTGTGCTACCGGACGGTTAATTGGTGATTCATCCAAAACTCGTGAGACGAAAAGCGATCGCGTCGGATCTCCGAATCTGGAATACGAAATTGCTCCGTTGGATATTGGATAGCCGGGTAACGTATGAAGTTCACGCGTCAGAATCGTGATATCTCTCGAGTATTACAACGCCAAAATTCTGCCTCTCAGCGTTCTTCTCTTTTTTCGAAATTTCTTTCTGGGATCCGGTTTTCCGAATTTATTGGAAGAGTGAAAAAATACTCGTTTCTTCCGTCGAACAGTAGGGGCGAGTGAAAATTTGCAAGGAGTTGCGATTTTGTATCCTAGAAGAAGGGAATGCCGATCGATTCGATGATACGGAGATCTTTTTTGTTTATCCACGTAACACGCGAGAGATGGTGGTTAACGAGCGGATATACTTTCGTAGTTTTTTCGTTTGTCTTTCTACCCGACCGGAAATTTATCCGTAAGTCTCCTGTCGCTGAATTTCGTGCCGGTCGCGTTACGATCGCGCCATACGCGTTGAACATCCGATTCGGTACACTTTCGAAAATTCAACGCGTGCTATTCGAAATTATGTACCCTGGTCGGACAGATGCGTATCCGATTCGCTGCCGCCAAGACCAAGACTTCCTCTATCCAGATGTCGGAGCTTTTCGAAAATAGAAATTCTTACGCGCGAACGCAACTTCGTCGCGTTATTTTTTTCCTCCGTCTCGTTTTCTCTTCTCCGTTCGCGATGATGATTTTCGCGGGCGACGCGGGAATCGCCCGTTGGTAAAACTGTCGACGACGTTATCACCGAGACCGAAACCGAAACCGACGGCGGGTGATGGCCAGACTTTCTTCTCCTCCGAAAGGCAGCGCGATGTCGAAGAAGCGGACGTTTCGATTTCTCCACCGGGAATGCCCGAGGCGTCGTGGAGTTTGGTGAAAATAAAAGGGTGCAATTTCAAGAGGGAAGAGTCGTTGACGGGGTCGAAAAAAGACCGTCCGGAGTAGCAACAGCAGCAGCAGCACCACCACCACCATCCGAGGATCATCGATCACCGGAGAGCGAGACAATCCAAGACAATCGATGCGCGCCTCCGACCGGTGCACAGCTGTCGCCTCGCTTCCATCGGACGATCCACCTCGGAAAAGTCCGTCGGGCCTGGAACTGTATTATTAGATCTCGAAATCCATACGTCGACGTCGACCTTAACGATCACCTGGGTAAAAAAAAATGCCCCAAGGTCGAAAATATTATAGAAATTTCGGGGGTGCGAACATTTTTCGGAAATCTCGCGGGTGTGAGAAACATTCGTCGTCTCGCCGTTCGCATCTCCCAACTCTGCGGTCAAAATTCTTCGTTCCAAGTTTGGTGCTTTTGTTGATTTGTTTTTATCGTGATTCGCGAGTGGCGTCCGATTTCGGTCGAATCCCGTTCGACCGAGCCGCGTCGTCGTCGCGCGAGGAAATCTTCGGCGAGAATTTATCGTCGAATCCGAGGTGAAGAAAAATTGGAGGATGTATTTCATACGGTGTTCGACGCGCCGCGTCAGATCGCATCGCATCACATCGCGTCTCGGCTGCGCTGCCGCGCCGAGACCTTTCGCCTCGACGACTCTCGCTGCCCCATATTGCCCGCTACGTTTCATAAATAACTTTGATATTACGAAAAAATACAATTTCAATATTACATCCGATGGGCCTGCCAATATGACGCGCGGACGTTTGATAGATAGACGGACGTTATTGTCTTTGGAAAAAGATAACCGTTCCGTTTGAAATATTCGCTCTCGTGACGCGCGAACCGTCGAAGGCAACGAAAGGGTCGAGATATCGGTGAAAAGAAATGATCTCTACACCGAGGAAAATCATTCCCAGTTCGGAATCATCAGAGATCGCGTTCGAACAACATCGAAACCTAGAAAGGTAAAAGCGCCAATAATTTGCAATTCGTTGCTGATACGCTTCTTTGTCTTTCTACTTTGTGCAAGAAAAGTTGCTGATCGATACGCGAAGCTGGTATATCCGCGCGTTGAGCGTTATCGATCAGTCGGCGTCGGTCAAATTTATCAGATTCCACGATCGTAAAACGTCGCATCAGCGGTGGTATGAATTTCAGAGAATTTATTCGGCATTGAGCGCGTTCGTTCTCAAATCCCAGAAAAATTACGTGAAAAATGTCGCGTCGAATGGTCGTTTCGTGGATCATTCCGAGTTTCAAAATTCGAAACGCCGAGCGCGCGATCTAGCGGCGCCAGCTGGAAACTTTGGATCGTATCGAACGTCGATAAGGCAGCGTGGCTGGGCCGACGAGTCGCGTTTCTTCGCGTCGGTAGAATCTGGTTTTCACTTTCCGAAGACAGAGGGCGGGTCGAATTTATTTCCCGCATGCTGCATCGAACTTCTCTGCGAACAACAATTTTGAAAAATTGAAAATTGAAGAAACCAAAGTTTTCGCGGAAATGAAAGACGAAGTTCCATCGATGAAAGGTAGAAATGACGTGCACGTTTGATCGAGGTTGGATCACCCGAGCACGAGGTAAACGGATCGTTTGGCAAAAGATGCATCGCGAAGAAGCGTGGTGTTAGTCAACGTTTCATACTTCGAAGAGCACCTGTTCGTTGAACGTTTTCTATTCTAGAGCTTTCAACGCGTTTTCGATATACCGATACTGGAGGTTTTTTCGTTGCTCTTTTTCTTGGCTAGATCGAAATATCGTTGTAACGTCGTGACGGCGTTGAAATTGGAGCGAATCGGATGGACGCGTTCGTTTTTGAGATCGGTCGGGAAATATATCGGTCGATTTCCGCGTTTAATTCCGTCGAATCAAAGGATTTGTATCACTTTGAGAATTTTCGAGCGTGGAAACGCGATCCTATTAAAACGTAAGTTGGCTCGGATTAAAGGGACACAGGGGGCCACTTATTTATGCATTTCGTACGGAGGACGGTACTTTCGGAGTCCGAGGGCGCCGCGATCCGCGGCGAGCCGGGTTGCCGAAGGGAGAAGGAAACGAACGCCATATTCCGATCGATTCATGCGCCACGTGCTGGCGCGAGTGAGTGACGTGCAAAAAATATATTCGAGAGAAGACAGGAGGCCGCGCCGAGAGAGAAAAAGACGAAGCGAGAGAGAGAGAGAGAGAGAGAGAGAGAGAGAAACGGAAAGAGAAAGCGAGAACGCGAACGCGACGCGGAAGGGGTGGGGGATTTCATTTAGATCTCTTCACTTTTGGGCAGGTGAAAAGCGAAAAAAAAACTCTCTTCCCGGTAAAATAATAACCGATGGACGTAATGGCGCGCGCGCGCGCGCGCGCGAGTATCGGAGGGCTGAAGGAGAATTAATGAAATCGGATTATTCGACCGGTTACATACGTTCCCGCCCGGTTTTTCCTACTCCAGTTTTGATAATATTCAATTGAACGACCGCTACGAAGAGGTTGCATCAATTATTTGCCGAAATTCGATCCGTACGGATCAGTTAACGCTCGTAACTAATGACTTTTTAATACTACCCGGGTACACGCTACGGCTACGATAATATCTGTGCCTCCTCGAATGAAATTTCGATAAATTATTTATGAGATTAAACTATTAATCCCTTCGGACACATTTCAAGCGGATCGGTTCACGCTTTTGTTTTTATTTATCTTCGCGCATCGCCAATTTTACCAACGTCGATTCGTCTTACGACGCGACGATCGATTCGTTTTTTTTCGTATCAGTTACGCGCGTCCCGCCTGTCGTCGATTCAATACCGTCCGATAAGTAAACAGTCGTTGCACTCGCGCGCGATACGATTTATCCGCGAGCTTTGATCTCTGATTCGCTTTCGACGCCCTGGCAACGAGGCTGCATCCTCGCGCCTCTTCGATCTATATTCTCGTTCGACTTTTCGCGATCCGTCTCCATTTTATCGATATTCTCTCCTATGTTCGCGAAACGGACGTATGAAAACATTTCTGCCGGCGATACGATCGGAAAATATATCCGGAGGCGCGCGTGACAGTTTTCCCGTCACGATTATTTTTCGCACGAGACAATGACTACGGTGCCATCAGCTTCGCCGACGAGTGACTCTTTCCTGGACTATGCCGTTTCTTCGATCAATTCCACGAGCGTTCGCTTCTCACTCGGAGTGTTCTTAGCGGAGTCAAAATCGAACGTTGGTCGGTCGTCGATTTTGGCGCCCGTTTCTGCGGGACGAGAATTTATTTCGCGCAGGAATTTGGTCGCGGATGCGCGGAGAACGTTGCGTTCGGTTAGTCCGTGATTGATACGTTGGTAATACGATTATATCAATGAAGGCGTAGACGCGACTAGTCAAAGGTAGCGTCGCAGCCTCGGGTGGGACTTTGCCGGCAGGGGTTTGTCACCCTTGTCTCACCCCAAGCGGCGTGAGAAGCCAGCCATCTTGAATGATGTATGGCGTCGGTTAGAAGGTCGACCGCGCAGCCATCACTCAACGGCGTTGAATGCGACTGCCGACGACGCTACGTGCTCGTCGCGTACGAGCCAGACGTTGGACGTAGACCCTGGAGCAAACGGCGGCCTAGAGATTCGTTTGTCCCTGCGACGCGTCTCCATCGTCGTCGTCGTCGTCGTCGTCGTCGACGACTTCGTCTGGTAGCGGTAGCCAGAGGCGACGCGCGATGCCTCACCACGGTCGCCGAACGAGCGCGACGCGCATCTTAGTACCTATTTAGCTAGCCGGAAGTGGATTTTCACGAGCGTCAGCGTCGGTAGCCATGTTTCCGCGCGACGCAGCTCGTTGACCGAATTCGGTTTCGAGGGAAAGAAACTCGTGATACGAGCCGAATCGCAACGAACGTGTTAGGAAGAACAAAATTGAAATATTGACAAAAATGTTTTTAAAGATGAGAGAAGAACGAGTAGACGGAAAAATCGGAAGAACGAGGAAAGAGGCGAAAGAATTGGAAAATGGAGACAAGGAGGTGGGGGGAGGGTTTCTTTAGCGGAGGATCGAATTCGGCGAATAAATATGTAAATTGTCGAAATATGTTGGAGTGGAGAACAATTCTGGTATGAAAGAATTTCCATTTTATGAAAAGCCGAAGCCGATCCGACCCAGGGAATCGTAGTTTTTCGTTTTTCGATACGTCGACGATGACTCTCTTTAGGTAGCGCGCGCGTCGTTTTTTTTCTTCTTTTTCTCCTCGCGCGAACAGGCGAACGGGAAAAATAAGAAGAAAATGAGAAACGCAGCTTGGAAAAAGCCCACGCAATTTCATATTCCGCCGCGTTCCGTTTTCTGATATTCGATTCGCCGCTGTATCTCCGGACGAGCGGACGCGCGGTGGCATCGGTGCCGCAGCAGCATCTGCGGATCCCTCCTCGATTGACATTATCGCATGCTCGTTAACCATCCGCAAGAAATTATTTCCCTCGCCCGCGGAAAGTCGCTCGCAAGAAGCAAGGAGAGAAACGCTCGCGCGGATCGAATTTCGAAAATCGGCCGAAATCCCCCCGGTCGCGGGGGGAATCGATGTCCGTCGTTGGCGACTCTTCGAGGAGCATGTTTCTCGAAACGCGGACTCGCACGCTCACCTGTTTTTATTGCCGACATCGGCGTCGGCAACAGAGACGCGTAATCAATAACCACGTTACCGATTCCTCGGCACGCATCCCTCGGAAATTACCCGAAATAACCCTCACCCCTTCGCCGATCCCCGGCGCGCGTACTCCTTCCCCCGAGAACCTTCGAACCCCGAAGCATTATATTTAATACGCAATACTCCATTTACTCTATTGAATATCCCACTAAATCCCCTTCCATACGTCGACCAACATTCCGTGCTGCGAACTTACGCGCGCACCTACCGTACACACCGTACGCACCGTACACGCTTCGCTATACCATACAACGTTACGCGCCGCGCGCAACCTTTGACACACCATCGGGCGGCACATCGCGCTACACGCGCGCACGTTATCGCGACAAAAGACAACCATATTTTCTGTCCTTCCCACTTGTGGTAGTCGTTCCGTCACTTTCGAATTCGAGCTCGGTCCCCTCCTTCGCGAACGGTGTTTTCCGACACGGATTTTCCTCGTTCGTTTTCACCTGATAAATCGAATCCGAAAAGATCCTCGCCATTCCACTTCTTTCGTCGCCTAATTATTTTCGGGGTTCGAGGAATGCGTTCATCCTCGCCCGAACGAACGAACTGACATGAATTTTTCGCGATTATTCACCGCACGCGGCAAAGTCCACGCCGGTACGTCGGCGCTCCGGGAAAACTACCGCTACCTATCTCTTCTAGCACGAATTTCATCGATTCTTCGGCATGGTTTTCGATTCTCGATCGCCCGGCTGTTGGTCGTCGATTCGACCGAACGGGACAGCGTTTCCAGCGTGTATCGGGTTCTGGGTCGCGAAACAGTTGAGAAACTGAATTATACAGGCCATTGCAATTAATTAGTCTTAATAAAAATTATACGAAGAATCGCAATTACAAACGACCGTTACGACGGAGCGAATGTTCCACGGGGTGGAATGGCGGGGGAGAGGAAGGGGGAGAAGAATCGGAGCGAGGAGAGCTGTTTCTCTGGTGCGGAAGAAAAGCGAACCTGCAACCCATAGCCACCGCCACCCACGCCTCGCGCAATCCCGGGGGCCGCTTTAAATGAGTCAGCGTTTTTATGCCCGCGATGTTGTCAAAGTGCAAACAGCGCCCGATGATATATCATCGTCTCATCCCCCTTCCTCCTGCCGTTTGCCCTTCACGGACGATTCGCGAGAGAACGGGAGAGAACGAGAGACAGAGAGATCGACGGAGAGGGAGAGGACGAAGGAGAGAGAGAGCGAAACCGCGCGGCCCGCAACCCCAGGACTCTCGTTCAACGTGACGTAGTTGCAACAATAAACATCTCACGGTACAAGTGATATTATCTCCCTGGCCGAATCCTTGTTGATAATTCGTGGTATTTATTGTTATCCCCGATGAGCCGATAGATGCGGTCCATTCAAACGTTTTTGATCCCCCAGTCTCGCGCGTAGGACACGAAGCGAGGTAAAACATGCTGAAAATGAGAGACGAGCGGGAGCAAGACGTACCTACGCGGTGACTACCTCGAGCTCGCCCGCTTCTCGCATTCGTCGTAAATCTACCGAAGCTTTTCGAAGATTCGATTCGAGCTGGTTTGCAACGTCAGATGTTCGAGAGTCGGATGTCAATCATCGACGTTCGAAGGCGTTCCCAAGCTGGTGCTAATTCTTTAATTGAATGGGCAGTAACTGTTCATTGGTTAACTTCAATATTGCACGGATTAGGAAAGTAGGTAAGCACGAATAGGCGTCGCGACGGGGTTCCTCGCGGGTGCGCTTCTCGCTCCTCGCCACGCCCGGGACCGGAAAACGTGCGGGCGAGTAAATTTCCACGCCGACGAGGTTGCCGGCGACGAAGACGATTCACCGCGCGAACAGTAGCGGTTCAACGCGTTTCGACGCCGACCGATAACGATCATTCCGTGATTCGAGATCGGTAAACGTTTCGGCCTCGCGCGATCCTTTCTCCAAACTCGCGTAAGCAGGACGGCGAGTTCTCGGTAACCGAAGCCTGGAAATAAATAAATCAATCCGGGACTATCGAGCGACAGGGTGGAGCTAGTCCGCTTTAAAGTAGCTTTACCGTCCTCGTTTTAATTGCGGCAAGGCCGTCACGCCTCTTAACTTGCGCTTATCTTTTCCAGGACCCCGGGTTCCCCCTTCCGCGGCCGTTCGCGCGAAACGGCCTACCCGAGCTCTCGCAACCCGTTTCTGCATCACAGCCGTTGGCCTGCTGTTTCTCCATTGAAATGGAGACCAACTCGTTCGTTCGGGAACATCGGTACAAGATCCTCCGTCTTGGCTTGAATTTCGCCGCTGTTCGGCGCCCGATTCACCTGGGATGAGCAATCAAATCGGAAAACTAGTCGTGGACTCAACCCAATTTCACGTACATCGCGTACTTCCATCTCTACTGAACGGGTAAGCCGAGATCCTCGGCGACGTCCCAAGATCGGTAAGCGACCCTCGTTGAGGTAAAAGGGACCGGGTCGTACCTCGTTGGGTAGTCCTCGGACACCGATGTCGACGACGAACAATGTATCCGCGGGGTAACGAAGCGGAACAATTTTTACGAGACAAACTAAGGACCTCGACAAATATCGGTGATAATTGGAATATTAGTTTTCGAAAGGCCGAGGAGCCGAGGGGACAGTGCGATGTAATGGTTCGACAAATTTTTATGCTACGTCGAACGAGTAATATCCCCGACAACGATACGCGAAAGACGCCACGTCCATCGCCTCAGGTAAGGCAACAAAGGTTCGGCTCGATCGTAAAATCATGCAAAGGGTAGTGTAAAAGGGACGCACGGAGTCAAAAAGTTGCGACGACGGCGGCGGCGGTAGCGGCGGAGGTCGAGGAAAATTCAAAGCGGCGGAACAGGAAGCGGCAATCAAACGGAACGAACCTCGGCCGCAAAAGTATTACGCTTATCTCGTCGATCGCTCGTCGTTACTTACAAAGGTAATGCCGATCGCGGATCCCGATGATGATTCGCTCGTAATCAGTCGAAGATTTCTCACCAGATAGGCGAGCGATACTTTACGTCGTAAAACGAGGTCGCCTACGTCACGAATCGACGAATTCGAGGCGACGGTACATCGAACTCGCCGCGGTTATCGAAACAGATTCGTCAAAATAACGACGAGCGGGACTTGGACGATGACGACATCGATAGACGGGCGACGTCTAGTCGACCAAAGTCCCTCGTTGTTCTGTTCCTAATCTGTTCTATCGCCAGGTGTCGTTGCCAACAACGCTCCGCGCTACGTTCGTTCGAGCTCTTTCGCGCCATCGAATCGGCGAGATTTAGAAAAACTCGAAGAGACCGATTTCTTATTACGCAACGCGACGAGGGAAGAGCGAGCAGGGTGGATATGCAAAGAGAAATGGAAAGAGAGAGGGAGAGAGAGCGCGCGTGCGAGTGCGAGGGCAAGTGCGGCGAGTCGATGGAGGGACGGGAACGCCGGTCGAGGCAGGTTAAAAGTAACGGAGAAACGGTATTCAACCCAGAAAGGTAAAATAACTGTCCAAACTTCGACTTCCGGAGTATGGAAGTGGATGCTCCTTCCATCGCGTTCGTAGAATCTCGACAACGTTGCGAAGGAGCCGGGCGATAAAAACGCGTCGTGTCCGCGGAACCGAGGCGACGGAAGAATCTCTTTTCAACGACGCGACGTTCGCGAAAAATAGCGAAGATCGAGGCCGATCTCTATTCCGACGAAGAAAAGAAAAATCGTATCGGATCGGGTCGACGCGCATCGATTCGCGACATCTCGCGTTTTCTACTCGTCGAAACGACGATTCGAGCCGAGCTGTTTCCCCAAAATTTCGTACGTCGAAACTGGTTAAACGAGACTCGTCGCGTAGATAAGAATTTTCAAGTTTCGCGACTCCGAAAACGAGCGAATGACGCGAAATCAGGACGAAACACCGCGCAATGAGAAATTACTCGATCATGTATTTTATCCGGAAGCAGCGTTCCGGAGCCGATGGTCGAGCTGCGACGAAAGAATGGTCGTTGCCATACTCCAAAAAAACGCGCGGGAACGATAGCCTTCCTCCCACATTCGCGACGATTCGTTCGCGATGCGACTTTTGCACTCGGCAAGGAACACGCGATTCCCCGGTTGTTCGATACGGGTAATCGACGTGGGTAGATAGGTAGGTAGGTAAGGCTACAGCGCGTATCTCTGGTACGCATCCCGAGCATCCTTTTATACGAAACCCAACGACGACAACGACGACGACGACGACATATGCTTTTATCTAAATTAAACGGTGCTAGCGCGATTTCATTTCCTGCCTCGAAACTCGCGATGTTATCCCGCGTTAAAAGCGCGTCTCCGTCGCGACTAAGGGAAACCGTGTCCTTCCTTTCAGCGATGCCGCGATCTCCGCTACCTATGCCGGAGTCCTCGTATAGACGTACGACCATCCCGTTCCGTCCCATCACCCTCGCGCATCCGTATATCCATCCGTGCACCGAGGGAACGACGTGTTGGCACACCTATACGCGCGTCGCGCCGGCACACCCTCGAGCGAATCCCTTCGCGCGGTCCCCTTTACCACCGTCGCGTTCCTGTCGCCCGCTCCTCACCTCCGTCCTCGGCCGATCCGCTCCGCGGCTCCTTCTCGTCGAGTTTCCCCAGTCAGCCCCGTCAAACTTCTAGATTATATAATACAAAAGCTGAGATACAGTTCTCCATTTCCAAGCCCTACCTATCATATATATATATATATATGTATATACATATATATATATACGTACCTACCTACAGCGTCTCCTCGCGCTCGCACTCGCACTCGCATTCGCCCTCCTCTTATCTTCGTTCGCCTCAACGCCGCGACACCACCTCCCCCCTTCGCCATCCCCATCGCGCTCACTCCCTGTCTCTCTCTCTCTCGCTCGCGCTCGCTTTTTATCTCTCTCTCTCTCTCTCTCTCTCTCTGCCTCCCTTGCCTTTCCTCTCCTTCGCCGTCCGTCGCGAACGTCGCGAACGTCGCCAACGACAGGAGCACCGAAATGGATGCCGAAATCCGGCTCCGACCAACTTCTAATTAGGAAGAGCTTAGCCGCGGAAGAGCTTTAAAGGATATCGATATTACGATGTTGCCCGGATAGGTCTCGTCACAGCCCCAAGATCGGTCGATCGGTAGATCGACGGGGAAATACGAAAGACTTACGTTAAATCTTTTGACGCGCTCGACTTTTCCGAATAATCGCTGTCGGAGTTTTTCGCTCTCGGAATTCGCCTAACTCGTTCCGTCGGATCGGCTTGCGTGTTATAATGGTAAGAAGCCTTGGCTAACGAGTGACGCGGCAAACGTCGAAGGATTTTGTACCTCCGATTAAAGCCGCGTAGCGGCGAACGAAAGAGGGGATTTCCTAGGCGTTGGATTAGAGACCCTTGAGTCGAAAAATCGAGTGTTCTCATTTTGCAGGACTTCGATAACGGAACGAAGAGTCGACGAGGAAAATCGAACGCACTCTCCGAACACGCGCGGAACATTGTTCGGGTTCTCAAACGCGATTCGCTGGCTCGAATCGTACGGAATCTACCGTTGTCGTGGTCGTCGTCGTGATTGTTCCCCGGCAAAAATCATCCGCACCGTCGCCGATACCATTAACGGGAATCGTACGCGATTCGGCGATGCCATTTCGTTCGCGTGTTCCCGTTTCTCCTCCGCGTACGTGTTCGAGGATTTCCAAAAATTAATCGAAAGCGATGCCGTTTTTTGTCCCCGGGCTCGCCCCGACCGTATCGACGTTTCCGGGCGAACCGTCCGAAGATTCGTCGGAGATACGAGGAGCGGGGATCGTCTCGCGGAAACGCGGAAGATAGGAGACCCGGTAGGAAAAAGTTGATTGCAAGAAAAGAATTAGCGGAAGAAACAACGGCGCGCGTTTTTCCTCGCCCTTTTTCACCATGATCTTTGTCTACGCGAACACTAATGTAAGAGGGAAAAAGCGGAAGGCCGGGAACGGGATCGGGAACTCGGCATCGCGAAACAGAAACTGCCTCGACGACGGAGGGAGAGAGAAGAAACGGCCCCAGAGACTTGACATGCCTCGAGGAATCCGGAGAATCCGAAGCTCTCGCGGATGGACATTGATTCCGAGGCTGCCGAAGGATGCGAGGATCCGAGGATCTCGCGCCAACTGCCACGTATCTCGCGATGCTTTACGAACCCCTCGATCCGTTGTCCGTCCGCTTCGTCGTATCGGAAACGCGACGTTGGACCAGCGACGCTGATTTTTTTTTTTTTAATTTCGCAGATTCGGACGAGGATCGAATGGTTGCTTCGCGCTCTTCGTCGTCGCGACTTTGTCGCGCGAGATTGATGTTTCGCGGCTGCTACCTGCTCGTTACGCCTACGTGTTTGCAGAGCGCTCGTCGGAAATTGTAGGTATTTTGCGCCACTCGCACCTGGAAACGACGAGCGATGTATCCGTTTGTTGCCGGATACGTGCGAAAATCACAATCATTTCACATGTTTTTTCCGTCGACGATCCTCAAAGCCCACTGCGTTTCTCTCCGCGACCCGATCGAGTCGCATATCTCTGATAATTTATACCTTCGTTTTATTTATTATTTTTCCCCATTTCGGACGGACATTTCATTGGTCGAAAGGCTGGCTGGCTGGTTGACGTTCGGAAATCTCTTTCGCAACGCCGACACGCAGCGGATGATCACGAAACAACGTTCAATAACGCGCGGCGACGATACTTTCTCAGAAATATTCTCGACGCCTTTCGAAATCTGTGTATTTTGAAATGTGTATCGGTGGATCGAAACGACGCTTCGTCGATCGATTACTACCTATTCCACCGATTTCCCTGCGCGCGTTCACAGTCGCGGCGCTCAGATTTTCGTACCGAATACCGATTGGTCGCGGTCCTCCGTAAGATTTATCCTCCGAAATCGAAATGCCCATCTTCGACAACGAATGATAGTTCGGCATTCTCGTTGTACACCGACGTCGCTCGAATACGCGTATCGGCGTTAATCGATATTTGTCCCTATCCGACTCTTCGCGATTCCGCGTCTCGCGTAACTATTCGACGTTTTCTTCGATGGTGCTCGTCAGCGTCGGCGACGAACCACCCGACGTTAGGGCCGAGGAACGCGAGATCTTATCCCGTAAGGCAGTGATATCTCACTTTTTTCTCGCCGCGGATGGGAAAGAACCTTGCGATATATCGATTCCATCGTTGCGATTCCGAACTAACGAAAACCTCTTCGTCTCGCTTTCTATCGCGCGGTTCAAATTTACGCGACAAAACGCTCCGACGACTCGGTGCGGCTGGCAATCGTTTCGAATCGCGAACAGGATCGGCGAGATTTCGCGGCGAAACGATCATTTTTTTTTTAGCTCAACACGCCCGTCGCGCGTACCTGGTCGGAAAAGATGATACATCTCGGTAAATTTTGTTCGTTGACGCTCGCCGCGGTAAAAACTCGCGAAGCGATTTGCCTCGTCGCGAGGTGTCTCCGCTCGTACGAGGAGCGTCGCGCCGCTTCGTTATCGGTCACGGGGGAAAAACAGAGCCTCTGGCAAAGCGGCGACAAAAGGAGATCGAGATATTTAAGCGCCCGAGGGTTAAGGCTGCGGCGAACGCCGCTACCGGACAACGATTTATACGTCGCGAACGGCATGGAACTCGAATACCTGACGATGAACCGGCGCACCGTTTCCCCTGCGATCAATGCGCAACAGAAATTACGAATCTTTCGCGCGACCGTTTCCTAATTGCGGCCAATTATCGTTCGGTTACCACCAACAACCGCCTACTAAAGATACGACGCTCGTTATATTCATATTTTCCTGATTACGCGCACGGTCCCGTTCCTTGCGCGAAACGCGAAGTACAACGCGCGTTTAATTACGACGATAACGAACACGCGAGCTAAAATACTACGCGTCGAGAAAGCTCGCGCGTTCCTTTTTTTCCCCTATCCTCTCACTCGCGCGAATCGTGATGTTTCGCGTTTCGGTACAACGATTCCAGCTTCTCGTTACTTTTTACGAAAATTCGTTCGATTTTCTCGGCTGGCGTCGATATTTTGGAAAAATATATACGAGCGAAGGGAGGTGGCGTACGATCGACGCGGCGTAGACGGCACGCGCACACCCGCGTACGCGCGTGTCACTCGTACGTGCACGGCGATTGTCGTCGGGGTGGACAACCTGGAAGGTCATCGCCTGCGGGTCTTCGACGAAACGCGTTCGTCACCTTAGTCACCGAATTTCTCAACTTGCGTCGTCCTCGCGTAGCGACGTCGCATCGCGTAGTAGGTACCGATGTACGGGTAGTAGGTATAGCGGAGACGCCGGGGCCGCGGCGTCGCTACGCCTATTGTTCTTTTTATTTTTTTCGAGATGGTGGGGTGGCGTAGGTACGCGACGCGGCTCGCGACGACGGTTTTGGGCCAGTAGTCGACGCGATCGGTTTCCTCTCGGTAATTTTCCGACCGACTGACCGAGACCAGAAAGTTGCGACAGTGTTTTTTTCCTCCGTGCGTCGCGGCAAGGAACAAAAAGACCATACGGAGAAGAAAAGCCGACGAAAAAATGAGGTCACATCGAAAATATCGAACGAATGACGCGTTGGACCCGATCGAGCGTTCGTGAAGGAATTTTCAATCGGTTGGAAACGAGAAAAAGTGACCATCGATCGCGGGCGCCGAAATATTTCTCGGACGTCGCTACGTCGTTCTCTTTCTCCCCCCCCCCCCCCCATACCTTTTCGTGTATTTTCCCACAACGTTCGCAACGTTTTTCCCCGAATTCCCAACTTTTCGGGATCTTGAAACTAATCCCAGATTTTTTTAATCGACTCTCAACGTTTAATCGCTTCGGGACCTGGATTTGCACGAACCTCTACCTCTTATCCCCCCCCCCTCCCCCCTCCCTCGGCCCCATTCCCTTCTTCGCCGTACTCCGCTCGCGCGCTCGTCAAAGCCGTAGTTTCCTGACCCGTTGTCGCCTTGTATCGAAAGCTTAGCGGCTCGTAAATCTAGGGGCGCCGTAAAGTCAGTTTACTGCGACCACGCGCGCGCCGTTTTTCCACCCCATGAAAATCGGAACGGGGCAAACCACTGACCGGAATTGTCCGTCTTCGATAACGTCATTAAACTCGACGAATGACGGGCATCGAGTGATGCGAATGAATATTTTATTTCACTTGTTTTTTTTTTTTTCATCGCCGCAAACGGGAGGAGTGAAATGTAACGATCATCGAGAGAGGATATGACGCCGTGTTGGTAAATACTCGACGGAGACAACGAACAAAGTGCACTCGAAAACGAGGACTCGCGAAAAAAATTGAGGTGAAAATATGTTTTCTTAGGTTCCGTTCGTCGAAAAGTGCATTCGGAGACGAGAGAGTCGTCCGGAATTGGAAGAATCGAGTCGACGGTGGAGATAAAAATATTTCGCCATTCGTCGTCGCGATGGGGAGCGATGCAGGGGGAGGAGAAATCAAGCAAAACGTGAAATAGACGCGATGAAATGAAATGAAATGCAGTTTTCGGAAGAGAAGTTCGAAATTGTCAGCGGGAACAAGGGACGATGAGCGGAGATCGGAAAGAGAATCCGCCGAAGAAACGTACCACTAAATATGTACTGGCGAAGGATCGAGCGAAGCATCAACGACGATCGTCGCTAGAAATACATTTTTCACAGGATGATTAAAGGATGGAAGACGCGTGGTATCGTCTCAACGACGCGACGTCTGCAAAAGCCCGACGAAGAATCATTACGCTTCGTTTCTGCGAATCGCAGAGCACGTCCGAGCGTACGACGGTCTTCGAATAGAGAATAAGCCTGCGAAAAAATTCGCGTTGGGCCGAGAGGAGAAGAAAAGTGAAGGAAAACAAGAGGATCGACGAGCGAGAATCGTACCTCCGTCGCGTTCGTGAAACCGTCGTATCTTCGTCCGAACCGTTCGAGAGGGCCGCGTCGGCCCGGTGCGGAGAGAGATAGTTGATAAAATGTCGTAGAACGATAAGTTTTTGAGCCTACTTTGCGTAATCCGTGCCGAAAATAGTCGAACTCGGTTGGGAAAACCGGCGTGTCGTCAGACATCGGTCGTCCGTCGATCGGCTATCGTGTCCGCAAGGGATCAGAAGTGGTGATCCGTGGGCGTAGGTGGTCGGTTCGTAGGTAGTCGCGCGACCATAAGGTCGCTAGGTAGTTACCGATCTTCCAGAAATTGCGCGCGTACCCCTTTCGTGGTGGGGGGCGAAGGGTAGCAAGGATCGTCGCCTACCCGTGGCTAGGCCATTGGTCGAAATGACGTCGATACCTGGTCGTAAGATCGGACAAATTGGCAACGACGACGAGTCGGCTATGTCAGTGCAAGTGCAGACCTCGAACAGCGAGCGTCCAACCGCGTATTCAGGGGCGTACGTCGACGACGCCGTTCCGTCGAAAGGAACGGAGATCGGTACGACGACGACGACTTCAACGGTGGTGTCGGGAACGCGGGTGGCGACGTCGAAAAATCGGGAGACGAGCATCGACATCGGATACGATATACCCACCACAAGCAAAATGACCTTGAACGATTTCGGGGCACTCGGGACACCCGAGTGTAGCGTTCACGACTCGCTCGAGGATGCGATGTTCCCCTTGTCACCCTCGAGCATCGGCTCGACAGCGTCGCACGGCAGCGCTGCGGAGCCGCGGAACAACGTCGACATGCGACAACTCGAGACGCGGAATCAGGTGCAGCAGCACTCCTTCTATCAACAACCGAACGCTCCCCCGCAAATCACCTATCAGGGCACGACTCCTCGCGTCTACAACTGGCAGACCACGGATACGATGCAACCTGAGCAACCATCGCTGCAGCATCCGCAGCAACCCACGACGATGTCGACCGGTGAGTCTCGATCTACGATACACGTTTCGCAAAAATCGGGACCGCGTTCGCGTCACGATTTTCCGCCTTCCTCGAGCTCGCGTAAACCTGCCCCGAGCGAGCGGGACGATCGAGGATGGCACGTATTTTGCGGCCCAGAAATCGTTCGATCGCGGGGAAACGGACGCATCGGGATTTCGCGATGGTATCCGAATCGAGCATATTTTCCATTCGACGACGGATACTCGCTATTTCGGGGGCGAGGAGGTATACGGCTCGACGGGATCGTCCCGAATCGCGATTCGTACGTGAGATACCACGCGCGGAGATCGAGATCGCGGCGAAGGTTCGGAGAGTAACGGGATACGATGACTACGATGACGACGATGACAATATCGCGGCGGCGAACGAGTTACCTCTTACAACCATAGTAACGTGCAATTAGCCGGAGCGAGAGATGATTATCAACGGAAGGGAATATAACAGTGCCGGGAGAATCGGTTACGCGCGCGGGGGAAGTTTGGAAGTAACGTCCAACGACTCTTTCTTCGTTTTCTATGCAACTCGAAGGTTCCGCGAGCGTCACGCGCAACTGTTACGCATCGAGTTTCGCGTCGAGTACGAAAATCGTTAGGATCTCAACTTCGGCAGGTTAACTTATCGCGGCTCTCGTTCATAATATACCGCGAAAGCGAGAAATTGATTCGTAAAGTCGCCGAAATTCGATTTACCTTCCACCGATCGCGCGAGCCCTTTTATTTTCAGTTCTCGTACCCGAAGCGTCGTGTTTGCTCGGCTATACATTTTTTGGGATCCGACTTTTTGCGTCATTGGGATTCTCGTCATTAGAATAAAGGAATTTATTTCGTCGGTTATTTTTCTATTCGTTTCAGTTCCGGATTCAATGCAATCCAATCTCCTACGAAACATCGCGTCTATGATTTGAATTCGTCGTTATTTCGCATGGAATCTCTCGATACGTTCGCACCAACGATTTTCCCGGGACTCGCAAAGATTGTGAAGTTTCTTTTTCTTTTCTCGGGAGACGCGCAACACCGAATCGTACCTATCGAAGTGCAATTCCATCGCACGGGTATAACTGAATTCAGTTTGATTAACGAGCGAGCCGTTCAAACGGAGTTTTGAGCGAAGGGATCGCCGAGCAACGGAGTGGCACGCTCCATCGCGTTACCGGGGGTCCGTCCCGCGGACGATTCTCTCCGGCGACGATGCATCGTCGCAGGTCCGCGGCGGTGACATGTTTATCGATAACAAACATCGAGCGGCACCGGCAAACCGATTCCTTCGGTCCTTCCCCGTACACTCGCGTACAGTCGACGCGCGTCGATCCTCCGATCTCGACGATCTCCGCCTCGCCCTGTGCCTGGGTCCGAGCTTTTCCGATAGTCTCGATCGCGAATCGTTTCGTTCTCGGTGCTCGTCATTTTCCGGAACTGACATTTCGCGTCTTCGTCGGGAAACGACCGCCGGGTAGCCCTGACGTAATCGTATTTTCCGCGCTACGTCGGATTGTGTACTCGGAACTGTGACCTCGGGCGTAGCCGCGACGTCGCCGTTGCAACAGCAACGCTCTTCACGGCTACGCCGCGGTGGAAAGATCCTGGCCTCTACTACCTAACACGAAATCGTTCCCGTCCCAGTTTATAAATAAATACTCGCGATCGAAGTATTTCTACTATTTTCTCGCAGAAACGGAAAACACTCCGGATTACTGTTATTATTTTTCTTTGTTCGCCGCGACGTATTTGTCACGTTGGACGAGAAGTGGCTGAAAATATATTTTTCCACGAAACTACGTTTCAACGATACGCAACCGTTTTTTTTTTTTTTTTCAATTTCAAATACCGTCGTTTCGATCAGCTCGACGGGGAGGAAACGCGTGTCCTTGGAAGAGGCAAGGTGGAAGGCGAATCTTTTCCGGAAGCGAGATAAATCGTGGGTTGTCAGGCTCACTTTCATGGTGGCCGTTGCAGCCTGATTTTTTGTCGAGTCGCGAGTCGGGTCGTACTTTTCTTATCCAGCGAGCGACGCTGTCCGCGCGAGAGAAACGCGCGGGGTACCGGATAAATTCGTCGCTGACGATCGGTCGCGGTTCGCTAGAAATTTTACTTCCATCGGTTTCATTCCCGCGATTAACTTGCCTCCGTCAACGACACCCGAAACATCGTGACCCGGCGAGATCTTCTCGGGCATCGACCTACCGGACGTTCCACGGAGGAGCGAAACGGTGCGGCATACCGAGGTAAAACAATAAACGTGGTCACCGATAGCCTGGAACCTCGGGAACGGTGATCTGGTAGGAGAGCCGAAGCTGGCTCGGGGCGAATGGAGGAGGGCAGAGTAAAGCCGCGCGTGACACTTGACGATGCACTCTACATTCCTGAACAATCGTGACAGATAACGGATAGCGGCGTGTCACGAATATTCGACTAGACCCCGGCTATCGCTCCAAAAATATGAAAGATTAGCCCCCGACGCGTGTTCGTACAGAGAAAAGCAATATTTGATATTCGACGAGCTGGTTTTCCCGGAAACTGTGATTTTTTTTTCTCTTTCCGCCGCCGTGCTCTCGTTCTCGGCGGCCCGCGTGGATCCCGAACGGGAGAGAAGTTCGTGGAAGAACGGTGGGGCGACGATGTGAAATCGGATGGTTTTCACTCCGTTCCCTCGTCGGGGAATCTCGGACGATCGGAATTACGACGAGCCTCGACGCGGCGCACCGAAACCGCGGAGATCGTCTCGCCTTCGAGGTTCGCGGCGGGTGGCAAACCTTTCGCTCTTCCCGCTCGAGCCCTGAAGCGAGCCGCGCTCTCGACACCCGCCGCGACTCTCTCGACGATTTCCCCGCTTTCGTTTGCTCGCTTCCGTTTCCGCCCGATATCGCGAGGAACAAGCTCGCGGGTATTATCAGCGGTAAAAAATCAGTAGTACGAATCAGTAGTACGAATCAGCCGCGCACCGACGCCGCGGCGTACGAGAAGGAGCCCACGCGCGAGGGCACCGTCGGGATCCCCCGTAGATGGGAAGCCCTCCGTCTAATTATTTAACTCCATACGCTCTCGACGCGATCAATCACCGAACCCTTTCGTACCGACGAAATCACATTTACGCACCGACGGTTTCTCGCCGCCGGTTCGTATACCGAGCCGGAGAGAACTATTAGCCGGAGAGAAACGTTATCTATTGTTGTTGAGCACTCTATTATTGCTCGCTCGCCCGTCGTACCGTGGAAAAATTTCCAAAGACGATCGACGAACGAGATCGCTCGGTAATCATTTTACACGATCGATCGCTTCGCTCGATTCTGTTCGTTCGCGAAATATTTCATCGCTTCCGTACCGCGGCATCGTAGTAGGACGAGAAACGACGCGGCGGGTACCGGAATCCCCCCATCCCCCCGTCGGACCATAGACTCGCGAGACTCTGCGACGACGTTTCATATTCATAATCCTCCGTTCGTTTACCTTGCAGAATCCAATCAGGCGCGGTCGAAACGCCAGGAAACGGCACCCAGCAAGAGAGCAAGAACGGCGTACACCAGCGCGCAGCTGGTCGAGCTGGAGAAGGAGTTCCATTACAACCGATACCTCTGTCGTCCGCGTCGTATCGAGATGGCGTCGCTGTTGTCGTTGACGGAGCGACAGATAAAGATCTGGTTCCAAAACCGGCGCATGAAGTTCAAGAAGGAACAACGAGCCAAGAAGACCGGTGCGACGGCGGCGACGGAGATGGGCCAGCGAAACGAGAGCGGCGACAACGATTCGCCCGCGAACAATCGCGACTCTTTGCAAACGGGCCTCGCCCAAGGAAGCCTCGATCAGACGCCCGCGTCGATCTCCTGGTCCGTAAACCAGGACGGAATCGCGGTATCGTCTCATCAATCCCAGGTATCCGTCAGCCCGTCGTCGAGCTTCGGCTACCCGAACGTCGTTCTACCGCTCCAGAGCCGTGTATCGCCGGTCGTCCAGGACCTGAAATTTCTCACCGACGACGCGGTCGCGCGGTACAACGATTATCAAGCCACTTCCGGGAGCCCGGGACGCCTGCAGGAGCAACGCCAGAGCCAGCGCTACCTCGACCGCGACGTCGCGTTCTGCCAACCGAACGAACGACACTCCGCCGCCACGAGTCAGGCCGAATACACGCCGAACGTACATTTCAACGACATACCGAACGCTTACGCCGCGCCGTTCTGGAACAACTACTCCTACGCGTCCGCCTATCCTCAGGGCTACGCTCATTCCGGAAATACCTATTCGGAAGCCTATTCGCTTCCGGATCTGCCGGACTTCAACCATTTACCGTATCAACAACACTCCAGGCAGACCCATCAGCACGTCGAAGAGACCGGCGTTACCTTCGACGAAAAGCCGATCGTCCAACCCCCCGAGTATCACGACACGCAGATGAGTCTCACTCACTTGTAACGCGCGATCGAGCTGGGTTTGCGGAGAGATCGGGGATATTGCGCGTAGACTAGTCGAAAAATCGAAGGAACGACGTTCTTTTCTTCCTCGTTTTTTCGCGGTATTTTTGCGATACGCCTCGCTGGAGGATCCTTCAAACGCCTATCACCGCCTTATCACGACAGGAATCGCGGCTCGACGGTTTCCCGGCATGTCGCAGAGAAGTAGTTCGCGTTTCGAAAATTACTTTCGAACATCGCTCTTCCCTCCGTGCGCGAGCCTCGGAGCCCGCGACGAAAACCGTACGTCGAATATAACGTAACCATGCGAAGGTTGATATTTGGATGACTCTTGGCATTCGCATCGGCCGCCAGTCGAGATACGCGGGTCGTCAGGGCTTTGCGACAGGTGTACGATGATTCCGAGGATCATGTTCGTACGTTTTCGCGCGCGTGTCAAGACTCGCGTGCTACGCGATACTCGCATTCGGACGCGAATGATCTTCTATTCGACTCGACCGTCGTTCGTCTCTCGATGTACGACCCGGACCGCCGGAATCAAACACCTGTTGTTGCGCAACCCTCGACCCCGTCCCTCTTCGCAGGGTGGTATTGGATCTAAATAATTATCGTCTTTTCTCGTTCACCTTCGTCCGTTCGAAAACCGTGGTATTTACTTACGAGAAATGATATACGACCAAACTAGTCTATGGTCGTATGAAATAATTTTAACGAGATTCAAGGATAATTAGTTGTAAAAAATCTGTAAATACGAATCGCGAACGTTGGATGGTTTGTCGCGAGTCGTTCGCGATGCGATTGGATTGTAATGACACGGACGAAGCT
Organism: Arge pagana; assembly: GCA_963969455.1. Lineage (NCBI taxonomy): Eukaryota > Metazoa > Arthropoda > Insecta > Hymenoptera > Argidae > Arge > Arge pagana. The sequence continues at coordinate 456,565 of OZ018312.1, read as the reverse complement.
TCGGGATTCGATACCGTTCGTCAAACGTTGTACTCTATTTTGTCGTTGAATTTTTGTTTCAAGCATTTCCTTTCTCTGCCCACTATTGGCCAAGCAATAAAAGTGGACCTACCGGCCCACTTTAAATTCAACTGGAAACAGTGTACTCGGAGAATTGAAATATCAAATATTTTCTAACCTTCCAACGATAAACTGTACTCGTAATATTTTACGCCTTAATCGTGATGTTTGTATATTATTAGAATGAACATGTAATTATAATCATTCGAATTAGAACTAAGCTATAGTTTAGGAGGATCATTTACATCTTAGTGGAAATAAAGTTAGTTCAAAGCCACGATCCGAGCAACGATTCACCTGCAGTCAGCTGAAACGTCATTCTGGAACGACACATCGTTTTGGAATGGGATAAAAATGACGGCTCGAAGAATGTCACGATCGGATAGTGTACGCAGCGCCCGAAAACATTCTTCATTCTCGAGAAGACAACTGGATGCAATTCGCGTATCGCACGGGATGGTTATCTTGCGCACGTTCCGGAAGTGTATCGAGCGTAGAAAAATAATTATCATGGAAAAATTCGTATTTTTCACATCGAACATTCATCCGTGGACGACGCGAGAAAAAATATCTACGGCAAATTTTAAAGGGGAAACTCGATATTGTAGAATTGTAAGATGATCACATGTCCATAAACTACTCTGTTTCGAAATCAAATTCATATTTCTTCTAAACAAATTGCGAAACGAGGTTCTTTTAATTCAAAATGCGACTGATTAGAAACGACTGATATTCAACATCGAGGAGAATCGTTTTTTCCGCGAATAAATTTCCCCGATGTTTTCGCAATCGAACGAAACGTGCGATGAGACCGAAAAATTATTATCTCAACCTGCGTTTTGCTCCGCTCGAGGTTCGGCTTTTTTTGTTTTTTTTTGGGGGTTTTTTCCACCGACGCGACATTTCCGGGCGCACCAACGAAATACCGAGGCCTCGAGCGGAGTACCGTATACCGACGGCAACACTCGGTTCGGGATAACGCGAGGGGTTGGTAGGGCGCGAGTTACGAGATGAAGTGGGGGTGGGAGGGTAGGTTTCCAGCATGATTTCCATTCGCCAGCCATCCATCTTGTTTGAGACTGGAAACTGACAGATAGACGTGGATCCGAGTGCCAGTGACGTGGCAAGTCTTGCGTGCCTGGCGTGTGTTGGTGCGTAAACGTTCACGCGTGCGAGAGAGAGAGAGAGAGAGAGAGAGAGAGAGAGAGAGAGAGAGAGAGAGAGAGAGAGAGAGAGAGAGAGGCGAAGCGAGGTAGAGTAAGAGAAATATTGGAGAATCGGGGTGAGCGAGGACAGAAAAGAGACAGTTATATGTATACGTAGTAGTAGCGCGCGGGGGCGCACGCGCGTGGATTTGTTGGCGAGGGAGAAAAGAGAGAGCGAGAGAGACCAATATAGATAGAGACGCGAGAGCTGCAGAAGCTGGAAGCGCTGGAAAAATGACGCGCAAGCGTGTACCCGGACAAGCGATGTACATATGGGGTATAAGGGATGGCGCGACGATTTTGAACTCTCAGATCGCCGTGTCACGATCAAAGTACGAAATTATCAGGAGGTATCACGAATGCGAAGTAACGCCTCACCAGCATTTCGGATACGAGGCTTTGCATTAATTCCACGCGAGGAATGAAAATTATCCTTAAGATCCGATCAAAGCACAACTGCAACACGTTCGAACGGACAAGGTCGCTTCACGTATTTCCACTTCGCCGAGTGTACTGCTCTCTAATTGAACGGAGAACATTGGTAGTCTGGAATATTTGTCGAAACGTATTTTTTTCCCTTCCTTCGAAATTCATTCGGAAATAAATCATTCTAGCCCAGAATTTTGGTGGTTGTGAAACGCGTGGCCTTATCGATCGTAGATTAACGAAGCGGCCATCTGTTGACAGTTCAACGACACGGAGTCGAACTCGAAAAGTTCCATAGCGACGAATAAACAAGTATATAATCGATTCCACACGAAAATCATTCGTTTCAACGAAACGAACTCTGTCTTTTCGATTCGATGTGAATTGCGTTGAGAAAAAGCAAAAGCGAGAAATCGCCGTTTTGCTTCTTCTTCAAAATCGTTATAATTCCTGTTTCATTCGTTACTGATGATCGCTCGACATGCGATAACGATCAGAAATTCCACGATCGACGAAACTGTAAGATAATAATGAAAGTAGCGTCGCGAACGGCGGACACTGAAATTCGTTCGGAAAAATGTAAAATTTAATACCGGTCATTTTTCGTATCGTACCCTGACTTTCACATAACCGAGCCAACGGGTCTAGATTCGTTCGTCGAACGGGCGGCGAGTCGAACAATGACTCGTTGCGATATTCTTGAAAAGACTTAGGATTAGTGGGATCAAAGCGGTACGCGGCAATTACTAGGTTGACTCGTTCCTAAGCAAAAGTGTCATGACCGTCGTCGAAAAAGGGGCGCGAGCAACATTTGTCGGTATTTATTGTAGAGCGGTGCTCGGATTATCCGGCATTCGTTTCAGCGAAGATCATCGCACGGCGAATCCGCTTTCGTGATCCGCTGTCACCGGCTTGTTCATCGGTTACGGGGAACTTCGTGCGCCGGAATATCCGTAGGTTTAGCGCGGTCATGTCGGGATAGCGGGACCTCGTTCTACAAATTACCGTCAATCGAAATCCGAAGGATGTAGCTCGTACGCGAATCGTGCTTTCTCACCGGAACGATACAAAAATCAACAGCCCGCCTCGCGCTCGTACATTTTTCCTAGCAGACGAATCGCGTCTTCCCGAATCCACGTGCGATTCTCGCGCGATTTCTTCGTGCGAAACTTCGAGAGAGAGGAGAGCCGGAAGCGGCATTGATCTTTCGGACTCGTTTATAAATATATCGATGCGTCTATCGATAAATACAACGGCGAGGCGAGTCATACGGCGGATCTGTAAGTATTTGAATTTGAATCAGACATTTGCAGCGTTCGGATTTACCGCGAATACGGCCCGCTCCTCTCGAGGATTTGACTTTTATCCGGAATGAATAATGGATGAATAGCGTGAAAAAAGAATTGACTATCACCTTTCAAATCCGTCGGCTCCGCCGCAATCTTAAATACATGTATAATACGGAGGCCAGATTGTCCGGATGGTCGATAAAAAATAAGAGGAAAAAAAAATAAATAAAACCCGAATTCATTTCTCACTTACGGATATAAATATTTTATTTCCATATTTGTGCGGATTCTCTTTGCTCTTGGCTAAGGGAGGCGAGAAAAATTGAAATGGGAAAGGCAAAGAATGAATAAAGATCAGGCGAAAGGGGCACCGGGGAGTCGAGGGGTGTTTCTCCGCCCTTCCGCACCCTCTGACCCCTTAAACTACGGCCATTTCGCGCGGCGCGGGGGTCGCGCGAGCGGGAACCAGCGACGGAAGGAGACCGTGCCAGAGAAAGAGAGAGAGAGAGGCAGAGAGAATACGTCACGTGAGATATTTGTGCCGGGGGCAAAATTGTGGTGGTAGTGGGACGAGTAGCGGTGGTGGGTGCACGCGAGTGATATTAGGTAGAGAAACGCATGAACTTTGATATATTCGAAGGGGCCACAAGAGGCGCCAGACGGCGGCAAGTATCCGAACTATACGTGACCTGCAACTTTCGAAGGAGATATTCCACGGTTCTTGCCGATATACGAATGACGCTTAACCAATATTTCAGTCGGTTACGAGTTTTCACACATTTTCCACACTTTTATTCCGATCCGGTCCGGACGGGAAAAAACTCGTTTCGTTTTCGATAAATTCATGGAACCTTTGCCGTCATCGTCCGACTGCGAGATCGTACGAATTACAAAGAAATTAATCAATGTTCGAATCGTTCGATTATTCGCCCACGGCCCGACTCGTCGACCGAGTTTTCGATTTCTCGCGACGATCGTTGATTTCGAAATCGATGATCGCCGCGTCATTGTCGTTGTCCAATTTTCAACCCGAGCATCCATCACCCAATGATTTCATCGAATTCTCAGCAAACTCGTCAAGTTTTCGGACATGCGTCGAATCGTCGACGAAACTTGTCCGAATCTTCGTAAAGCTCCCGAATTTTCGACGAAAACATTCGAGCAAAACGGAAATCATCCTCCAATTCCCCCAATCTCTCCAGCGTCATCGCTGTTTGATTCTCGATGAAGTTGTCGAACGTTCGACGCTGAAAAATATTCACTCTCGATGCGATTGATAGTTATTCTCTTCTGAATTTTCCTCGTCTTTTTCTGAAAATTCTCCGATGCGCGTACCAGATCGCCGGCGCGAGGAGGCGAAGAAGACGAACCGAGGGTGATCTCGCGTACAGGATAGAGGATAGAGATAGAAAGAGAGATGGGGAGAGAAAGGGAAGGAGAGAGGGCGAGAGAGAGAGAGAGAGATTCGGAGGTAGAGGGTGGCGGGTGATCGGTGATGGGAGAAGGGATGAAAGTCGAGACGCGGTCGCGAAGAAAACAACGGAAAATAAAGCAGAGAAAGAATCGTAGCGCAGGAAAAAGAATGAGGGCGCTGTCAGCTGGTGGAAATTATTCTGATTATGCTAATTCCGGTTCTGTTCCACTCCTTTACCCAGGCGTCCCCAGACGTCCCCAGGCCCCAGTCCCGTTAGCTCTCGCTCTCTCGATCGCTCCGCACCTCTTCGCGCTGCCGCTGCTCCCGCCGCCGCTGTCTACGCCATCTTTCACGGCTGATATTTATAATATAGGGGTGCTACGGTAGTTTCAAACTCTTTTTCCGAACCCCGTTCGAGTCCTCGGATCCGGCCCCCTCCCCGCGTAACGATCGACAATTTATTCATAATCGAACCGAAGAGTAATACCCCGCTCTACAAAAATCTTCGAATAACCGGAAAACGTCGCGATCGCGGTCGATTCTCTCCTATCGCGCGAGGAAACGAACGTTCGAGGAAAGAAACGTATCACGCGTCTGATTCGTTGTCGTGGCTTTTTCGATACGGTTCGGGAGAAAATTCACGTTCGATCTCGACAAACGGCTCGTCTCGTCGTTCGCCAAGCGTTCGATCGAGGAGAGATCATCCCACGCGACGCGGCGATACCGGTGCGTCGAACTTTTCGACGAGATGCTCGAGGTAAGCGGTTGGTAATAACAATTCTGATCGTTCGTATAAATATTCACGGCGATAAAAACGAAGCGTGACGCGTTGATGCTCTGCGGTTTAGCGAACGGGGGTTGATTTTACCCTAACAACGATCTCGGAGGGTGACTGCCGCGGAGATCCGCGTTCCCCGGCTCGCGGTACCGTCTTAATTCCGCAGAAGTTTCATTTTTAATTAAAACGGCTCGACTTCGCGTATACCGTTCCTTCGTCGCTCCCCCGTTCTCGCGATACGTCGCTCGACGCGTCTCGCAGCATCGCCCAAGATCTTCGAGACGATCGACGCGTACGCGAACGCGGATCAGTCCGCTGAAAACGAACGGAGAAAAACAAATAACGACTCGTCGTTCGCCGCGTCCCTCCGCCGAGCCCTACCTCGGCCATATTAGGGAAAAGCTCGAATTTTCCGATCGCCCCGAGTGATAAATGGGACGAAGCTGACGGCCTTTTTCAACGCGATATCATTTTTCTAGATCGTTTCTACAAATGTTCCGTTCGTGATGACAGAACAGTGAACAGGGTGTTGTTATACCGACGAGCGCGCCCGCATGCACGCACGCACGCACGCACGCAACAGCCCCTAACTTTCACCAACGCGTGTTTTACCTCGAGCCGTCGTCGTGGATGGCACCGTGCGGCAACTCGGCCGTTCGCCTAATTTTACTGCCAGTGCCGCAACGAACGATCCGATACGCGATGATTTGCGTGGGTGTGATTTTAAAAAAATTGGGCCAAAATTATTTCACCGAGGAAAAAACTAGCTCGCCGTTACAACGAAACAATCTCGGGCGTCTGGCGAGCTTTTACGATGGAAGCCTATCGATAGCGTTGCTGCGAATCGCAAATGAGGAAAAAACGCTCGAACCTCGGTTAATCGGGAACGGGGGTCGTAAACGCGGCGGACGATAATTTTATCTTTCGCGATAGGCGGGGGAAAGTTACGAGCCAGAGAATGGAATTCACGAGTCTATTGGGCACCGGACGCTCGGAAGGAACGCGGACGGCGAGAAAAAACCGTTGCATCTCGATCGGTAATGGATTTTAATGACGAGGGCGACCGCGACGAGGACGGTGGTTGGGGAGACCACGAGTTTCGAGCGACATATTGCTGCCTCCTGTCATTAGCTCGAGGGCCGCGAATCCATAGGGCACCGCGGCGGAACCTAGCTAGCTAGCTTCGCTTTCCCATCGCTCGCCCATGACAGTCAACCGGATTCCCGTATCGTTGTCCCGTTTTCGACGGCGAAGTTTCGGCCGCTCTACAGATTTTTAGCCCCGATCGAATCGAAAGAGTCGAGTGTCGCGTCGACATGGGAATCAGCATTATTTTCAAGCAATTTTCCCAACCCCCGACCGTCGAGTGAGACCGGACCCACTCGACGCTCCTAAAAGCGACCTGATAAAATGTTTGCGTACTATCTGAATTTGCTCCGAAGCACATTTGCGCCGCGACGCGTATTAGCTTACAGCTTTGATTGCTCGTAGAACAAACCGAAGGTCCGCTATTCATTTTCAGGCTTCGTCGATTCGTACGACACCGTTACTTCTCGTCCCCGCGTTAGCCCGTCAGGCGTCGTCCCGTCTGTTTCATCCGCTTCGTTCCCCCAATTATTAGAAGTCGATTTTTTTTCCGTATTTCCCGAAAAGAGACTCGCAGAAATCGATGTCGATCCGGACGTTGTATCGGAAAAAAGTCCGCATATCAATTTGCGTCGAGATTTCGTATCTTTTAGTAGAGGTACCGATTCCGAAGGAATGGTTTGGACGAGTTTCACGTCGGAGATGAGACTCGAAATGGACTCTGATCGCGTTATCGGTGTATTCGGACTCGGTAACGTAAAAATGTTTCTCCGACGTAGCGCTTCGCCAATTCCGTTGCCTATCTACGCACCGATCCAGCATCGCAGGCCGGCGATCTAAGAGTGCGAATTCGACCGAAGTAACCTTTGGAATTCATAGAAACTCGTGGAATATAGCAGCTACGGTGATAAATATGCATATCTCCCGTGCTGTCCGGTTGTTGCGCGTCGAGTCATTTCGTACGAGTTTGTAGAGCGTAAAATTCTGCTTAAAATTGGTGATAATTACGCTCGACTCCGCGAGTGACGAGCTAACGACTGTAAAGCCAAGTATCTCCTCTCTCTCTTAATTATTTTCCAAGCATTCGAAGATGACTCGAATTATACATTTTACGCGATCGAGCGTAAATTCGCGCGAAAGAATAACCATTGACGAGATCTTCAAGGAACTCCCGAGCCGCGGACGAAGGACACCGCGTTCCGTGATCCTTTGTTTCGCGAATCTAAAGAACGATTCGCGTTCTCGCCGTTACGCCTGGTACGTCGGAGAGGAGATCGAGAACAATTTCGCGGTGTAGCCTACTCGGAGTAAATTTATAGCTACGTCGAGTATCGTATCAAGGCATAACGATCCGTGTCAGAATTGTAACCATCTTTAATGGTGAATGCTTCGGCAGGAAGTGTTCGCATTCAGTGGTTATTAAAGACGTTCCTTCGCGCGTCGCGTTTCGAAGTATTTACACCACGTAGGTGGGCGCGAGTATAATAGTTGCGGTAACGTTAATTAATCACGCGGCTAACTGTATTATTTTTCAGTTAAGATAACCCTTTCTCGCTCCCCCTCCCCCCGCTGTCCCGTCCCGCTCCCTCTTCCTCCCCCCCCCCCCCCCCCCTCCGTCTCTTTCTTTCCAAATATCCTCGCGCGCGGTGGTCGCGCGAGGACGAAGAGCACGCCGCCGGATATATATAATATACGGATATTATTTCCATACCGAACCCCATAGAAATTCTGGGGCATTCACGGTGTAAATCGTAGGCGTACGCGAGCGCGGATCCTCGAGCCTCCTGTCATTCTCCGCGTATACCTGCCTCTTTCTCCCTCCCCCCGATTCTCCGTGTACAGGCCACAACGTATAAACATGTCAGTCTGTCTGCCTGCCAGTCGAGCGTTCATCCATCACTCGCCGCGGCGTCTCGGAGAATCCACGATCCACGACGCGAAGAAGCATCCGCGAGCAGATCCGCTCGCGAGACGGATCTCAGGATCACGCGTCCTCCGGCTACTCGACCGCCGGCTCCGTTGTTTCGCGACGCCGTTGACTCTTCGCCTAACAAAAGCTAAGAAAAATTAAGTATTCGACACTACCGTTCGTTGTTGTCAATCATTCGCGTTTCGACGCCGCTTCTTCGCTTTTGCTACTCGTTAGTCCGCTGATGATACGATGAAAGGGACGCCGCTCGTTCCCCTTGCCGTTGGCTATGCCGTAACGGATACTCGTACGACACTCGCCGGAACCCGAATCGCCGATGCTTTTTGCTCCGAGGAAACGCGCATCCATTAACGAAGCTCGCGCCGCGTTTGCTTCCATTGCGCAACGAGGGACGTCTTCATCTCGCTGTTGTTTGTTTCGCGCGATCGTTTTACCCGTTTTTCATCCGACGCGAGTCCGTCGAGCGAATCCCACGTTCGATCGGGCCCGACTTTCGACGAATACGGAAACGACGCGCGAGGCCCGCGGAGAACGAAACGACGAACGGCTCGTCCGATCCATCCGATCGTTACTAGGAAGGTGGTTATACCGCGTAGGTACACCTCGCACTGACGCTAACGACGAAGCAAGTCGAATATCGCGGGATCCGCGTACGTACATTAAAGTACGCTGGTTCTATTTTTACCCTACGACTTTGTCCAACTCCGCCACAGCGGACGTCGTTGGTATTCGACGGGGCGCAAGGATACGTTCGGGAGAGCGGTTCTAGTCGATTTTGGATGGTTGCTGAGAAATTGTGATTGCCCGACCGTTCGGACGGGCATCCAAATGATATCACGCCGCTGTATCCTCCTCGTCCCTTCGCTTTGACGAAAGTACCGCGGAACATCTAGAAGTTCCTTCGTCCTCGCGTACTGTCGTCGCGCTGAGAAGGAATTTCGAATCGGATCGCGAGTCGCCACCGGAACCCGACGAACGCAAGTTGAATCGATGTAACTAATGAAAAATAGCGTGTCACGTCGTATTCGCCCGGTCTCTGCTATCGCTGTTCGGGGGTTTCGGCCGAAGACACGGATCCGCGTTCTTCCGTCAGGGATGAAAGGTGAATCGAGCAGACGTTCGTACGCGCGTATCCGGAACCCGAAGGGAACGCGGATGAGAGGTCAGCGCGCGGAGACGTCTACGTGAGGCGAAACGGGTCGTGGAAGAACCGTGCTTTTGCCTTCGCGACGTGACGTATGGTGTGGCGTCGCGACGCGTCACGTCGACGTTGGGATATGACTCGGAGGGGGCGGCGGGGATGCGAGGCGTCGACGTCCGGGCGGGCGCCGGTACCCGACGATTCCACGTCGACGTCGCCGACGCGAGCGTCGTCGTTGCGTCAGACGAGGCTCCCCGGCATTGTTGCCAGGGAAATCAGACGAAAAGACGCGATAACTAATCGCATAATAAATGAAGTGTTCACAAGGGGTCGGGAAGAAAGACGCCAGGAGATGCCAGGGGGCGGCTCGAGCCCGTACCCCCCGTCCCACCCCCTTACACGCCGACGAAAATATCCCGTTCTTTGCCTCGGCTCGCTTTCGCCGAGGCCGCGAGAGTCGACGGGGACGGGAGAAAAATGCGAATTTCGACGAACGTGACCAAACCCATCGTCGAGTTCGCGACGCCTTTTTTTTTGGTTCTTTTTTCCTCTCCCTTTCCCGACCAAATGATACGCGGATCGATTTTGCAGAGGAAGCCGTCGAGAAGCTTAGCGGGGAAAAAAGTCGTACCTGTTCCGTTCGGTGGAGGCGAGAGACCGGATGGGAGTCGAAGATGCCGCTCGGTGTCCTCGACACGGCGCTCGGATCGTCCGCGTGGTTGTACATCCGTGGAAAATGTGCGAGCGCCGAGGAAAGTAGGTGTGCGAATATCGGCATCTCGACTCGACGAAACGAGCGAAACGGAGGAAATCAGTTCGGAAGAGAGGAGAGAAATTTTCTATCAGAAAGTCATCGCGGAGTGGCGACGGCAAAGAGATGGGCATCGCGATTGATACCTGCCACTTCCCGGGTCTCGGCTCATCATCATCATCATCATCATCGACGGCGTCGGTTTGTGGGTCGGTACGCGCGACCGTTGCGGCCAGAAGCGACGAGCCGTCGTTGTACGCGCCGCGACGCCGCTGCTGCTAATTCACTGATAAGAGGCACTCGGGTCCTGCGATCCCGCTACCCCTTCGATACTTATTGGCCCGATCGCGCGCGGTATCTCGAAAACAGCTACTACGCCAAAACTCGCGAAAGAACTGAAATTACCGACGTGGCTGGTGGCCCGGTTTCTCATCAGCCTTCTTTAAACCTCGCTCGGTCATCGATTTTATTTTATTCCCGCGTTCCGCTCCGTTTATTTTTCATGTTTCACCGAGCTTATCTGCCTCGTTCGTATCGACGAATCTATTCTGCTCGCGCGTTATCGCGCCGATCTATCCGGCGAGCGATAGAGAGACGCGAGTATGTTTCGTGAAGGGAAGAATCGAACGATTCGACCCGATAAGGCTTGTTTGTCCCTCGATTAATTCATCCGATCGCTCGATTCGAGTTTTCTCTTCGTAGCGCCTCGACGATCGAACGGTCGACGTCGATCGCGTCGATCGGGATATTGATAATCGGTGATTTTATTGTTTTTCGCAGTCGCGACAGCTGGTATTACAACGCTCGAGCGATAAATTTCGTGAGAATCAACAAATTAGTGTTTCGACTGGCGGGACATTTATTTGCCAGCGTTGATTGACCGTAAGTCGTCGAGTTTGCTTCTATCGGGACTCTGGACACCGTGATTTATCGGTAGGTACGGTTTTTCTCGCGTGAAATTGAGCATACTTATTCTACCGTCGAGGTGAATCTCCTCGATAATTTCTGCTCGCAGGTACAATCTCCGACATGTTTTCTGTGGTAATGCCTATTTTTCATCGACGAATCTCGACGCTGCCGTGCTCGCGAGGTTACGCAGCCGCACGACGTGGATGGATATCGTACGAAATTTTTCAAGAAGAATTCCGTAGGCCTTCGCGATTAATAACAGCACGGTTATTGACTCTCCCGCGAATATTAATCCTCGAGTCGTTATATTTTTTTATTTTTCTCCTTCCCAGAGGATCGGCACCCGGTCGTCGAAGTTTCGCGGCCGCCGAAGGAAAGAGGAACGAGTACGAGGAAAGAGGAGGAATACGAAGCGAGAGGAAAACACCCACGGCGTGAGATCCACGAAGAGGGAATCCGAATGAGCTGCCATTTTTCAATTTTTCTGCCGGGATTTCGTTATCCATGGCTCCGACAACGAATCGTTCGCTGCTTCGGCATCCGCCAAAGATTCGCGCGGGGTCGGTACGAGTATATCGCGCGCATACGCGCGGAATTCGTTCCTCTCGCGGCGCTGAAAGGACGCGAGAGTACCGCTGACTGATAATACTCGAGTAAAATCCACTCTCCTATCAACACGGCAGTAAATTTAATGCGAGATCCGACGATAGCGGTTCAGCCAAGGGTTGCTCCGCCTCGGCTCGGATCCTCGAGCGGGTTGGCGTCGACGAGGTGGGGGACTTCGGTAATGCGCAAACTAACACTGTCAATTGATCTATCGGTGAATATCGAACAAGAATTCCCTCTCCGTTTATCCGCTCTCTCGATCTTTCCCTCGCGCTCGCCAATTCCACGTTCTTCTCTCTCTCTCTCTCTCTCTCTCTCTCTCTCTCTCTCTCTCTCTCTCTCTCTCTCTCTCTCTCTCTCTCTCTCTCTCTCTCTCTCTCTCTCTCTCTCTCTCTCTCTCTCTCTCTCTCTCTCTCTCTCTCTCTCTCTCTCCTCGCTTCCCATCTATCTATCTCTCTCGCGTCTCGCGGAAGGATTTGTCGAGAGAAGCTTTAACGAAATCTGGTAATGGGAGAGATAGCAGAGGAATGAGCGGAGCGTGGCGCTCGGTAGGCGAGGTTTCACGCCTTTTCGTTCAAAATCTTTCGCTCGACCTATCAAACTTTATCTCAAATCTATCGTTCAATGTCACGCGCCCACTCCACTATTTTTTCCGTTCATTTTCAGTTGCTCTCGTATCCACGGTCGACGCGCGACCGTCCACCATCCCATTGGACTCGCTCGTTTCATCGAAATGAAAAAATTGAGAAACGTTTCGCTGAAAATGAAAAAAAAATTGCAAAACATATCAAAATTTCGGATGAAAAATTCGTTTCCTCCGATCGACTCACGGCAGGCATCAGAGTTGTTTCGGGTCGAACGATGCCCGACGACCGCGAGCAAAACTCGCACCTGCCGCGAATCAACCGATTCGTCTCCCATCGCGGATCATCGCGCAGGCTGGTCGATATTTTTTTTCGACGTCGAAATGAGAATAGTCGATGGGTAGTTCCGGTAGTCGCGGCGCGGGGGTAGGGCTCGTGTTCGCATTCGTGTTCGATAAACATCGAACGACTTCGGGGACGGGGTAATCAATCGACGATGAAGAGAAAGAGAACCAGAGACGAGGACGTAATCGTTCGGGGCAAACACGAGGACGTAATCGTTCGGGGCAAACACGAGGACGTAGAACTGTCCAATTTACCGTCGAGGAACGAGGTTGTCGAAGTTGACGGTAAGGGGGTGGTTACGAGTCGCTGCGCTCGGCGAAGGCGGCGGCGACGACGAGGGATCCGCGAGGCTGTGGGCGAGGACGAAACGTCGACGCGAGGAACTCGCGGAAGTCGAGGTGCAGGACGAGGTGCAAGGGAGAGCGATGAGACGGGGTGGCGACGCGGAGGTGGGCGGTGTAAGTACGATAAGGCACGGTGAGTAACGAGCAATGCCGCGAGTGATATCGCGCGGGAGGCGAGAGGGCGCGACGATCGTCGGTCGTCCGAGAGAGACGGAGCTGCAAATCAACTTTTATATCGAAAAAAGTTCATTATTGGTTCGCCGTAAAAAGCAACGGGAAGATTCCGAGCGACGCGGTGAACGTTTATGCACGGGGCTGGGGAAAGCTGGGCGATGCTGCCGGGCACCGCGAGGCGGAGGGAGCTCCGTCGAGCGAGGAACCACCACCGCGAGGCGATCTCGCGGAGGAAGAGGCGGGGGTGATTTTAAGTACTTTCGTCAATTTTTGTCATTACCTCCGATAACACGGATCTCTCTCCATCGGCGAACGGGAATAAAACGCTTCGTTTCAAGAACGGAATCGGCGAGCCCCGCTTCTCGATGCTCGTTCGAGCGCGACGACGCTCCGCCGCGTTTTACATCCGACAACTCGACGATCTCTCGCGATCGGCGAGCGTTTTTCTCGCCACCGTTTTACCGGATCCCGATATCGTCGAGACCCGACGACGCTCATCCCCGCACCTTCGAGACCGTTGGGTGGCCGCGCCAATTCCTCGAGGACAGCTTCGGCTCGGCGAATCGGCGCGGCCCCGATCGTCTAAGAACTAAAAACTATACTCGAAACTTACGACCGGAGGACACTCGGGTTCCGCTACCTTTAGGTCGGAGAGCAACGAGGGAAATCGCTCGAAATCAGTCGCGACGCTTCGGACGGATGGACGAACGCGGCCGGGCGCGGCGCGGCGGCGGGGATCGGGCAACGGGGGGTGGGTCGTCGGTAAATCTAAGCGGTGTCGTTTCCACATCCTGTTTCACTGTTTTCCACCAAATAATTTCAGCTTCATTCTTCATTTAGGTTGGCACAAACTGCCGCAAACAACCGCATACCAACGGGCCACCGCGCCCAAGTCGCTCGCTGCCCGCATTTATATTAAAACACTAAGAAAAACTTCCCCGTGGAATCGTTAATTTTCTGCTTCCATTCGCTTCTCGTAAATTCTCAACGCTTCGCAACGAAAAAATAATACGAAAAGGAAACGTTGACCATTATTTTTACTCTCGCTGAACAATTTCATTAAATCTTTTCTCAGTTTCGTTTGCCTCGCGTCGCGTCCCCCGAATCGTCGGCGCGCGTTGTACCCCGCGAGCTCGTTCTCGTCCTTACGCGCGTCGTTCGCGCGACTCGGACCCACGCGCGTTCCATCGTTCGTTCTCCGCTCCGATGGAAACCGGAACTTCCTCGCCACTACCTCGAGCGCGATTTCATTTTTCACGGTCACCGCGTCAGCTTCACGGGCATTTCTACTACGCGCGGGCCCCTTCGCGAGCGGTGGCCATCGGCTCGAAACGCGCAGCCGAGTCGAAGAGTTTCGAGGCTCGCGTCGCCGTCGAGACGAGAGATTAAAAAGTCGGAGGTAAAGACGGACAAGCATCGCTGTCTCTTCCCCTCGAGTCCTATCCTCGCCGCGATCCGTTACGTGGTATACGGTTCGTTTCTTCCCGCGCCGTTCCTCTCGTCGCTCTCGCGTGTGCCGCCTTCTCGCTTCCGCTCGCTGCACGCGCTTCTACCTCGCTCGCTCGTGTTCTCTTCTCTCTACCTACCGCCGAGATAAACCGAGGAATAAAGACGCCCGGTGACAAAGGGAACGCGTCTTTAAAAAGACAACAAAATATGATAAATGATCCCCCCCCCCCCCCCCCCAACGACGCTCGCCGAGCTCTTTCTCCGCGACGCTCTTCCGCCGCAATTTTACCTCGCGTCTTCGCCTTACCTCGAATCTGAAAACCTCTCCCTCGAGAGAATATTCCCTCGAATCTTTGCCGAACTTCCTCGAATTCGACGCGCGATCGCTGCCAACCGAAGCGACGAGTCTACGCGACTCGATTAAGCGTTACCACGCGTTTCCACGCTTTCATCGCGGATCTCTGTATTTCGCGCCAAGTCGGACGTTTCGCTGAATCCAACGATCGATCCGCGCTTTTTTCCCGCTCGCCCGGGATTATTGTTTCTCGGCGTGCCGGCAGAGGGGTAAAAAATGTCGAAGGCGGTCTCGTACCGCGAGGTAATTTCAGGTCACTCGGGACGGAAAAAATTGACGATCGAGTTTCTGCGTTTAAAAAATTGAGACACGTATTAATAGCGGCTCCTACCACCACCTACCGACCTACCTTCGAGGCGAACCGTCGTGGCGGTGACATAAAATTTCGTCTGATATTACGTTGAACGTTCTACAAAATAAATTTTTTCGCTACGGATAAGATTGATGAGCGCGGAGACAAGAACTTCAATAGAGACTCGGTTGGAAAATTAATCTTACATATTTCTTAAAAACGTATTAATTATTTCCTTTCTTCCGCCCGACCAAATAACCTGTCGTCAATTTTTCTCCGGCCAAGTCGTTCGTATTTCAATTTCATACCCGCCACATCCGCCTGTCCTGTCGTATCATCGACTCGGCGATTCGATCGCGAAAGATCAATTTTTGCGGAGGCAAGTGACCGAGGGAAGAAAAATTCGACGATTGCAACGATTCGGTGGGACAAAACGAGAATAATCGAGCGAAGAAGGAACGAATGCGACGAAATCATCGCAGAAAAAAGAGCATCGGTGCGTCGTTCTCTCGGATGGATCGGACGCGAAGGCGAAGAAACGTCGGATAACAGCGAGGAATCATTTTTTTTTTTTTTTTTTGCGCGATCGAATATGTACTCGTCCGAAAGGTATTCGTCTTGTTTTTGTTAACCCGGCAATGTATCTTCGCTCGGTAGTTTTCTTCGGTTTCGCGATAAATTAATCGTCAAAAGTTTGAGATCATTCGGGTCATCGGAGGCCGATTGTAATAAACGGTCGACCGTTTCAATTGGCTCTGCGTCGAGAACGGCGCGCGTATAATCACTGCCGACCTTTTACCTCCTACCTTTTACCTCCGCGTCTCGAACGACGTTGAATAGTTACCGACCGTAATACGTGAGATAAATCTCGCGATGATTAATCGGTTATACCTCGCCACGAATATTTTTATTAATTTTCTAGATTCGGTTTCCAGTCGTCGCGCCCGCGCGATATCGTTTCCGCGCCGACCACCTCGCGACTTCCGTCGAAATGTACCCCGCGCTCGCGCGACGAGCTCGCGTCGATTAGCCGATTAATTCCTTCCGATATCCAACCCTCTCCTCGCCCCCGACGCTCGTCTCGTTTCCTCGTTTGTTTCTCGTTCCTTCATCGAACCAGTCTATTAATTATCGAACGTTCCGCGATTGTTTTCCGTTTCCCCCGAGTTCATTCTCCACTCTTATCCTCTCGCTCGCATCCGGGATCGCTCGCGAGTCCTCTTCTCCTTTAAACCCCCCCTTCCCCACTTTTTCCCCAAATTTTTTGTTCCTCGTCCTAATTTCGCGTCGACGCGATCGCGATGCTTTTCCGTTTATTTCGCGATTACGATTCCCCCGCGCGATTAAGTCCGCGCGGTCGTCGATCGCTGCTCCGCCGATCTCGAAAAGTTCGTTTTGTTCGTTGAATCTCCGTTGTTTCTCTTTCTCCTCTCGGCGACGGCATCGATGCGGTCGGGGTTGCGAGCGAACGTTGCGTCGTGATAAATTCCGTGAAAGGTCCGTTGCCGTTATTATAATTTCATTACTTCGGGCACAACTCGAGGACTCGAGAGAAAGAGAGACCGGGGAAGATCGATGATTGTTTCGTTCTGGTTTGCCGCCTGTTGCTGGATGCTCCGTCGTTCCTCCGCCGTTTCCCCGCCGTTCTTTACCTCGCCTACGACGACGCCACGAGCTCTCGACTCCGAGCACGGATGACCCGACCGTCGAATCTCGAAAATGGGAGGAGCTCTGATCGCAGGAAATGCGGACCGCTCGCACTGTTGACTAATCGAACGTCAAACGCTAATAAGTAAGCAACGATCCGCGGTCCAATTTTCCTTCACCAAGATTGCGTCGAGCCTCTGGCTTCGGGGGACGCATGCGCGCCCGGTATTATACGACGCCGAGGTGCAGCGGAAGAGCGAGGGAGCGAGAGAGGGAAAGAAAACGACGGAGAAGGAATTCACGCTCCGCCCGAGATTTAATTTTCCATCCGTTTCGAAGGGGGGAAAAAAATAAATGAAAAATGCGAAATACAGGTCGGACTCCGGCGGAGGGGCGGGGGGAGCAGGATGGGAAAACGAACCGATAGCGTGGTCGGTTCGCATAAAAATGACCCGTTCGCGCATAGGTACCGGAGGTCGTTTTTTGTCAAGACTTCGCGTCGTATTTCCCCGGCGACATCGTTACGACTTTTCGTATCGATTTTCCAAACTTCGTTTTTTGTCTTTTCACGCGACGCGACGTTGCCGGAATCGATTTTTTTTCCCCATTTGCGGTTTTTTCCCCGGTTGCCGCGGATAATTATGGACGATGTCGGGTGCCCCGGTCGAGGAGGGAAGACGCGGCTAGGGTGGGAAATCGAGGGGGTACAATTACACTTGCGAGCGGACGTTCGTCTCGACGACGCGTTCTCTGTTTTCCGAAGGGGGGGGGGGGGGGGGGGCGAGAGGGAATTGGAATGACCGGGACCGAGCGAATGCTCCTCGGTCTTTGTGCGCCTGACGTTTGACAAATACGAAACAGGATCGAGGCGTATCATTACAAACCTATCCTTATCCTTCGCGATGGACTTGCGGCGCGGCGCGGCAGGCGCTCGAAACTTTTCGAGACCGAGAGATCCTTGAAAACTCCTTCGGCGACCTAATCGGAACGAAGACGCTCCGTGCCGCCTCATTAGTCAAGTCTAGAGCCTCCGTGTCTCCTCTACCTCGAGACCTCTTCGCCACGTTTTCTGTACCCGCCGGCCTGATCTACTTTTTTCCGATCCTGCGCCAAGCTGCGCTCGCCCCGGGTTCGGTGAAGTTCACCGAACGAATTACGAAGCGTGCACAAACGCGTTTCGCTAAATTCATCCGCTCGACGAGACGGGGAAACTCGCCCTCAATTCCGAGTCATATTTTTGCCGGGATGCGTGTACAGCGCTGCGCGGATTTTCGAAAGCTTTGTTCCATTCGGAAGTCTGGGAGCCGTCGCGCGGATGGAATTACGAGTCGATGGGGACGATTTCGCGAAGGTTCGCTACGGTAGCGCGGGGAGACGCGACCGATCCACGGGTAAAAAAAGCTCTCGAGGTTATCTCGTGGGACGACGTGTCACCTCGCACGTTAACTATCCAATGAGAGGCAATCAACGCGTGTCAGTTCGCGGAGCTGTCGAGAGTGTCGAGTAGTTGCGCGCGGGAAACCCACTTCGTTCGAGGCAGGCCGAGAAACGCGTAGGTGATGGATGAGTTTTACGGTTCCGCTCGGCGCGAGCTTGTTCTGTTTCACCAATTAAACGATTAAAATGATCCTGCCTCGGCGAGGGGGATGAAACTACGTTGGATCGAAAAATGGAAGGATCATCGCGCGATTGCGACGCCGCGATCTCGCGTTTTTTTCCCCGAGAGTTCGCGGCCTTCGAAGCGATTCCTTGCCGACAAATCGCGTCGCGACGCGTGTTATCCTCCGGTCGTCGAGCAATCGCGGAAATTTATCGAACGCGTCGCGTCGCCCGCTCGACGTCCGTCGTCCGCGCGTGAAGACGAAGTCGCGAGGGCAAATCTACCTTTGTAAGTGGCGCACGTTCGTGGGACAGACGCCGGTGTATGCCACCCGCATAAACTAACAGCCGCATCCGATTTTACATAAAATGCCGAGGGACGCGCGATTTCAGGCGATGGAAGAGAAGAAACGTGACGAGGGACGAAGGGTGAGACCGGGGCATCGGTCATCCCGCCGACGATGAAACGAATCGCGTCTATATTCGGCGCCGTTCGTCGTTTTTGAAATTATTTCGCACCCAACGGAACGACGCGGAGGATATTCGCCGACCGGCAACGACGAACGCGAATCGCGTCGAAATCTCGAAAGTCACCCCATTTTTCGCCACTTGGTCTCGTTTCTTCTCGCGCGGCGGGGAGTTTTCGATCCTGCAGCTCGAGGAGGACGAGGCGAAGCGACGTCCGCGCGCAGCGGTTAGTTTACTAGACGTCGGCTCCGTTGTTCCTTCTCTTTCCACTCCTGCTCCCTCTCGCTTTCCAGGCCACGTTGAAAAATGATCTTCCGTCACCGAGCCGGCTAAAAGCGCAAATACTTTGTTTTTACCACGGGCAGAGACGCTCCTAGACGTGCCAAAAATCTTTCGCTCCGAGTCCGAGCGACGAACGGGCCGGTGTTCGTCATCGTCCGCATCCGTCCCGGTTACTCCCGTCAAATTTCGATCCGATCGAATAATCGATTCTCTGCTTTTCCGCGATTCCCCTGTTCCCCGAGACCCGGCATCGTCCGTCCATCGCATCGTTCCCGTTTCGCTACCGTCCGAATGTTTCTGACGGAGGAGCAACGTCCCGGGATGACGGGTGAACGACGCGCGCGAGTCGATTCCTCTACTCGACCGAGTCCGCTATGGAAACGAACACGAGGGCGAGCGTCGAAGATGCCGCTGCGCTGATCCCTGGTCCAGGCGACGACGAGCCCGCCTCTCGAAAATCTTGCGCGAGCTGCTCGCGAGGGTTGTTTCGGTGATCCGCGACTACGCCGCTAACCGCAGGACCGCGATATCGTCCTTTTACGTTTGTCAGCTTCTTGGTCAGCCCCGAAGGCTCGACGCTGCGCCGCAGCACACACCGCGGAAGACAAATGACCCAGAGGTGAGAACTCGCCCGATAAATACCAACGGCGACACAGTGTTTGACCAAAGCGGAAGGGTGAGAGAGAGCGAGAGCGGGACTGTGTGAGAGAGAGAGATAGCGAGAGAGAGAGAGAGAGAGAGAGAGGGAGAGAGAAAGGGACCGCGAAGAGCGGCGAAGCAAGAAATTCTGCGGGCAGAACCTCTCTTGTCATCCTGCCCTTTCGAATCCTTGCCCTTTAACCCTCTCGAGCGTCCTCTCGGTATCCTTTAGTCGGACAACCGGCTGACGCACGAGCCTCATTTACCCTCCTGACTCCGTACACGAGGCGGCCACGGGCACATAGTCGTACAGGCCCCGTGACCCTTTCTTCACGATCAAACCGTATCCACTTACCGCGTTAATATCCCACATTATAACAGCAGCTAACTATCGAACGAGCGAAATTCCGTATTGAAATTGCCATCTACGCTTTCCCTTTCTACTCGCGATATCGAATTCAATACATTTTTGTTCCAATTCCTTTTTTTCTCGGTGTCACGACGAAAATGGTGTACAAAATCGCGGTCGAGATTCCCGAAAGTACAATCGCATCTCGGTGCGACGAATCCGAAGCCGAGTAGCAAAATATTTTTCAAAGTCTACGAACCAAGTTGTCGGCCGTAGAGGGTGTCGAGCGATGCTGGCGGACGCGCTCGTTCCATCGACTCGTCCGGTACGCGTTATTCCACGTCGGCGACGAGGAAGACGAGCAGGACGACGGTAATAATAAGAATGGTCGAGTAAAAAACGTGGGTAACCCTCTCGCGCGGATTTGATAAGGTGTCCCGCGGACGTGTAATATAATATGACGTTTCTCGCACGCTGCACCACGGCTTCGTCGAGCGTTCCTGCTTCTGCCGTACCGGTGCTGCTGTGGTTGTTATTAATGAGACGCGTCTGCCGCATAATATTCATTACCACAAATAGTTGATTATGTACGTGGCTCGTATATTACGAGTCGCCCGACAAAGGACGAGAAACACGGTGAGGCCATGACGAATTAATCTACTGATTAAGGCAATCCCCTGACACCGTGCTGCTACCACATATTTAATACGTCACACAATCTCGAATGACTTTTTGCTCGTCGCGATCATAAATATCAACGCGGATCTACAGACACATCCCCCCGCGTCTACACCTACGCGAGATCCTATCTTTTGATAAATAAAAACCCTACGTATCCCCTTTCCTTCCAGGGTGATCGTCCCACGCGTGACGGACCTAACGACGGAGATGCCATTCGAATCTCGTACAGCGCGGACAGGATTCCAGCGCACAGGTGCGAACGGCGGGTAGGCCGTTCGAGCTCCGTGGAAATGTTCGAATCACGGCGCGGTATTGCGCGCGATTACGATTACGATTCTGCAATTTACCTACCGCACCTACGTTCACGGGGGATCCATCGCGATTCCACGCCACCGACGCCAATTCCATCGGGCGAGTATATTTTCGGGCATATTTGCGAGCCTATTTTCGAGCCTATTTTCCAGCAGCATCTAGGTCAGAGCTTTGCGCAACGAATCGGTAAACCACGAGGTTCGCCAAGAATGGTTTCGGATCATTTTCGGCACCCGAGCGCAGAGATCTTCGTGCTCGATGTTTTATTGTTTTTTTTTTATTAAGAGGGGGGCACACGGAAGGAGGCTCGTCGAACATCGCTCGATTCGACTTTCAACCGTTTGGAAATTGACAAAATATTCGGATCGGAGAGCGACAGTCTACCAGCACCCCTCCCTCGCCCCTGTCGGTCTCCGCATCCGGCAACGCGGGACGCAGGTGTTGCCCGCGTTCTTACCTCGCGGCAAATGGATTTCTGCACGAGACTAGTTCGGATGCAAACTGACAATCCAACTCCCTCGGGCTTCATCTTTCCATTTCCGTCACAATCCGTCGCTCGTATCGATTCCCCTCGATACGGGACGAGACGACGTTCGCGGAGGCCACGCGAATTCTCCCTGCCCGTGCATCGTCAAGAAATTTGCCCCCACCCGACGACCTCGCGAAATCGTGCCAATTTCTCATTCTCGATTTCGAAAAGAGATCGACGACTGAGAATTCTTTGCGGTGTATTCGCGAAATCCAAATCGCGCAAGAACGTACGAGCCCGACGTACCGACGAGATGTCGGTATGGACCGATCGCGACCGCGAAGCGTATGGAAGAGGTGCCAGACGAGCAGACTCGAGCCGTCTGCTCTAAAACGGATCGCGACGGCTTTGAAGAATAAAATTTGGTATTCGATTGAAACGCGGTCATTTCCATACTCGGACGGATTCGGGTTGTCACCTCGATAGACGACGATCTCCCGAGCCAAACGAACACGCGTCTACGCGATTCCATTGAGCGATTCGATATCGCCCGGACGTCCCGCGCAAAATGTCCTCGAAGAAGGTGAAAGTGCGGTGCGTCCGTCTTTTTTTTCCTCCCAACGACCGAACGATCCCCGATCGAACGCGGCGTAGGCTAACTTCGAGCGAGAATAAAACGAAAAGTGGGGCTCGCCTTTGCTCGCGTTTGGCGCAGAGGTGGAGGCCGGAGGGGGGATCGTGACGCTGCGCAAAATAACGTTGCCGTGGAAAAATAATCTTTGAACGTCCGTCGATACTTTTCTTACGATGCTTTTGTGACAACTCGATACAATATTTCTTTGACGGATTACGCATCTTTATTCGGCCGGTCTTACACTCGATCCATCACCATTTTTCAGTATTTCTGTATATTCCGTATATTCCATCCATCAATGACGTACGAAAATCGCGGCCCATTCAATCCGCGAACGGCACCACGGACGAATCCTGCATTAATTACGCATCCCGTGATCCGCACCCTCAATTAAATATCCTCGTCGTTGAATGTTTATCGATTTTTTTTTATCGCCGGCTCTCGCGTTTACCGCGACAAACGCGGGTACTTTCCTCGTTTCGCCGAGTCGAATTCGAAACGTTTCGTCTCTTTCCTCCTCGATTCCCGTCGTCGAAAGCTCCCCGAAATCCGGATTTCTCCCGTCACTTTTTAGAAACACGCAGCGGAGGAGCGGCGGAGGGGGAGTAGGTGCCGAAAATCGCGGGGAGGAAATTACGAAATTGGTGAAATAAGGGCGAACGAAAACGAACGCGAGTCCTCGTGGCGAGCGAAACGCGGATCGACGCGGAGGATACGTACGTTCCACGACCGATCATGGCGCTCGGGTTTCTGGCACGTAGTCTATACACGCGAGGACGTATTTAGCATCACGAATTAATATAAGGCCGAGGCTCACGTGACTGGTAACATCAAAGGGCCTATGCACGATATCAGGGCGGTCCCTGAATGCCGGTTGGTCGTTTCCACTTGTTATACTATACCGATCGGCAGACCGTGTCACGAGGCACGCCCACGAGTCACGCGAGGCATCTTTGAAAAATTTACGAATTATTTATTATATCGCGAGCTTCAAAATAATACCCTACATCCCTTTCTCCCGAACCCCGCACCGCCGCCGCCGCCGCTACCGCGCCGAGAAAATCGTTCGCCTTTCGACGTGCCCGCGACACGGCAAATAACTTTTTCTACCACCCTCGACGCGAAAGGCGAAGAAACAAACCAAAAACCGATCCGGTCGATCCGCCGGGATCGGCGAAACTCGAACGACGACGACGACGACGACGAGGAGCGAATCGAATTGGCGATAATCATAGTTATTCGTCGCGCGGGATCGAGGGATTATTCGTCGTTTCGAATATTATCAAACGCGTTGCGTTCGTTTCGTTTCGTTTCGTCGTTCCGTCGAGCGAGCCACGTACGACGAATCTGTCTCGTATTCGACCGATCGAACGAACGCGTCGCGTGGTTCGCGTTAGCTGGCCGGTATTAAATATAAGAGTGGGGTCTATCGCGTTTGCATCTCCGTAGCGCCGAATTGCTATCGGATAGAAATCTCTTTCTTTCTTTCTTTCCGAGTAAATTACACGAATTTATATGCCGCAGTTATTTCCGTAGTTGTAGCAGCGATGTCCCTTAGATTCGAATACGAGATTTACCTCGCGGCTTCCCTCGAAACGCTGTAACGATATCCGTCATTATTATATACTTGCCTTTGCGCTATACTTTTCTGGCTCCTTTTTTATCAGCCCTCATTGTCCCTCTCCATTTCGATACGTGGACGAGGATACGAATCGATGCCGAGAGTAGATCTCGCCGTGGAACCACCCGACCCGAACTTCGGCGTCGTTGATAGTGGCCGATTGAAATTACGGTAGAGATGCAAGGATGACTGCGATCGATGTAGGTACGAGCGAGAGACCATCAGAGATAACTGACAACTGTCGGACGACTACCGCGTACGGAAAAATTCGAAAGATGCGGATCGATCGGTTCGGGGACAAGCTCACCTTCTCCCGAACTTTTCATCGGTCGGCGCATTTTTCGATCGTTCGCGTTTGAAATCTATCCTAGCGGTTCCTTCGGCAACGACGACACTCCGGAGGGTAAAAAACTGGCTCACCCCTTTCTCATCCTTTTCTCTCCTCTCCCCGCGGGGGGCCGCGCCGCTTTTTCTCCGACTCGTCTTTTGAGCGGCCGAACGATACGGTGAACATATTTTTGCGAGTTCCCTTATCAGAGAGTCGTCGCTAATAGAATATATGCGCGAGCGGCACGTGTGCTCCTGGTTTTTTTTTTTCTTCTCAGGGCTGGCTCGAAGCTTTTTCAAGGATGGGGACAGAGACTCGGCTGCCGGTGGGACGACCAAACTCTCATCCAAGTCCCTCTGTTCCCGTCCCGCCGCTTCGGCATTCGAATTGCAAATACCAGAATGTTTGCATGTTGTTGTCACCGCATTGGTGCCCGGAGGTAGAGAATTGGGGTGGAGTTGGATAGCGGTTAGTAGTTGTGGTGGTGACGTCGCGGGCGGCGGCAGGGGCGGTGGAACGGAGGCGAGTTCTCCTTGGGAGGAAATGGAGAGGAACCGACTCAAGTCTCAGATAAAGACGAATAAAAATAGGCGAGCGGACGAAGAGATAGAGGGTACGCGAGGGAGATGGCGTTTCCTGCCCGGGGAACATTAGCGCCCTCGATACCCCCTCCCCCTCTACCCCCGCGACGTTTCGAGACCCGCTCGCCGTCTTTCCCTCCCTCGCTCGCTCTCTCTCTCTCTCTCTCTGTCTCTCTACGTCTTGCTCTCGAATCCTCTTCCCATCTGTCTCTCGCCCCGTCTCTCTCTCTCTCTCTCTCTCTCTCTCTCGCTCTCGCTCTCTCTCTCGCCTCGCCTCCTCGCCTTTCTCCTTTCGTTTACCCTCGTTCAACCTTCTGAAATCTTCTCAAACCTTCGAAAATCCAACGTACAGCTTCGCATCCGAGCCACCGCCGCCACGGCTTCCTCGGCGTCAAGGAGGATAACGCGTCGTTGACAAACGCTGTCTCTCACGTCGGAATCAACCATTCCGCGGATGCGTCTCTATCCTCTCTGTCACGCGTCAAGCGTTCGCCATTTTTTATCGCGAACGAAGAAAGCGCGCATGATAACTCGTCGGGGAATAAAAGAAACTCTTCGCCGCGACAACGAAAAGAATCTATTGTTGTTCATTTTTCACGACGATGCGCCCCGAGAAACCTGACACGGATTCGACGTAGATCCGCGAGTTCGAGGATTCGCGAACTCTTTTCCGCGAGGCCCGCGCATCGATGCGTTTCGGGAAGTCGAGAAATTCGTACCTGCCTACGAGGCAGGTACGGCCGTGCCTACGCGAGCGTTGGAACGAAATCGACCGGGGAAGTTGAAAAAGCTTTCGAGCGGGAACCTTGGACTGTTTTCTTATTCAATTTGATAAAGAGTCGAGAAAAATGATCTAACGGAACATCTCTCGGCGCTATTCTCCACCGTCGCGCCGTTGCCGAGGCGCCTTGTCTTCCAGCGATTATACCCTCACCTGTGGGATCCCTTTGCGGTGTGTGATCCTCATTACGGGAGAAACTTTTGCGGGTCCGATTACGATTATACAGGCTAATAATAGTGCGTGAAGAAGCTGAACGGTGGATTGGCTCGGATTGGCTGCCTCGAGCCTTTCAGGCTTCCATAATTGCCTCTGAGTGATGATTATTGGCGGCGAATGGCTGATCACGATCGGGGAATCTCTACGAGACCCGAGGCTCGACCGTGCCTATCCCTCGCTCCTTCTCTGCCTCTCTCTGCCTCTCTCTCTCTCTCTCTCGCTCTCTCTCTCTCTCTCTCTCTCTCTCTCTCTCTCTCTCTCTCGCTCTCTCGCTCTCTCTCTCTCTCTCTCTCTCTCTCTCTCTCTCTCTCTCTCTCGCTCTCTCTCTCTCTCTCTCTCTCTCTCCGGCCATACTTTTCTCGTTCTTCCTATCATTCTCCTCAGATTTCTACGTTTCTTTTTCTCCCTCTGTCCCGCTCCTTCCGTCACTTTTTCCGTCCGCCCGTGTCGGCGTGTTCGCTCGTTCTCTTTTTGTTTCTCCGTCTTACTCGTTTTCGTGGCTTTTTCGTCTGCTCCAGCTCGTTCGTATCCTTCCGCCGCGTTCGACGTGGCAGAAGACAATGTTCCCCGGTTGCCCATACCTGAACGCACCAATTACGCTTGAAAATGCGACTTTGATGATTGGGTGCATCTACGGCCAGCCATCCAGTCCGAGCCGGGGCGATGCTCCTCGAAACACAGGCCTCGCGAGCTCCGTACGCGAGCCGTGGAAGGGGACCTGGTGCAGCTACCTACTCGCCATTATCGTTCGTAGCAGCGGGTCTCTTTTCGGATCATTGTACGGGCTTAAGGCAATCGGTAACCAGCTGCGCGTCGGGTTATCACAATTAACGTACCCCGTAAGCTTGTCCGGTTGGCTGTTCCCCTTTGTCTTTCCATATCGACCATTTAAATTTACACCATCAAGATTTCTTCGCAACGAACGTCGGCTCTCTGATTCGCGAAATTAGCACCGAACACGACCAAAGCCTCGGTGCTGCTCGAAACTCACGCGAGCATGCCACCATTATTCGCACGCACCTCTCATTTTTTGAAATATCTATCGCAATCTTCCCTTTCGTTCGACTCCGTAAGATTTCCTCGTCCCCGCATCGTGGTACCTTATTAGCCGTACGCGCGTTTTTTCGCGCTATACACCTAACCTCCTACCGAGTATTTTTCCCTTCCCGCAAGACCGTCGTAAAAGTAGGCCGCGACCGAGGGCACAAACGTCGGGTACGTCAGCCCGCGTCCGTTCGTCCCTCTCGCCCCGTACGCCTGGCATCGAGACTCATCAATACAAATCCGTCAGCATCTTCCCGGGGTGACTCTGCAAGGAGGTCGACGCAGGAGGTAGAACTGCGAGTGAGCGCCGACGAGTGAGTCTACCGCGTCCGTCGCCTACTTTGCGTCTGCCACGGGACGAAACGACGTGGGAATCGTCGCGTTTTCGGTATCTTCTGCTTCGATCCACCCCGAGCTTCTTGCTCGATACAATTCGACGATTAATTCATCCGCCGCGACCTCGAATATGCCAACTGTCTTGTGAAAAGACTTCGAACGCGATACCATCCCGTGGGCCCGAATTATTCGCGTGCTCGTCGCGTTGCCTACGCTGTAAAAACTTGGAAGCTAATCCGGACCGAATCGTCCCTCTCATCACTCGGAATTTCGGAGTGAGAATAAAAAACACGCCGCGTACGGAGCAAACGTGGAGTTTGCTTTTCGCGACGAAGATCGTGGACAAGCATCCCACGCGATCGATCCGTCGCATTAATTGGAAATCGCGCGAAATCGAAACCGAGCATCTTTCCGTGAATTCCGAGGGTACGAGTAGCAGGGTGTTCGCCGACATCGGGTACGACTGTTTTCGGAGCGGCGTGCAACTGGGACACGTGCACCAGCGGTCGACCCGTAATTAATTTCAATTATAAAAATATCATTGTCCTTTATGGCCCCAGCAGTTGGTCCCGGGTCAAGGGGTGGTACCCGCCCGTTTAGCTGCGACCTGAAAGCTCGTACGGCGCGGTCTTCTTCGAGCTAACGCACGGAACGTTGTAAGATTTTTTATTCAACTCGGAACGAGGTCTCGCGAAAAGAGCCTCCACCGCGCGACACCGAATTGCCGCGAACGATACCGACTCGCATAATAATTTCGAAATCCTTTCAAGGTCTGGTGGAACGAGCTGGCGGAACGCTATTCCGGCCTTACGCCGATAGACGAGCGCGCGACGCTGCTCGGGTCGTCGACGATGGATTTTTAGGATCGCTACGTCTACCTTGACGCCGCTCCGCTTCGTTGATATTAGTCAAAATTAGCAAACGCAAAAGAGCGGATGTCGACCCTTTCGCATCTTTCAGACTCTCCCTACGTCCCGTCGCCGCGAACTCGCACACCTCCGAGCTATGCGGCCGCGAACCTGCACGAGCCACAAAAGCCGGTACAATTATGATTCTTTTATGAATTGATTTAGCCGATCCCCGCGAACCGGTAGCTGGTTGCGAGCGCGCCTCTAAATATGCCACATTGTGAGAGAATTAGTCGACTATTAGGCGGCGGACAATAGACCTCTCCTCTTCTTTATTCACCCGAAACTCTCATCGCCCACGGTCGTCCCAAAGAACCACATTGATTCGCTTCACTCCTCCGAAAAAGGGATGATCAATGATCCCGAAGCACCGCGATACCGTCGACGGGTTCCGAACGCTACCGCGAGCTTAGCAGTCCCTGAATTTTCGTATCACCGCGGCATCTCCGGAAAATGCATCGAATCGCAAGAAAAAAAAAAGTGAAAAAGAACTCGCAGAGTAGGTGTTGGGGGTAACGATACGAGGTTGCCGATACTCGGCGTCTCCTCGAAAGAGCGTTCGGAAACAACTGATAGAAATTCTTGGTATCTATTCGTGAAAGGTAACGCCGCGCGAACCACGGGCCCAGCGAACCGGGAGGCGACGCGACTCGACTTCGTCGAGACTCATCGAGCCTCGCGGTTCGTTTTGGACGGGGGATCCCGCTACAAGCGAGGTTTTACTTTTAAATTTGGTACACGAGCCGGGCTCCGCGTTTCGGTCCTCGTGTAGCCGAGTTAAATAGGGATTCGGTACTTTTGCGGTTTTATTTCAAGGCGGTCCTTTCGCGAGGGCTTCGATAAATCAGCGTTCGCTGCCTGTTCTTACGGGATTGTTCAGTTATCCCGCGGTAAACTCTCGGGATACGCAACATTCTCGACTTCCCCTCCCCCCCTTCCTCTCCGTTATCTATTCCTCCACCTCCCGTACGATTGACTTTCGTCGTCGAATCTTCGCTCTACCGGTACATCGAATACGTTCGCGTTGGAACAGTCGAAGGCGGGTGAAAATAAAAACAGAGAAGGAAACCGCGCGACATCTTCGAGGACCCTCCTAGATTGCTCCGACACAAATTACCTCTTTAGCGGGGGGTTAGTTGGTTCAGTCGCCTTGTCCACTCGCAACCTCCACAGATCCAGTCCAGGGAAGAAAGATGGAGTGGTCCCCGGAGAACGAGCTTAGGAAAGAAAGAGCCTCTGGCCTCCGGGTACGTATCCGGCGAGGCCAGTTTCGCCGTCTCTTCGGTTCACCCAACGAAAACGTCCAGCCTCGGACGTCCGGGCCGCGTGACAAATAGAGAGACGCGCGAAATTTCCCCCGCACCTACCGCTCGGGAAATACGAATCTCGACGCGGCGCTAGCCGGATGCCGTACGTAACGATACGAGCAAGAAAATCAACGTCGCCGATCCCGAAACGAGGAACCTATCTCTCGCCGTTGATATTCGCGTTTCCATTTCGCGCGGAGGCCGGATAGACGCGGACCCCGAACGCGTTTAATTGGTTCGATTTCGGACAGGATCCAGAGAATTGTTCTCGCGATGGAGGGAGATCTCGTTGTCGCGGCGATATTTGAAAGGTTTGGTCGTTGATTAGGAGACTCTAATCGGCTCGCGAAGCGAAGGGCCGAGGGAACGCGTCCTTAATCAGCACGAGTGTTTTTAATTTCAGATATAAGGGCAACCGTCGCGTCTTCGCCCTCGTTCTCGTTCGGCGTTCGTACTTTTTTGATAAGTTTGAGACCGGTTCTTCCTCGCGGGTTCGTGCTCCTTCCTATCGCCACCTTCCGGCACTCCTCGTATCTTCCCCTCTCGCGCCGCTCGGCACCCGCGAACCGGGCACTCTCATTATCCCGAGGAAATTAAATATGTCATCTGATTCTTAAAGTTAATTGAACCTCGGCCCACATCGGACGAGCGGCCAATTTTCTAATTCATTAGGGTAATGCATCGCGAGATCCCGTGGGAAGAGCCGACTTCAAGAACGAGCCTTCCCAGCGTTCGAACGACAACGACGATAACGACGATTATGACAATAATAGTAACAATTATGCGGCGACAATTCCTCCGGCAAATCGACACTCGAATCGCAACCGCTCGTCGCCGCGCGACGCGACGATTACTTGTCCATGGCTACGCGAAGCTACGTCGAACGCGGTTGATCCCGCGAGGTTTCGCCACGGTATCCCAGAAGCATTTACTGCGCGAGTGCGACACCGCGGACATTAGTTCGACGACTAATTGTTCCTTTTCATTGCCTCGTTCCTCGTGATCACCGATTACTCCTTGCTTTTTCCGACGTTCCGACAGCAGGGGTCGCGGGGCTCGGAGTTCAGTGGCTTCTCGCTTCTCGTTGAAAATCAGGTAGCCGAATATTTCTTGTACCCGCGGAGGCGAAGGTGAAAAGGATGGCCTCCGTTTTCGTCGACGAAACCTCGATCCGTGCTCGGAATTGGTCGTCCGCGAAGGGTAATCGGTGCGTTTCCCTCGGAGCTGGATGTTTGCACGCGTTCGAATTCCCCATCTCGCCTGAAACTTGCTTCGTAGGAACTTACCGCGTGGCGACGAGGCGACCGCGATTCGCGACGATCGCTCGTCTTCGTTTTTGGAGGAAAAAAAAAAACATTCGTCGCGCGATCGAAATCAGTGCCGCGAGACTAATGAAAGTCGCGGTGATGTTGCGATATCTGCCACGAACGAGCGACACTGCGGTGCGAATCGAACGATTAAGGTTGGGGTACGGATGTTATCTTGGACGCGTTCGCAATTTTTCGGGGACGTGCGGTAAATGGATAGAGCGGAACTATAGTCGACGAGTCATTATTGCTGCAAGTCATTCGTGGTTCCCCGAAGGACGAGACGAGATGACTAGACAGGAGAGACCAGAGGCGCGTACGGGCGTACGCGGGTCCGTCGCGCTGTACGCGAAATGACTCGTCCGTTTACTCACGGATCGATAAACGATTCGTTCGACTAGGGCGGACTTCGCGACTTTTGGGAACAGGTAAACGAGACGAATTCTTTATTCGGGATCGAAATTAAATCTCAACTCCCCGATACGACTCCACTATCGATGTTCGGGGCAAAATTCAAATTCGAATTGTTTCGCCCATTTTTTTTTTTTTTTCTTCAAAAATATAAGTTGACCGTGCATTTTCAGCGTCAAGGTTTCGTGCCAGCTAAAGTGGCAGTTTTTTTGTTCCTCGTTCGTACGGGTCGCCGATGTTCGTTCTTCTTCTTTCTATTCCCGAACGAACCCTTACGGAGAGACGAGTGATACGCGTGTCGAAAATACGAGCATATCTTTCCGAGAGGGATGGAAAATACGCCGGGAGCTGGAAATGAGGATCCAAGGATCGCGCGGCATTGCAATAAATATCCGGGTGTCTCGTTCTACTGGCACGGGGAAAATACCGACTAGGGGAGTTCCGATTAGCAAATATCATAACCGCAGCAACGTTGAGCATATCCGAGAACTCGTGCAATTATTCGACAAGCTACGAGGTAATTAGTGGCAGGTGAGTTAGGCACGCTGATTCGATCGAGGCGAACATCGAGAAGACCGCGGAGTAAAGTAGGCAACGTCCGGAAACTAATCGCGCTCAAATTTCAATGGCAATTGATCTCGAACGGTGGAATACACGTGTAGCTAGATCGAGCAGGTACGTGCGGGAAATCGATTCGGGCATCGAGAAAGAAATACTACGTTGTGCTACTAGGAAGGATACTGCGTGATTTTCCGCTCCTCCCGCGTAGCATATACTACTTTTTACGTTTTGTCATAGTCGGGTAAAAACATAATTTAATCAACGTACGACGATAAAAACGTTATTCGGAGAGCAATTATTTTTCATTAAATCGTACGCGGTTAATCGCAGCTAATCCGTTTAATCGAACAAAGAACGGAAAGTCCTTTGGATCTCGAATTCCTTCGGACCAATGGTATTTCGCGTTACCTCGAGTACTACCGGCATATTCCTACTCCCTTGCTGTGGGATAACCTCGTAAATACATACCTCCCCGTACGCCACAAGATATCCGTACAACGCGGAGGTGTCTCGAAGCGCGGTGCTCGACGTCAGCTGGTCCGTTTGACGGGGATCCTAGTATCGATCTTGCTCTCTTTCCTGTCGTTTTTTTTTCTGTTGTTTTTTCTCGTAGATGCGGACCACGACTCTCGCGGATATTCGCGGCGTGAATTCTGATCGTCGCTGCGAATCCGGGGGCGAGCCATCGCTCGTTCGTTCGTTGGCTGCTTCGCAGCTGTACGAGGCTGTACGTTTATCTTCGCCGGTGCGTCGTACGCTCTCGCGTGTCCGAGCATTTCCGTGGGACTACGTATAGTCGAGTGCGTTGCCGCGGGTCTGCGCGTCCACGGCGAAGGGAGAGAACGAGGAACGAGAAACGCGGCCGCAACACAGGCGGTGGTGACCAAAGCGAACCAAACCAAAGATTAATGCACTACACTTACGAAGGTAATTTGCGCCAAGTGTTTGCCGGACGGCGAGTAGGTACGAGACTCCCTCCGGCTCCCTCCCTCTGCCCATCTCCGTCTTTCGGGATATTCGGAAGGCATCTCTACCGAGCTATGCGGGGTCATTCGTAAATGATTTACCGTTGAAAGTCATCGCGACGACGCGTCGGTGCCGAAACGGACCTTGAAACCGTGAAAAGACACGGATGTAGACGCGGAACCTCGTAATAATTTGTAAATAATCATTTTAACGACGACCCCGAAAACGGCGAAATTCGTGTCGCGTCGACGTCGCCTGATTTCCGTTCGTTTTCGTTTTGTTTTTTTTCACGCTGAGCAGGGCCCGTGGTAGCGTCGCGAAAACAAAGATCATCTCGAGAGGTAGAGATTTTATCGAAAGCCAACCAATCTGCCGTTCGCACTCTCCCTTGGCAAAACGACAATTCATATATTACATCTGATATTCGAGTCGAGACAACGCGCAACGTCTTCTCGGCCAGGTATATCTTAGGGAAGCGTCTTCGGGGTGGATGTAAGCAAATTAAAGATGCATAATTAAACGAGGCATCGTCGTTCCACCGTCTCGCTCCGTCTCGCATCGTCAGTGGTTGTTCTGGATCTTGCGCTAAGAAGTTCAGCGATATTCCAAGTGTATTCCAGATACCGTAGACAGATTACGTAGACCAGCATCGTCGTAGCCTACGCGAGGTACTGCTGAGAAATGTTACAGCAACATCTGCTCGCTATGAAGTATAAAGAGCCCCGCGATATCATCCACGAAGCGAATGCTTAATTAAAACCTCAGCCTCTCTCCGTGGAGGCCACAACCGTTCAAAGGCTCCCCCTTTTCCATCTCCGTCTCTTTCTCCTTCGAGGCCGTCGCGTATATCTCACCCCGCCTTACTTGCCCGTCCTCCGCTCCTATCTCTCTCTTCTCTCTCTCTCTCTCTCTCTCTCTCTCTCTCTCTCCTCTATCTATCGTTCGTCTCCTTCGTCTTATCCTTTTCTCTCGTCTTTTCGTTTTCCTTATTCCCTGTCTCCCGTATGCTCCGTCCCGTCCTTCGTATCTGCTCTTTTGTCGCGGAGCAGCGCATTGGACTTCATCTCCTTTGCTTCCGACGAGATCGGAACGCGACGGCGAGGCACAGCCCGCGGAAACCCGGGGACGGAAACGAAGGCTCGTCCTCTCTCCGGTTCTCCCGTTTACCTGGGTCCGCTCGGATCTTCGTGGCGTATAGGTCTAATCTTGTATTCGCTGATCTATTCGAGATGGCGTCGGGGTATGACGCCGAACGAGTGCGGAGACACCGCCGAGCGAAGGGTGAATCGAGGGAGGACGAGCATCTTCGATACCATTCATCGTTCCTGGCTGACAAAGCAGGAAACGCGGAGTGGAGGCGAGGATTACACCGTCGGCGGTAGCAAGAATCGTTCTTTCGAGAGTACGTTCCTGCGAGGCCATTGATAGGGGGGATGAATGTACCGGAGGCGAGATAAAAATTTGTCGTTATCTCCGCAAGTTTCGCGATTCCATCGCAGCGTAGCTGCGGATCAATCGCGATCCAACGCTCATTACGGCTCGCGTATACGCGCTCGAGCGTTCGTTATCTGCGATCGTTTGGCGAATCGAAAGGTTCGATCCGCGCGAAACGTCCCTTGGTCTCGCCGAGGAAGGGGAAAGAAAGAAACAACGAACCGTCTCCGCGTTGCTGGAAAGCGAGGTGAAATTCGGCTTTCCGGGTCGAAACAAATTCGCGTACGTAGACGTACCTACCTACCTACCTACCTACCTACCTACCTACCCACCGAACGACACCTTTCGTCGAAACGCGACTGCGAGAGGTACGATGCAAGCTACGGATTCCGTTCAACTGCAAACTTCATCACCGCGTCTGAGAGGCGGTACGCGATCGAAATCCAACGGAATTTTCAGACGTCTCCCGTAATGAGTTTTCGCCCGGATGTGCCTACAGATGCCGCCGGAAAGGGAAAAAGGGAAAAATAAAGTTGGAAGTTGGAATCGCGCTGCCGTCGCCCTCCCGTCACCCCTCCTACGGCCAGTTTTCCCTTTTTTTCCAACCATCGAAAAACTAGAGGCTACCCCGTCGACGTCGCGCGCTGCCTCGAGCCGGTTCCACGCCGTGATCCGATGATTGACAGTTCAACCCTCCTTCTCCCGTCCTGACCGCGCTGCACGACAGCCGTCGCTTGCCGCGCCGTGGCTAAAATGGCTGCGAAAGATGCTTTATTTTTAATGGCCGAAGCACAAAACCGGCAAACGTACCTACGGAACATCGCTTACACATATTTTCCATTAAACGCCGCGGCTGCGGTCAACGACGACGTCTGCCGTTGCGCGCTCGCTATTTCGTGTTATTCGTACCAGGAATGCGGCGGTAACAACAACAACAACAACGACAACGATAGCTTGCCCTCCTCCTCCTCGTTGAGATCATTGGCGCGTCATCCGTCAAAAGTCTCCCGAATTTGCGTTATTCACGGTCGTACGAGGCTGTTGAGATCCACCTCGCGTAAAATTCCGTCCGGGAAAACGCACCGATAGCTGGACAATTTCGCGAAATAATTTCTCGTCGCTTCGCTGCGATGCAATCTACTCGAAAGAGTTTTTATCGTCGACGATCGACAACGATACGTGTCACGACACTTCCACGAAAAGTAGCCAGCTAGCTACGACAACCGCATCGTACGATCTACGTGGTCGGTGGCGGCAAAAAATTGCTGCTCCACGCTCCGACGCAACGATCTATGGACGCATCGGTAGATCGTAGACGCGAACCGTGACGGTTCGTCTACTCGCGAGTACGTACCTACGCGATACACCGGCATCGATGTGCCGAGATGAAGAGGATGCCGAGGGTGGTTCCGCCGAACGGAGAGAAGAAAATGGGAGTGGCGGCAGGATCGAGAGGATGGGCGACGGGAAGCGAGGGAGAGGAGTCGCGGAAAAGTCGGAGCTTAATATAAAACTTCATTTCGCAATCGGTACGGCAGACGAGAGAGAAACGAAGGGAGAGCCGGTAGCGATAGAAATATAATAACATCGTCCCCCGAGAAGTGGTTACGTCGTAATACCGATAGAGTCGAATTCCTCGCGCTGTATTTGTCCTGTTTCGAATGATTCGCTACGAATCGAGGAGAGTACTCGGTGTTTCGAACTTTGTCGCGTCCGCGCGTCTCGGTTTGCCGTTCGTTTGACCGTTGGTTGGTTCGGATTTTGGGTTTCTTTTTGTTTTGTCCTCGATTCTGTTGGGGGCGAGAGCCGCGAGCTAGTCGTGCAATTTATCGCGCCGGAACGTCAAACACCCTCGCGAAATATTTATCGATTCCTGTTAGAGTTGAAGGTGAAAAAAATTTATGTACGGACTTTCTTCGTCGGAATCAAAGGAAATCGCGTTCCATATACGGAGAGGCGGGCGCGGGTGCTCCGGCACTCGGAGAAGAATCGGAGTTCTCGCGTTGCGTTGCGTCGGATCGTTCTGGTACCACCCCGGTACCACCACCACCCTCCCGCAGAACGGTGCGCGCCCGCCACATCTGCCGCCAGATTTAACTATACATTACAGACACACGATATGTCAAAGTCCTATACTTCATATCGACTCTGCCATTTATTAAAAGTTTCATCGCGGGCGCTCGGTCGCTGGCTGTGCTTCAAAAACTCACCCTTCTCCGTTCTCTCGGCAACGCTTCGAAGAATCACCTCCCCGATACTCCGGCGTATACCTACCTACGCGTACATCCACCGCGACGAAAAGTCAAGCGATCCGATAATTTTTTCTCCCCTCTCCTTCTCTTTCTCGTTGTCCTTCTCCTTCGCTATCCTCGATCCCGCGTCTAGCCCCCCCCCCCCCCCCCCCCCCCGACGGCGTCGGCGATTACTTTGCCCAAGGAACCGTTTTACCGTTGACGAGAACGACTTTCGACGCGTAAATGTCGGAGCGAGCGATTCGCGAGTCCGCGCGAACAACAGCCGCGGTAAAAAGCAGCCAATTCCGACGACCGAGGTCGATGTTGTTGAAATTTCGAGTCTCGGGCGAAAAAACGAGTCGCGTATTAAATACATTTTTTGTCGTCGACCGGCGATCCGAGCTCGCCTGAGAATACGTACGTTTGTCAATAACGTCGTCGACCATTATCGTCCTCGCGTCGGCATAACGTTGCGAGAAAAACACCGTCGCGGCGAAATAATCGTCGTCGCGTTCCAACGGTTCCCTTTCTCGTCTCCCGTCTTCCGTTCGGGTTTTTTTCTTTCGTTTTTCACCCCGCTCGGTACCGCTAAACTTTTCAATCAAACCGCCTGTCCAAATGAGAGCTTCTCCACAAAGCGGATCAGGGTAATCTGTCATCGAGACTGACCCACGGTGCCTCGTGTCTCGGTGACGCCAGCCGGCGCCCGCGGCAGAGTCAGCGAATCGAACCGTTGCAAATCCATCGTTCTGTCCCGGGTTTACCTGTACCCGTATAACCCAACCCCAATTCCGGACGAGTCTCAAAGACCGGGCCGCGATTTGCGAATACGTACGTACTCGTCCCGCGGCGGGTCCCGCGCGTCTCTCTACCGTCCACGTTTCGCTGCGAGCGTCGAATATCCTGTTTCGACAGTTTTAGCATTCGCGTTTCGTCTCGGTCCGAAGATTCCCACCGTTGCCGTGGAATAGCCACGGCGAAGAGTTTCTACCGGGAGGTATTCGACGAGGTTCGCGTCCTTCGACACATGCTCGACGTATACTCCTCGAAAACCAAATGTAGCAGGTACAGGGCCGACGCGGAAAAAGCAGGGGACAATGTGGTTTTTTCCTTCTCTCTACTCGATCGATTCGCTCGTTCGCGATTGTTTTCCGCGATCATCGGAGAAACGGAAAGCCCCGTCGTTACAAAAGTAAATTTCCCGCGCCAGCTCGGTCCTGACAGATCCGTCGAATGTTCATTTTCCTCGGATCAGGCCTACCGTAACGATGCATCGAGTAGTGGGGGGTGAGCTCACGATGTTCCTCGACCAATCTCAGCTGATGGGATCAGTTCACCGCGCGAAGCTGTACGGAACGTTTCGTCCAATGAATTCTCGTATTAACGGCGCGGGACGCGAGTGAGAGAATTTCGCGATCCGATCGCGAGCTCGTTACTTCTCTCGTACGTTGCGAAAGACCGGTCGAGTCGAGCGGCGAACCGGTTTCACGGGGTACGTCGAGCTTTCGAACGAAGGTGTCGCGACTGACGGACGGGTTACGGGTTCGTTCTACGCACGGCTCGCACGGTTCGCTTCCGCGTGGCGATCTTCGCGGTTCACCGATCACCGATCCGGGTTCGCGATTGATTGGCGATAATTCGAGTCGACGCGCCGGTATCGGCGACGCCGGTCGTCGTCGTATTATTATCGCGTACGCGCGAGGAACGGGGACGGTCGAGCCGACGTCGAGTGACCGGACGGACGTCGTCGATGGTGTATCGAGGAGGACGACGACGATGATCGTTTCCTCGAGCGAGGAGACGATCGCGAAGAGAATAGCGGCGACCGCGTGGCGAAACACGTGACGACGCCGCGCGTCCCCTCTCCCGTAAGCGTGGCGTCTCGACGCCGCGCCCGCGCGTCCCGCCCACGCTGCGCTCGGCGTCGCGGACGCCCCGGTGCCGGTTATCCCCCGCAGGCCGCCCTCGCGCGGGTCCGTGGTGCCGCAGAGTCGTTCGCTCGCACTCCCGCCGACCGCACGAAGGCTCGTACTACTCGCATCGGCGGTCCTCCGAGGTCCTCCGAACGTCAGAGCCGAGGTCCGCTGCTCGGTCGCGGTGAGAGGCCTAGAGGGAACCCGAGCAGCCCGCCTACGTGAGGAGGGTTGAGCTCTCCGGTACCGTAGATCCGACGCCATTGGTTCGCCAGGAGGGTCACGTGACGCGTGACACTCGGTCACGGACGGAGGCGAATATACGGATAGGCAGGACGAGCAGCCTTTTTCTCGGAGAAAAGAGACAGCAGTAACAACATCGCCGCGGTACCAACAACGTTCGAGCACCGAGCAAAGTTCCACGGTATTTTCGAACCGCGTACTACCATCGCCCGTTCGCGAGTACCGTCACCGTCGCGCGCTTCGGGTACCGAGCCAGTCGGATCGGCAGACTGGTACCGGGCGTCGTACGATCCTCGCCGCGCCGCAGCCTCCTCGTACCTCCTCGGATCGCAGGGAAACCGAAGGGAAACGTAACGGACACGATCGGATTCAGTGATACAGTGTCTTCGAGTCGGAGATCCGAACGGCGATCGTCGCCGCATTTCGCAACAAAAAAAAACGCCAAACCCGACCGACGTACCGCGAGTGAATCCAGAAATTTCTCGCCGCGGAGTGAACGTTAGGCTAAGAGATCGGTGGTGAATTTTTTCGGTGGTAACCTCGCGATTCCGTCCATCGTGCGTCCGCTCGACCGGGTACCCCCTCCCCTCTCGCGCCCCATTTCTTCGAGTTTGGAGTTTTGTTTTGGTCCCCTCCTGCCCCCCCCCCCCCTCCCGTTTTTGTTTCATCTCCGGGGATCGATCAAGCTCGGTCGTTCGTCGGATAGAGACGCGTCCGTGGAGGAGAAGAGAAACATCGACGATCGGCGAGGGTGAAGTTTGAAAAATATTTGTGCGATGTCGAGCGGTTCCGAGTTTGGAATCGGATCGTTCGCGATCGGTGTTTTTCTGTCATGAGGGATCGGAAGCCGTGCTGGCGGGGAAAATCGGAAGAAGAGGCGGAAGAGGAGGACGGTGTTCAAAGTGAGTGCGTTTAGGTTCGTTCGCGTACCGATGCGCGGTAATCAGGGATTGGAGGGTGTCCATCGTCAACGGGAACTCGAGCGGCGGCAGCAGCATCGTCAACAGGAACCGAGGATCGGCGGTGAGCTGCATGGAATAGCCGCGCTCAATCTCCAAGGCTTACCGATCGTCGACGACAAGGATTTGGTTCCCGCGAAGACGAGGTCGCCAACACCAGTCCTGGCGAACGACAACTGCGGTGGTACCGCCACCGGCGGTGGTGGCTTCTGGCTGGCCTCGGTGGCGGCCGGTGCCGGAACCGGTGCCGGGCTGCCACCGCACGGCGCCCATCCCGCGATGGACCCGGGCTGCGGACCCGCGGAAACCGGATTCATCAACAGTCAACCGTCGATGGCGGAATTTATGACGGCCCTGCCGCAATTGGGGGGCGACGGTGCGCTTCAGCACTCGCCGGGCACCGTGGGTCCGCTCAGTCCCGGCGGGCATCATCCGGGCTACCACGCGTTGATGGACCCTCACGGCGTCAGCGATCCGTCCGGCGTCAACGTACCGGAATACCCGTGGATGAAGGAGAAAAAGACGACGAGGAAAAACAACCAGCAAGGTAAGACTCTCGTTCCGCGACGAGGGAGCCTCGAAACGCGGGGGATACCGAGCCGACGCGCGAATTTCCATCGGAATCGAGAAAACGGGGCGGTATCCGACATCGGGGGGTTACTCCGCGTAATGTTCCACCGACGCTCTTGGACCGCGTACCTACCGCTCTATTGTTCATCCACGGTTCAATCTACTTTTACAACAACGGGTGGGGTTCCCGGAAATGACCGCACGATCGTACGTAGGCTGGCCAGAATTTGATCGGTTGGTAGTTTCCGCGCAAGACGTAGAGGTGACGAGCGCAGCATTAGCGTCGTCGCGTTTAACTTGACCCAACGATAGATACGTACCTACATCGGTACGCCAACGAATGTAACGCAAAATCCAACCTCCAGTCGGTCGAACGTAAAGTTCGGCCGGTTCGACCGGGTAGCCGCGCTCGAGGCCTCGAAAGCTTGATTGCCGTGCGAATACCGGCGGTCACGTTTCCTGATTTTTGTTCGTTTCGTACCTCGACGGGGATCGCTGATTTTATTTCAGTTCGCAGTATTTTCGTGAAAACGCACCGGAATCGAGCGATAGGTATTCGTAGGACATAGGACGCGGGTTGTTCGACGCTCGCAGGACTCGTTGAAATTTAGGAAAGTCATCGAGACGAGAGGCGAGATCGCCTCGCAGGAATAATCGCGTCGTAACAACGCCACGAACGCGTAGTAGGTAGGTAGGCACGATTAGCGCAAACGTCGGCGAAGAAAACATCCCAAATCGACCGATGACGATGGTATGAGTTCATCGCGACGAAAAAACAAACGTAGGTATTCCGTCTCGCCTCTTGCACCGCAGCGTGGGCACTTTTTATCCATTTTTTCGTTTTCTCCTCCGTTCCGCGGATGTCTTGCCAAATCATCATCCGACGATCGAATCTCGCGGATAGCGAGTGAAAACGAGCCGAGCGTAGGCCGAGGTGTACGAAATGATGGACAGCCTTGAATTTATTCCTAGAGAAACGCGGACGGTAACGACGTACGCTCGGTAGGTACTCGCGGCGTCACGTAACTCGCGTTATACCCGGGCTCCTCGGATTCCTCGCGTAATGCAAGTTTCGTGATTCCTGGAAAGTGCGAATCGTCATCTCACACCGCGTTATCCGTAACGAAATTACACTACGATCCCGGTCCGATCTCGCGGTCGTCGAAGATTCCTTCCATCCGTCACCGCGCGCCTCGCCGAGACCTCGTCTTGCGATCCGCTCGGGCATGAGCGACGGGTTTCGTTCCCGAACGCGTAACGTTCGCGTTTTTTTCCCCAACCACGTTTCGTGTTTTGCATCTGCTGGCAAAAATTTTGCGAACAAGATCCACGGGGTGCCGAGGTGCCGTCGGCTAATGAGACGCGGCGACACTCCTCCTCGTCCTAGGCTACGCGACCGGGCTCCCACAT
Source organism: Arge pagana (assembly GCA_963969455.1). Taxonomy (NCBI): domain Eukaryota; kingdom Metazoa; phylum Arthropoda; class Insecta; order Hymenoptera; family Argidae; genus Arge; species Arge pagana. The sequence continues at coordinate 415,217 of OZ018312.1, read as the reverse complement.
CTGGATGGCATAACGTCGAGAAACCGCATATTTTCCCCTTGCTCGCAAACATTTGCTCCTCAAATGATGGCGTATCACTGGTTTATGCCCTCCTCGATGGTATGTTCCGTTGTCAGCGTCCCGATGGTCAATGGACACACGACGAACCATTTTTCATTTTTCAATTCAACAACGGCGACACCGACCCTCGACTCGTCCATTACCGACATCTTTCACTCGCACGGCACTAAATGAAACGTTCTCCCGTCCGATCGTGAATACGATTTGTCACGCCGCACAGAACTCCAGTCAATATGCATTATTTCCTACGTTATGTCCGTTATACGATCGCGGCATGGATTGCCGCTGCGTGCAAGATTCACGCCGCGATGAAATCGTCGTTTCAATCGACGCTCGCCTTTTGTTTTTCCACGTTCGGTAAACAACAGCGAGCCTACAAATTATTTTATCGTTCTCGATCGAATCCACCCGGTCTTTCGCTAGCCCGTCATGCGTACGTTTCAACGGAATCGCAGTGAATTTGTATTTGGATTGGTATTTGTATTTATTGCCATCAATTTTACACGGCACAAAATACAATTGTACCTAAACCTGCGGAAGATTCGGAACGATCCGTGCCCAGGTCCGGTTTATCGCATTTCGTACCACAATGAAGTATAAAAAAGTGCATTTTTTGTTTAGCGCATAGCGCGTACTACGAGCATAATATAAGTTTGAACAAAACAAAACGAAATAACATTTAACGTAATGAAATTCAATAAAATTAAATTTGTAAACGCAAAACTTATCTTTCAACCATAATTATTTCTTCTCAACTATACGGCCTTTAACGAACGTGTTCTTCGCATCTGTCGGGAGAATGTTGCAAACAAATTCGGTTTGGTTGCAATACACTTTTCAACGAGCTTCCGTGATTGATTTTTCGACGACTCTTGGAGAAGTTCGATTGGGTTCGAAACCACTTCGATAAATAGCACTGCGGTTCGTTCCATTTCGCGCGGGTCTCGACGAATCTGGCGGACTTCGATTCGACTCGGTGGCCTGTCATTATCATCTCCAGCAGATTTTGACGATTGTTACCGAATCGCTACGGGTACGCGCGAATTTCCATGAATTTCAGTGAACTGCTACGGGCAACGGTCCACTCGATAGCTCCGAACGGTTTCGGATCGATCGCGATGGATATCCGTCGAATCTCTCGCGGATTCGAATGAACGATTTCGTCGTGTTCTCGTGGATTTCGGCGATTCTGCAGCGGGGGGGATTTTTGCGAGTTCTATTAAAACGGCTACGTGACGCGAGTCGAAATCGATGCAAATTATGGGAAGCCACGCGGGAGGGTCGCGTGTATCGCGATACACGGTGACAGATGGAAACGGTCGAAACTGCGAAATTGCGGAACGCCGGGTGAAAGAGCGAGATCCATTCGTCCCGGCGCAAAACTACCCCCGGGGGGACGCGTATCGGTGAGTCGTTTTCCGCTAACTTGTTGACTATTGTTGGCCCATTGAGGAGCAATAAATCTGGGAAGCGCGGTCTAGGCACGCCGCGGAAGTTCGAGGAAGGTTCATCGATACGCCCGCGTGGTCCTCGCGGTCGCGACCTCTCCTCCCCTCCGCCCCCCCGGCAGAGGTGTCGGTGACGTTTCGCCCGCGTACGCGACTCTGCCCGCGCGGGACACGAGCCGTCGCCTCGGCACGGTTCTCCGTGTTTCGAGGAAGGGGTTTTACGACCCCCCGCCGGCGAGAATCATGGCTCGTTCAACCGACACGAGCACCGCGGAGAGCGAGAGGGTTGTTCGTTTAACGACGATTCGCGCGGATAAAGACGGATAGGCGCCTCGCCGCGGCGGAGGAGACGGATGGAGGGAACGACGACCGCTCGCGGTGACGATTTAACGACAAACGGTGGTACGTACGTCTCGTCCCAACGTCCCGAACCGCGGCGAGCCGGTACGACGACACCGACAACGATTTCGAGAAGATTAAGCGTTTGGCACGAAGGTTAACCATGCGCCGGCCGGCGGTAACACGCGGAATCATCTGTAAATTGAGCGTCGAGCAAACGAGAGCGTCGGGACGGCGATAACTCACTCGCGCGGGAGTGGAGGGAGTTACGGAGCAGAAAACGAGAGAGTCGCAGTTGCGAAACGCGCGAGGTCCACCGGACTGTTAACCGACCACGTCTCCTCTTATCGTCGTTCACCGACCGGGACGAGACTCCCCCTGCCGTTCCGATCTCTCCTCCTCCGACTCCGCGTCTTCTCGATACTCCTCGCGATCCGAATCCCGGAGGCCGCGGGTCGAGCAGGTGAGCCGCGACGCGGACGAGAAATATCAGCGATGAAATCGCGGCTGTTTTCGCATGCGAACAACGACGGAAACGAGTAATTGGAGTCGTGTTAAGAGCGCGTCGCGCGTTGCATTTACGAAGTCGTTCCGCGCGCTGCTGCCATTATTCAAAACTTTGAGATCCAGATAAGACGGAAGCTTGCAGAAGACGCGTCAGGTTGAAAACGAGCGAAAATTACAACGTCGACGTCCAAGAATTATCGTCGCGAGTAGGTACGCGCGTTCCTCGTCCGGGTGGATTACGGCTGCTCGCGGCTGACCACCACCCGACTCGTTCGCGTAGAACTCGCATCCTCGACACCGCGGGCGACGTCGAACGAAAGCCGCGCGCCACGCGTCTCGCCGCGACCCCGACTCCCGTCCCGAAGTAGGTACACGCGACGCTCGCTAATCCCCCGGAAGATACGATCGTATCGCAGATTTTGGTTGTTCGTCGGAGTCGCGAGTCGTACGTCAGCCGGACGTAAATCCGAGCGCGAAGATTACGAAGTGACGGATCCATTGTCGACGAGATTCGGTCGTTCCCGGCTGGCTTTTTCGTTCGGTTTCGCGGCAGCTCTCGAGTGGTTTACGAGACGACAGATCCTCCGTCAAGTTTCGCGGAGCTTGAAAGGATCTCGCGATCGTGGGTAATTAATGGTGTCCCAGGCTCGTCTAGTTGTCGGTACACGCGTCGTATTAACAAATTCCAATCTGCTACATCGCGGCGCCCCTCGGCGCGAAGACTCGCGTTTCGCGTTTGCCGTAGAGGGAGGATTTCTTCGCCGCCGATAGAGAATAGAATACGGGGGGCGGAGGGGAGGGGGGGGGGCAGGAGGAGGACGAGGGGTTACGCGCGAAGGAGGACGCTGATTAGTCGAGTTATTTGCCAAGAGGTTCGCTCGACTGATGTCTATAGTTGACGGTAATTCCTGGCGGTCGTGACAAAAACATGATTCCTTCGATGTTTTTGCCAGGCCTTGTTTCAGGCGTCTCATCAGTCACTCCGGGCAACGCCGGAGGCGCGAGACGCGAGGCGTCGCGGGACAGTAGCCGATGGTGTGTCGGAAGGGGGAGGTTATCGGGAAAATCGGCGTCGACCTCCGTCCACCCACCCTAAGACGGCGATGTGTCTATTAATCCCTGCACTCGCCCCGCTCCCCCGAGGTTTCGCAGAAACGGACGGAGAGCGCGACGGACTCGTCGTTTCCCGAGCGAGGAGCAGCCGCGACCGTCGTCGCGTCCTCGACGCCGACCCTCCGCTTCTACTTTGCTCGCGTTCGCGTAAAAACAAAAGGGAAATTATCATTTTTCCTCTCTTATTTCTCGTACCTGGCTCGCGCGACGTTCGCGAACTCGCGGATCGATCGGATTGGCCGAGACGACGTCGGATGGGAAAGGTTAACCGGAAGATAAACGAGACGGAGGGAAGAAATCGGAGAGAAAAAGCATCTAATTTAAAGATACACGGAGGCACAGTAAATCCTCGCGAAATTAGAGATGGTTTCTACCAGATCAGACCTTCTCCTTCTCCTCTTCCTCCGGAGCTTTCGAGCGGCAAAAAAGCAACGGGAAATATCTTCGGAGCCGAATCTGAAACAGCGGCGCGCTCGATCGCTTCTCGAGAAAGACGGACGAGATGCGACGGGGTTTTTCGACCTCTCGCTTTCCTCGTAAGAGGGAAGGAAAACAACGCGGTCATCGCCGACGAACGAGAAGCGAGAAACGAGGATCACCGCCGCGTAGTTCTGAAACGCTGAAATCAACGGAAAGACTCCGCCGAGGGTCGCCGGGTGGGGAACGCGGGAGGAGGACTATCTCGTTCCGCGTCCCGCAAACGTCCGATAATTTAGGCAAGCGAAGCGGCACCGCGGCGGATCCGGGTCCAACCAACCAGGAACTTGATAGCTTGATTCTCTCCGTCGACCTACATAAACCTTCCTATCACCTCATCTCGAAGTCCCGTCGAGGACGCACCGGACAACTTTTACCCGCCTCTCCCAAGCCGAATCCCTGACAATCGCGAAGATCCGATTATTACCTAGCATCGACTCGGTAGATCCGATCGACTCCTGCTGTCCAACAACCGACCATCGACCACGCCACGCGTCTCACTCCCCGAGCGTCGACCGTTTTTACTTTTTAAACGTTACGCGGGCGGAGCCGAGTTTCGAGAAGTATCCGTTCGCGCGGTAGCTCGGACGATGCCGGTTTTCCGGCGAATCGTGATTCTCGAGTCTCGGAGAACGCGCGACGAACGGCCGATTATTTAAAATCGGGACAAAGTCACCCGCGATTTCGTCTAGATTTTTTTCTCCATTCAGCCGTAACTCCGAAAACTGGTGACGTGAATTATGCAGAAGCAAAGTCGTCGAAGAGAGACAAAACTCCGCGAATACGTATCCGCAAATTATTCTGATACCGACGCGGCTCGTGTCCTTCGCTTTTTCTCGATATACGGCCGAGATCGTCCGCGTTGTATCATGTAAATGTACAAAGTAGATTTTCCCTTCGTATAATAAACATGGAATAACAAATTGATAATCCCAGCGACCATAACCATACGCATATTTTCAACTAAATCTGTTCCGTCGCACTAAAAGAACTTTTCCTCGTAGCTGTCGGGCGAAATGGGCTGCCATAAAAGTATGGGCATTCCGCTCCCCCTGCTTCCTCTCTCGTTCTCTCTCTCTCTCCCTCTGTATTTCTCTCCCTCCCGGACCTCCGCGCGGTTCAGCATCGTCTCGTTTGCGCGAAAAAACCTCAAAAGTTAATTCGATTCATCGTTCAACCGTTTTACAAAAGCTGTCCGCAAAACGGCTGCGTTTCAAATAAATATGACGCGAAGGAACCGGTATGAAGCAACGTACGAGAGTATTTGTTTCGCGAAATGCATAGTTGATTACCGAGGCCGAGATCGTTACGTTGCCGAGACGTTAGCTCTACTACGGTCTCGATTCTATAATATAATCTTGCTTTCAAGTTAATGGTTTACGAGTAAAAACAAAAAAACCATGAAATTTGGTACAAAATCGAGTTTAATTTTCGAAGCATTATTTTTTATACGTTTAGCGTAATATACCGTCAATGGAGCGAAAAACTGAACGAGTCGTCCGAAACGAAACACCCTACTATATACACGCATATTTTAGTCAAATTGAAAATATCTGCGTTGGTACGAAAATTTGATGCAATTTTGTTCACCACCGACGGGGAACATGATACGAGGCGTCTAACGTTAAGCTCACCGAAAACGCCTTCGCTTCGGTTGGAATTGAGGATCCGATAACCGTTTCTCTCTATCCGCGTTTCCTGCGGGGCGAGATTGTGCCGGCGAAAACGAAGAGGGATCCGGATGGGTTCTTCTATATCTGTTACTTTAGTCACTCGTAAAAGGGAAGTAGGTGTAAAAATTTGCTGGGAGAGCGAGTAATAGCATATGCGGGAAGACTTGCCATTATTATACGGCCTCGACGTGGATACAGTCGGAGATAAACGGGTAAGCCGATGCTCGCGACACCGCGATAACGCCGAGGCGGATTAAAATTGGGAATAATTCTAAATCTCTCTGCTCGCCAACGTGGCGACCGATCTATGTCCGCGGTGGTAATAAGCATCGGATAGAATCTCACGTCAAGCTCTGACTTTTCGCGGACCGTGGCCACCAAAAAAGTTGGTCATCGTCATCCCGAAAATAAGAGGAAAAAGCACTCGCCGCCGTCAATTCCGAGAAGTGATCGAGAAAAAATCGAAGCTACCAAACGTTCGTTCGTTGAGTGGAATTTTCGCCTGTATTCGCTGAACACGTCACGATCTCAAGTACGTTTCGTCTCCTTCATTTTTGTTTCCAGCGTTAATTTCGTTGTTGGCTTTTTTTTCAATCGTCTCGGCATCGCGGTCGAGCTGCTCGTTCCTAGTTATCACGCGCAATCCAAGGTATATATATATTTTTGCGATCCAACTTCAATAACATCTTTGTTCTGCTCGTTCAACTGCCAGACGAGGAGGCTGAAACGTCAAGATCGGGAAAAGGAAGATCGCGGAACAAATCTCGCGAACGAACGGGATAGCATCGCGTGGCAAGACATCGATGTATCATTTTGCCCCATCGCATCGGTGATTTCCTACTTTCACAAAATTTCACCTTTTCACGTTGCAAAGACGCGTGAGAACGATCCGCAACGTTCGCGTAATCCCGTGATTCCGGTGTCCGCGCGAGTCTCCCTATCTCTCTCTCTCTCTCTCTCTCTCTCTCTCTCTCCCCCTATCTCGTGTCTTGGCTTCGCTTCCGATTGAACACGATTAACGATGGATTGGTTGCGAACGGGAAAAATATCCGTCGTTTGACAGAATTATTTATTTGACACGAGTACCTAATAATATTTTACGAATATGCCGCTACCGTTGGCGGCACTGACGTAAAGGTTACTCCGGACTCCGGACTCCGGACTCCGGTGTCGGCAGCGCTGTTGTAATTACGTGTGTTTTTAAAGCGACAGCTCGGCTAATGGTTGGCTTCCATTGAATTATTGTTTTCAAACTGAATACCACTTCCTGCCTTTTCAATGTACGCGTACTCGTCAAACAGTGGCCGGTAGGACCATCAATTACGCGACGCCGAACCGCGAAAAGAATAGGTACGCGAAACTTTTTACAAACGCGTTGTCATCCGAATCGAACGCGCACGATTTTCACTCGTCCTTAAAAGAAATCGAATGACCGGTACGATTTCCTCGTCCTTAGTTCGTCGAAATTTCGATAGCTATTTCGACGCGTCGAACCTGATTCGACGATTACGTTTTTTTTCCCCGAGAAATGTCGCGGAAGCGTTGATTTTGCGAAAATAAATCCGGATTCCGATTCAGCTTTTTGCACATGGTCGAGCTTGCGCGGAGCGGTTCGAACCGGGACCATTGAATTGCCGGACCGGGGCTGTTTATAAACCGTTTAAGTACCGGCAGTTTCGCGATGATAGGTGGCGGTTGAGTTTCGTGACTCTCTTCGGGGTAGGAGTTGTAGATTCGGAGCAGCAATGGTTATGGGAACGAGCCAGAGGGTGCCGTCGCGGTGATGGATGAACGCGGACAGGTCGCGAAACTAACCCTCAGCTTTGGCTCATCGTCGAGGCGAATTTGGGTGCTCGGACGGGAGCACGCGAGACGGAGGAGCCAAGTTTTTGAAACGTATCGAGACCTCGCTAGGCGAACAACAAAGTGAAATGCCATTTTAAATTCGTCGAGGAGAAGCGTACGTCACTTCGAAATCCGACGAGGGTTTCGGTGAAACCGTGCGAACAGCGCCGAGCTGTTCGGTAGGGTAAAATTACCGACGACAATCCCCGCGAACAAGAGTAACCTCGAGAACGGAAGTAACCCGAAAACAAAAGCCTAGGAGACGCCAGGCTTTTTTTCTCGCATTTCGCAAATCTCAGCGTGGGCCGAATCTCCGCTTCGTCCGTCGTAAGACCGTATCCTTTTTGTCCTTCCTCCGGTCCTTCCTGCTCCTCGAACGGACCCCTCTGCCCCGTTTTTATATTAAAAATGAACTGTCGCTTCCACCGACGACGTCGACGGGTATTTGACTGTACTACCGCTTTTGTTTGATAAATCGTAGAACCACCTCCTCTTTCGGTCATCTGAATTTCTAATGTATTATTTGCTTCGAGTCGCGCCGTTCGCTTCCAACAACTCCTCCGAACGTCGAGAATTTGCGGGGGGATTCCTCGTTGCGAACGGTACGTATCTCCTCGCCGAGCTGTTCCGGCGTACGAGATCCGGGAATCACCGCGATGCCAGCCTCCTTTTTCCTCGGCTTCTCGAAAACTGGAAACGAGGCGAGGAGAAACGAGGATAGGAGCGAAATGCTCGGAACCAACGAGAAAACGTCAACGGAACCGGACGAGTACTTCGGAGACGTTGCGCGTTGTTGGAAGCTGTCCTCCAATCGAGATACGCTTTCCTCGTTCTCTACCGTGCAGCTCTCGGACTCTCGTCTCAATAATTCGTCACGGCTATCTTACGAGGGCGGCATACGATGTACTTAGATTTCTTTCTCTCTCTCCCTCTCGCTACCTCTCCGCTGTCGTTCCAAGAGCCGTAGCCACTCGACGCGTCAACGCGAATAGGAAACGTCTATCAGAGCATCCTCGTACACGCACGCACGCACGCACGCACGCACGCACACCCATTCCGGACGAGTGGATAGTTTCGTTGAGAATGATGCGGTGAAAAAATCGTCGCGTTAGCGTTTTGTAGTCAACTTCTCAGCCCTCGTCGCCCCGAGTCTTCGATGCGAACGATATTCGTTATTCTTTCGCGAGCGAAAAAATAAAGTTTCGTGAGCGGTGCCGCGTTATCGAGCGCGTGGGATGAGGTCCGTTGAAAATTGTACGCGCTGCGTTTCTTACGGCATCAATGCGAGTCGCGTTTCATCTGCATCGAGTCCGTTTAGCTTCGTCGTCGAGAAAACGCCAGTCACTTGATATCAAAAGTGCCGCGTTCTCTCGAACCCCAAGGTTACGCGATCTCTGCTTTCTTCGCCGTGATTCCAATTATAATTATTCCTCGACGCGCGGCCGTGGCTAAGCCCGGCTTAGCGCAGCGTTCTCGAAGAATGTCCGCCAGGTCCGCCACGAACGTCGCGAAATAACGCAGCGCCCCGTATATGCGTCGGAAAAATACGCCGTACGTACCCTACTCGCGAAATGCGCGGAAAATCGGTCGCGACGAGGATGAAATATTTTCTCAACGCCGCGTTTCCCCGAAGACATCGCTTTAGCTTCCAATATCTCGGGATATTCTCGTTTCACGATCCCTTCGCGGCTCGCTTTCTCGCACCCCCATCCCCTCCCGCCCTCCCCGTCCTTCGGCCCTTTCGTGCCGTCTCTCTACCTTCGACGAATCTTTCGGTGGGGTTGTTTCGGGGGTAATTAGCTGACGGGCGTAGCGGTCGCTGGCGTTGAAAGATTTCTGCCCCGACGAGTATACGCTGCGCGGCGTGCTCGCGCGTGGATTCCGAAAGAACCGGGTACCGGTGTCTTTCGCGCTCTCCCTCCGCCGCCCGCTCCCGTGCCCCTTAGCCGTCTCTCTCCTCGCGTTTCTTCGGGAAATGTCAGGACACCGATAAAAAGTCACGCGACATCAAACAGCAGCTGGGGCAAGAGTGCCGAACGGACGGAGCAAGCGAGCGAGAGAGCGAGGGAGCGAGCGAGACAGAGTCGTGGAACCGTCTCGAACGAAGGGATTCCCTCTCTCAAGTTTTTCCAAGGAGCGACGAGGACGACGTGAGAACTGCGCGGAAGAGGGATCGCAAATTTTACAGCTTCGTTATTTAGCCGTCCAATTACCTTTACGCCGCCAACCAACCGCCATCCCCCGCGACACTTCCGAAAAAGGTTGCTCGCCTCCCGAAGGGCACATTAGCCCGATTCTCGCGCGAACACGAGACGCTCGCGATTCGTTCCTCCTACGTATCAAGTTTTCGGAAATGATACGGTCAGCCGAATTTTCTTCCTTTTCTCGTCGAATTTCACTCGTTGACGAAGAATACGCCCAGCACTGAAATTAGATCCGCTCTTCTCTCCGTCCGCCACCGTCGCGGATCGCGGATCGAAGCGTTATCGCGCGAGGAACGAAGGCCCGATACGCGAGGCGGAAAACTCGAGGTTGCAGCTGCGGAATTTTCTCACGCGCGAAATTCGTTAACGTCGCGAGCAACGCCGATTCCTCTCCTCGCTAGGCAAATCTTCGACGGCCAATCAGCCACGTACGGCTGGATCACGGTGATCCGCGAGGTTCGACCGTTGGGCGAAGGTCGCGGGGGGGGGGGGGGGGGGCGGGGGAGGGTGGCCGAGGGACAGCGTGACTCGGAGATCCGCACCGGCTCCGTACGTACGTACGTACGTACACACCGACACCCGCGAGTTCTCTCTCGCGTTCGTTCTTTCGCTCTCGCTCTCGCTCCCTGCGTCGGTCGTCCGCTCGCAGCCACCCCCTACCTCCCTCCCCCTCCGCGCTGTACACGCTGCTCGGCGGACTACGGCCTGGACGGCTGACTGCCCCTCTGATTGATGACCGCTACCGGACTCTATGCCGCCATACCATGCAAACCGAGCCGCCCGGTCCCTCGAGTCCGGTGAACCACCCCGGGTCACCCTGGGACTCCTACGAGTTCGCTCGACCGTTCCTTCAACAGAGCCGATTCATTCCCGACTTCGCACCTTCACCCTAATCCCTTGCCACGATTCAAATAACACCTTGTTTTCATGCCCGCGTTCTTTGCACGACTCTCCGCGCGAAATTAATTACACCGTACCGCGCATACGGCGCCCGCCGACGAAAAAATATACTCGAGCGTGGCGTTTTTACATCCGTTAAAAAGAATTAAGCGAGAATAAATACGCCTACGCCGGCGATGGTCGCGACGACGAACGTAGGTACGCGTCGCGACGCCACCTTCTTCGCGGAGACGAATCGCGAGGTGGGTGGAAGGTGGGGGCTTCTTCGCCGGAGCTCCGAATTCCAAGCGAAATCGACGCATCGCGAGCGACACTCCGGACGGAACTCGTGGCCCGCGCGAAATAAGACGCGTAACGAGCGATCGAACGAACGTTGCCGGTCGAAAAGGCGATGTCTCGCGAAATCGAGGCCTGGAATCGGATGAGAAGAAGGAACGAAGGAAAAATGTGAGGGAAAATAGAGGCAACCCTCGGAAAATATTGACGGAGGATTCGTCGGGCATCGATCGACGCTCCCGAGCCCCGTTGATCGGATCGGTGCGATAACCGGCGAGATAACGGAGAGACAGGATTGGAACGAGCCTCCGTGGATGAGCGTAGCCGCGACGCGAGGGGTTTGATATCGAAGTGATGAAAAGTGACTCGGCAAAATTGATCCCCGAGAACCCCCATGGCCAGGGAACCCCCCGATGCGCGGACTCGACTCGGTGTTGCCGAAGGACCGCACAGGAGCGAGATACCAGGCTGCCGTACGCGCTGTCGAGACACGGCAGCCTTCCCCGGAGCACTCGCTTCTCGCTTACCTCCGAACAATTCGACTATTATGAAACGTAACAACGCAATGCAACGAGAATCTCCGGACGCGTCGATATCCGACCGCGATGAATCGGAACGCCACAAAATACAAAACAGTTGGATTGAAAAGTTCGATACGCCTAGCTCCGTCCTGCTGTTCTCTTCTCTTCGATTCGACAAATTATCAATTCGATATTCGACGAGATATCGTCTCGGGTGGCACGGATTCGCCGTCCGCGAAGAATACAATAGTAGAATCGATCCGGGAACGGAGAATGGAATTTTCGACCTGGTAATTTGACTGCCGAGAATTTGGCGTATCCTTCGTAATGATAGGCCGATTAATTTCGGAGCGAAAGATGGAAAATGGTCGAAAGGGTTGGCTAGTTGGCCCCACGCTCGGGGGGTCACGTTTCCACCTCGGCGAACCGAAGCACCGCGAGGAGTATTCGACGCGGAAGAGGTTACAGGATCTCCGTAACTCCGAACCACTCCTCGAATCCTCTGCTCCCTTTCATCGGGGGCAATATTTCTTTTCGCGACTCCCCCAAGTCTTTATCTAACACGGAGCGAATCATTTCCCTATTATTTGCTCGCGCTATCAACCGTTCCTCTCCTTTTCCCGGCGTTTCTCCTCGCCTCCGTCTCTTCTTCCGCGTCTCCCGTTCGCTCGGCTCCGTATACTCTCCGACTTTGGCGGAATACGTTCCGTCGTTCATCCCCGAGCACGCCGCGTTCCCCTTGCTCGTCATCGGCCGCCGACAATTTAGGCGAACGCGCGCCTACGGCGACCAGTATCATCTCGCGCGACGTACAAAACTGTTACGTGAAACCGATAAATCGAACAGGGAAATCGATAACCGTTGAGGGTTTCGAGAAACCTAATTTCGATCGCCGCGCGATCGTCGAAACGTGCGACGTTCGTCCGTTTGACGATGCTCGCCCCCATCGACTTGGTCGAAGCAATGAAAAAAATGCGTAAGCTCGGGTGCATTGCCGGCTAGCGGTTGGTGAATAAATATTTGTGAAGACGCGTCGTTCGCGACAGATCAGCCGTAATTAAAATGAACTTGAGGCACGCTCGAGCAGGACATCTCGCCTAAAGGATCCCCTCGGTCGTTAATCAAAAGTTAAAGCTAAGAAATTCCATTCGTATGAAACAGCATCCCGGGATAAGCTCGGGAGGGGCTGGGTGGTGGCGGTGCGAGTAGCTCTCGAGCGACCACACGCGGTGTACGGTACGGCACGGCACGGCACAGGCGGTGTAAAGGCGATTCTATTGCAATTAGGTCTCAAGTTAGGTCACACCCTATAAAGTACGCTACGCTTACGCAAACAAACGGTCCTCGGCGACATCGCGTACCGCTATTCCCACGAGAGGGAGGGAGAGAGAGAGAGAGAGAGGCAGCGAGCGAAAGAGAATCAGTGGTCAGTTTAAACAATTATCACGAGGGTTAAGAGCATGCATCGAGTCGACAGGGGTGATAAGTAATGGCGTCTGTTTCCCCCTCCGCCCCCGGCTCGGTTTCGACCCGCAGGACTCGAACGGAGCAGGAGCGAGAAGGGAAAAGGAGACGCCGGAACACCAAACGAGGAGAACTGTACGGGGAACGGTGAAGGAGGAAGGACCCGGCGAGGAGGGAGCAACGAACGAGATAAACAAACGAGAGCAGCCGAGTCGACGAGAGAGAGCGTGAAAGAGAGAGCGCGCAGGAGGGTGGCCAGGGGTGAGACGAGAGGAGACGGCGGTGAAGGAGGAGGAGGAGGAGGAGGAGGAGAGAAACTACGAGAGGTTGAAGAGAAGGATGAGAACGTCCGGAGGGTTTTGGATGAGAGAAGGGTGCCACGGTGTATTACCGTCCGAGTCGCGCGTAAGGGACCGCTACACCGAGCAACTTTCTTGGAAAGTCGAAGAAAAAGAGCGAGACGACGAGCCGCACCGTTCGACTATGCCACGCATTTCGATTTCTACGCTAGGTACCCTGCTCGCTGTCCGAGGTGCGAGACGCTCTACGAAATACATAATGAAGGCCCGGCTGTTTTTAATTACAGGCAATGTTTAGTCTTATCTCCCCAGTTTCCTCTCACGGAATCATTGAATAAATCAACATTTCCACTCGGGCGCCATTTATAACCGGGAGACTCTCGCGTAACCATGGCGCGTAGCGCTTAATCTTCGACGTCCCCGTCTACATATTCGCTATCAAATATGCTAAACTATAATAATTAACTTATCGATACGACCATCTGAAAGTTTCGCTTACATCGAACGACGGATCTCACGGTACGCGATCGGGCTACAGCCGTATCGCTCGAGAAATATGACGTAAAAATGATAATGGGAACGGTGGACGGGCGCGCGAGCACACGAACGTCTCCGTCGCGAGACGAGGCACGGAGGGAAGGAAAAATCATGCAAATATTCCTCTGCTCGCGGAAACGGAGCGAGAGGCGACGGACAGAGCGCGTGCGGCGGGGGGGTCAGGAGCATCGAGAGTTGGAAAGGAGAGAGGCCGGCGAGGAAGAGAAGCGTGCAGCACGAATCGTCGTAAATCCGGTGAGGTACCTACCGACCGTCGAGGGTTTCGAGAGAGGGTCAGCGTGTGTTCTTTATAGCATTGTTAACACAACTAATGTATGCAGCCCGAGCCTTCGCGGATCCCTTCCACATTTAACATTCTTTAACATTATTATACACGCGGCGCTTCGCGGCGTCCTTCGGCTTTCTCGCCCTCCGTTGTTTCTCCGACATCGCGACTCCGCTGTCGCCTTCCGTTGTGCTCCTCTCGCGTCGTGGCCGCGTTATGCCCGTAACCCTACATCCGCGCGATTCCGCGTATACGTGTACCGCGAAGGGGAACGCCGAAGCGGACGTACACGCGTGTACGCGGTCGTTTTCGTGCCGAGTATTTTTTTACACCCGCCGGTGAAAAACCCCTTTTCATTTTCGCATTACGCTCGCAGCCGGCCGCTACTCGACCCCGCGCGTTTCAATACCCCCGCCGGGTATTCTAAATTAGCCGACGGGGCTTTGCCAAACGTTCGGCGTTCTTGTTATTTTCATTCGATGGCGTTGCCCGCGATACCGCGTTACAATTTTTACCTCCTCCTTCGTTCGACTCGATCTCCTCGTCCTCGACGCGTTGGGAAATCGGTCGATGAAGCTGTAAGTGGCTGATATTACCAGACGTCTCGGGGGTCGCGCGGGAAGCCGCGGACGTATATTCGCGCAAACACCCCCGAGACTCGTCCCCGGGCGCCAGCGATTTTCTTTCGCGGGACCGCGCGAGCTTGCCCGCGATTACGGAGCGTTGAACGTGATAACTCAACTTCGCCTACGAATATAAATATTATACGTAGTCCGCGGTACGCGCAATCGCGTTGCTTTGTACGCGTCCCGAGCCGGCGGTGATGCCCATTAATTATAACAACGCACCGCTAGAGAGACCGATTACCTTGGAATTATAACCGATCCGCGCGCGTAGGCGCATAGATCCTCGACGCGACCAGCCTAGATAGGTATTGCAAATCATTCGAACGATACGCGTTCGCGTCGTATACGAGCGCTTCGTTGCTTCTTCGCGGTTGAAAGTTTACTTTTCTCTCTCGGTGCTCCGGGATCGCTCCTTCGTCCGACTCCCCCCTCGCGTCCGATAGCCTCGGGAGGACGGTGATTCTTGTCCGTAGATTATAGCACGCGTGAGCCGTGGAAACGGCGAGATATCTCGGTACGAGTCCTTAGCTATTCGAGGTGGTACCGGAAACTTTTCTCGAAGAAATATAACGGAGCACGGAGATACGCGATTCGGTTCGTACGGCTTTTACTTTATGCCGCGTGGTTTTCTAGTTACTCGCGGAAAGCTGTAACGGCCCAAGGATTTGAAATTTGTAAAGATTAAAATAAACTTTTTATCCCATGGCTCGCGGGCTTCGCGATCTCGCTCCCCTCGCTTCGCTCTCCTTAGTCACCGCGCTCGGCCCGTTTGCGAGGGGAAAAATCCCAGAAGTAACGCCGAGTAAAAAGTATGGCCGAGCGCGTCTACTATCCGCTACCACGACGGTCTCGTGGTCCAACTCCGCGAAACTCCGCGTCTCTCCTCGTCGTTGGCCAACCGGAGGAGGAACGGCGAAGCGGAGCGAGGGAGAACGAACGAGCCAGCGCGAGAGGAGGAGAGAGCGAGAGAGGGGCGGCAGAAAGAGAGAGAGAGAGAGAGAGGAGGACGGAGAGCAACGAGCAAGGAGATGCCGAAGAGATAGAAAGATGCCGCGGAGATGGAAGGAGAAAGATGCCGAGGACGGCGAATCTCCCGAACGCAAATTATCAAGAAATTAGTTTGGAGTTCTTTCCTTGACTTCGCGTCTATATAGAACAGCGATGGGATATCCTCGCTCTCTTTCCCGGTCCTCGCACCCCCTCGCCTCTCCCTCGTCTTCGTCCCGATGGCAACCCGAGTTTCCCTGTCCCTTGTAAGGAGAAACGGTATTTTCCGAGGAATAAAGTTATGTCGAGGCCGGGACGGCGGCAGCGGCGGGAAGAGAGTGACGGGAGCTCCGAGCCAAGTGGGTGACAAAGACAGTTTTCCACGGGCGACGGGGGGGGAGGGGAGTCGAGGAGGTGGCATCCCCTTGCCCTCGTTTATACGGCAGATTGATTTCGCGCGAGGACTTCCCGCTGCCGCGTATAATACGAACGCGCGAGGAAGGACGACGAAGGGTAGTTCGCAGCGATTACCTTTGCCTGTGCCCGTTCTTCGAGGCTAATGTGATTAAAATAATCGAGAGAAAACGGGTATTCCGACTCCGCCGCCGAAAAACCATCCTCATTCCGAAGAATTACAACCCGGCTCGAGCTTCGAATCGATGGCTTTTTCGCTCGCCGCGTAAGTTCAACGAATAGATTCGTACCGCGGCGATACCGATGCGAATCCCGACCGCGCCCGCGAGGTCGCCGTTACCGGAGATGATGGCTCGTCGACGAACCCGCGCGATCCTTGCGTAAATATCCAAGTGGTAATTTTCGATAAACCGCTGCGGAGAATAGTCCGCAGCTCCGCGTGAGTACGTACGAGGTGCCGTCAACGGAACGAGCACGACGCGTCTATTACTCGCGCGACATCGTCGTCATCGGAACGATATTATCCGATGTTTGTTCCTTGAAATATTAAACATGAACATTTTTCAGTCCCATTCGCTACTTTCAGGGACGATTCGAAACACCGCTATCGTCGCAAACGAAGCGTGCCGGTAGGTGTGTACCTACCCTCCGACAACGTTGATCGACGCGTGCGAAACTCCGTAGGAAAGATTCCGGATGGCGTGATAGCTTACCGGCCAAATATCACGCGGAACGATTAACGCGCGAGGTCTATATTTTTTGTTCGTGGAATGGTCGTGGATGGTTCCTCGACTACGAGATGGAAACGAGCAAGATTACGAGAACGAGCCGCACCCCAGCGACACCCCGGAGGGGAAATAATAATCGGCCTACGAGTTCGGTAACGTTTAAAATTTCGTCGAAGCGGTAATACGGGGGATAATAAGTCTCGCGTCGCTTCTTCGCGGCGATCGGACGTAGGACAGCTGAAACGTTGGATCGCGTTCTCGCGCGTTCCCCGGACATTTCGCGAATCCTTTGACACTACTCGCGTGAACCCGAGCCCGCGGCACGCGCTTACCAACGTGTATTTCGACTTTTGTGGTCGCACGTTCGTACGTAGAACGCGTCGGGTAGGTACTATGGTTAGCGAGAACTCGAGGAACACTCGCCCCACCCTGATGATTGCTGGTTGCATCGGCACGCCTCTGCAGTAGGCTGTCCGTCCGTCCGTCCGTCCGTCGATGCGGGCTTCGCCATCCAGATACCTGTACCCAATTTTTTAAACGCCTCGTTCCGACCACCATAATCACAGGTTAGCTACGCCGGCATTGCAGCAACTCGAGACGGGCGAACCTTCCATCCATCTATCCATCCATCCATCCGTCCGTCCGTCCATCCGTCCCTCCGTTCGTACCTTCCTTCCTTCTTACCTCTTCCAATCATGGCTGCCGAGCGTTGTATAGAAAATGCTACGCTCCGCTTCTCGCTCCGCGGAATGCTCGCGTGTAAGCGTCCGATGTAGCGCGGGGTATAGGAAGAACGATGGAAGAGTCTCGCGCTCGGCTGTTCGCTCGCGGTCTGTTATTACGGCGAAATAGGTATGTAAAACGTTATGCTAATGTATCAAGTCCATCGGTCCTTGACAAGATGCGAGTGGTGAAAAATAATATAACGACGAGGGGGACGGAGGGGGGGGGGGGGGCGAGGGAACGACGAAGGCGGGAGGAGAGTGGAAGTAATGATACGGTACGCCGTCTGTGCCGAGCTTTTGCATAAAATCGATGCCGGATTATGGTATGACCGGGCGGATGATATGCAGGAAGTCGCGACGACGCCGAGGGTTGCCTCGGCCGAAGACCAAGAGCACCCTCCGTCCTCGGCTCGCGAGTTTCGCCGAGCTTTTTTGAATTCGCCCGAGTCAAAGTCCTATACCAATAATCGTCGCTCTTATTTTATTTCCCCGCTCGCGAAACCGCGCCTACCATTCCCGAATTCCAAACTTCATCGAACCTCGTCTCCTCTCTTTCGTTCGTTTATTTCTTTGCTCGCACTCGCGGCGAGGAAACGAAAAATGGCGAGACCGATCCTCGCTGCCTCGGATGACCGTCGCGGCGCGTTGGTCTGCGAAATCGCGTAGGTACGTTTTGTCCCCGAAGGTGGCTGCTCGCGGTTCGCCGTGATGCAAAATCGTTGCGCGAGCGGGTCCGGTACGAGTGGACGAAACCCGCTCGGGTTGTTTCGTACGAATGTGGCGATGTGGTCGAACACGGTTCTTGTTTTGCCGCGTTAATTGATTACAGGTTGAACCCGACCCGAAGCTCGAACCCAGAAGTAGGTACTAACGGCTAACGAAGCTCCTCCGCGATCACCACCATAACCGAAAGCCGAAAACCTCTCGGGCGTGTAGTTTTGGCTACCAGCTCCCTTCCATTCCGTGATCGCGTCTCGCATAAATCTATATAATAAAGTCCGATGCGAGCATCGTACTTCCGGTCGCCGATATATCTCTCCCTTCTAAATTACCAAATAATCTCCGAATACAGTTTATACCCGAGGTTAGTCGATACGGAGGCTTTTTGCGCCGTATCCCGTCTAATGGCTGTTCTCGAACGATACACCCTTCGCTCCTCGAATTTAAAATCGTCGAAATTGCTCGATGCAATTCGCGCGAAGCGCACGACGAACGGACTAACGAGCAGCAGGTATACGAATTCCCAACCATACGCGATCGATCCTCGGAGTTGACGAAGTCGAGTCTCTCGCTCGTCCTCTCCGCGTCTCTCCTTCCCTTTCGACCGCTCTTCATTTTAATCCAATCGTCTCGTACTCGCCCCTCGGACGGTTATCCACCTACCGAAAGGTAATTAACAAAAGTACGTCCGCAAATTATTGGCAAACCTGTCCGTGTCGCGTTCGCCTCGGAGAAATTTAAAATTCGTTCGTTTCAGATCGGTCAGCTGTCATACGCGGATCGAATCCGAACTCCGCTCGAAGCTCGAACCAATCGCGCGATCTCTTCCAGATACCGCTGAGTCAAACGATTCGCTAGCCGATCCATTTCTGTTTCATTCGCACTTGGCCGAACGAATTCACCGAAATCGGCAGAATTTCTTAGCTCTCCCCGTTTTTGTTCCGCGAGGTCGATTCGCGATCGATCCCTCGCGTCGCTTATGGGGCTCGTCAAGGGCGAGGAGCACCGGGGGACCACCGAGGCGAGGTGACCGGACTATCACCGGAATTACAACGAGCAGCTTCGTAAAGACGGAAAGAAACAATTTCTTCGGTGGAACCGGGAACGGGCTGTTACCACGCGTTATTTCGAACGGATGTTCAAACGCGATTATGTATTATTTGGCTAATGATACCGCGTCGTCGAGACTCCTCTTATAGGTGATCTCGCGCGGTTCTGACTTTTTTTCTCTCCATCTTTCCGAAACGGTTCCGACCGACGGACAGATATACGTTACGGACGAAAGGACCGACGTCTGTCCCATCATTTGTTTCAAACTGCCGTCACTCATTTTTCATACGTTTACCCCCGTCCGTCGCCGAGTCTACGAAAGGTTCGGCCAAACACATCTCTCTACTCCACCACCTTTCACGTCTCCGCGCTCCTGTTCTCTCTCTTCCTCTCTCTCTCTCTCTCTCTCTCTCTCTCTCTCTCTCTCTCTCTCTCTCTCTCTCTCTCTCTCTCTCTCTCTCTCTCTCTCTCTCTCTCTCTCTCTCTCTCTCTCTCTCTCTCTCTCTCTCTCTCTCTCTCTCTCTCTCTCTCTCTCTCTCTCTCTCTCTCTCTCTCTCTCTCTCTCTCTCTCTCTCTCTCTCTCTCTCTCTCTCTCTCTCTCTCTCTCTCTCTCTCTCTCTCTCTCTCACACACACACACACACACACACACACACACACACACACGCACACGCACACGCACACGCACACGCAAACGTACGCACACTTTTCCCTCTCCCCAAGCTTCCTCTTATCCTTCTCTTCCTTCGTTCCTCTTTCTTCGTTCCTTGCTATCCGTCAGTTTTAGCTCGTCCAGTTCTTTCCGCCCTTTGTTCTTTCCAAGTTTCCTTCCCGCGGGCAAACAAGCGCGGGAGAAACAAAAGACAAATTACAGAGCCGGCCATCATGTGACCCTTCCCACCTGTCTATACCACGGCCGAGAGAGGAAAGGGAAACCGGAGTTCGAGGATACCGAACCTCCGAGCTTTCTCTCCCCTACGTCGATAGCCCTCCGCCTTCGCCGCTGCCCTTCGTCGAATCGACAACGATTCTCGCCACTTTTCGATACACCGACGCGAACGGTCTTTCAGATCTGGTCGTCGCGTGTGCCCCGCGTCCGTAGGGCATATCACGAGAGTCCGTTGCGGGATGGTCGACGACACGAAACCGCTGGGTGGATCCTTTGTTGGGCGTCACGCTTACCAATTGTAGGCGCGTTCGCGATTCCTCGGAATTTCACTCGCAAAAAAGGCCTCCCCTCCCCCTCGAATCGAAAACGAGAATACGCAAGAAAATGCCAACGGAATCACGTCAGCTGTTATTTTTCCGTGCGCCAAATACCGACGGCCCGCAGTTGTCCCGATTCCTCGTACCTACCTGCTCTTCCTCGCAAACGAGAATCGGACGTTGTCGTTGTCGTTGTTATTCTCGTACTTTTTACCGAGAAGCGAGATTCCCACGATCGAATAAGAAATAGCTACCGTCGATCTCCTCGGGGTTCGCTGTCGCTTCGTTGCGCGACGCAGACGGACGGATTTCGCGAAACGAACCGTTGGTAAGTCGTGTCCGCGTAGCGATGAGTGGTTCGCGTTCGGCACCGTTTCGCAAAAGCCCCGGCGTCGCCCTTCGTATCGCCGTATTTCATCGATCCAGTCGCGTGTCTAGATACAAAATGGAAAACCAACAACGACGTACGAAGGTAACCCAGGTTTTCATACATTTTTCGCAAACTATCGAACAATTTATCAGCGATCCGAGATCCGCGGGTCAGATAATTCGGTAGGTACGTCGGGCGTCTACGATTGTCTCTCCACTAGTGAACGGAAGAAAGTTTTTCGGAAAAAATATATTCGAGCTCGTTCGCGTTATTGTACCTCATTGTTCTCCGTTCGGTGGCGAATGTTGGAGAACAGGCCTCGCGTCCGGCTTCGATGATAAATTTTCGTCGGTATCGATGAATAAAACGGAAGAACGAAGAAAGCGATTTTCTCGCCTCGAAAACTGAAAGGTTGAGAAATCGTTGCAGGATGTGAAAAATGTAAAATAATGTCCAACGTCAGGATGATAAAATATCCCATAGCCGGTCACGGCGTACCGCGAGAACGATTCGAGCGTTGATATAATTATCACGAAATTAGATCTGACCGTCTTGGTGTGCCGAGTCCTCTACCCGGTGATAAGAGTCTAGGATACGCCTCGCAAACTACCGTTTCAAATTGATGACCGCGCACGCCGTTGCGATTGTAATAATTGTTGGCAGACTGTCAATCATACGCGCAATGGCATATCAAATAATTAGACGCCTCGATAGAGATCTCTCCCTTTCTCCTCACGAATTAATTAACAATAATATATTCGTAACGACGAATGGATATCATCGAGATTACGTCGCCTTATTACCAACGCTTCTTCGTTTCTCCGTTTCCTCTTCTCGTTCCTAGCTCGTTCCCGTTTGCATATTTTCGACGCGAGTCAAAAACCAACACGCTCGAACGATCTCGAACGTTTCTCGGCTACCCACGCGGCCGGACTCGCGTTCGCGCGCGTCGAAAATGTCGCGGCATCGGGGAAAAATGACGAATCCGAAAATATCCGATCGGTCTCGTCGCTAGAGGATTCGCGAGGAAGACGATTGTTCGTTTCCACGGGCCTCGTTTCTCCTCCGTTAGCGAACGCGTTACTCTGCATTTTCTCTCATCGACCGGCCTTCCTTGCGTATCCGCTGGTTCGCGTTTCGGCGAGAGGAGTTTTCCTCGTTTCGTTCGTTCGTCGAGAAGCGATTCCCTTCGCTCTACGTTCGCGTCCTCGCGAAATAGGAATTTCCTCTATTCGGCTGACGCCTCGCGTGACGGTAGATCGACGCGTCGGATATTACGATCGTTACTGCTCTCTGGAACGGCCGAAATCGAGACAAACGTACGCGTCGGTCGACGTTGCGTCGCTGCACAAACAAGCCCCGTGGCCGACCAACAATGGGACGCGTCACTCGTTCGTTCGTCCGGTTGCGAGCGCCGATACGCCGCCGCGAGCTGTTTTTTCTTCTCCTCGAGGCCGTTTTCTTACACCGACACTTACGCCGACTTGGTCCCGCGAGCGAGACGAGGATAACGATATCTCTCGGCATACCTAGCTGCGACGACAAGTGCGAAGCGACGGCCGTCGCTCGCTCGCGTGACCGAACGTCACGCGGACGAGTCTTCTCGAGCTCGACGAGTGATAGACGCGGACCTCCTAAAATAATTCGACGTCCGGCCTAGGCGTATTTTCACTCGCGTGGAAACCACGTCGATCTACTTCGAGACTCGGACAACCTTGCCACCGAAGGAGCCGCGATTATTTACCTCGCGGTTCGCGAACCGATTCCGGCGAACGACACGTGTCCGAAGAATCCTCGATCAACTTCGTTCTTCGTCTGTATGCAGAGATGACGAACGATTCTCCGGCACCTGGACAACGCGTACTCGCATCGTTTCATTCCGGGGAAATCCGCCGCGTTTCACCAGTCTGCCGGATCTCTGATTCTCAAAAATGCACGCGCTCGCGGACCGATTCTCCGGCATCGGTTGCGCGCGGTCCCTCGTTTGGGGAACGGATTCCACGGAAACACCTTCGGGCAGATCGGCGATGTTCCCGATGCACCGCGGCGTCTTCCGTGCGTACGTTCGAGGTGCGCGTGTACGTTTGATTTTTCGGCGCGGAAAGAGATTCTCCACCGTCAAAAATGTCGCGTCCCGATACCGAG
This sequence comes from Arge pagana, assembly GCA_963969455.1. NCBI lineage: Eukaryota > Metazoa > Arthropoda > Insecta > Hymenoptera > Argidae > Arge > Arge pagana. Next base: position 392,298 of record OZ018312.1, on the reverse strand, counting down.
CGCTACGTTTTTAGAAACACCCGCGTTATTTCGGACTTATCGCAGCTCCGAGCGCGGCGTATCTTTTCTCCATCGGTGTCACTTTTCTTTGGCAGCTCCGCGCGTTCGACCCCGTTCCGACGGTTCGTCGCAGCTGGTCCCATCTCGTTGAAGAGTGGAAGTGACGCGAGTCTCGTCGCCTCTTTAATTATAACCATCAACGAAACACGGGATCCCATAATTAGGGGATTATTTTTGAGCGAAAACGAGGAACGAGGAAAAACGACAACTACGACAACAGCAACGACAACAATGACAACAACAACGACAACGCAACAACGGACACACGAGAGAAAAACGGGTACGGAACGCCTTTCCTACCGATTATTCGATAAGCATCGGGGTTTTCGCGGGAGGTACATATTTTCATCGATCGATATCTTCCCCTCGTTCGGACGTCACCCGCACCCCGTGTCTCGCTCCTCTCTCGCTCTCTTCCTCTACATCTATCTATCTATCTATCTATCTCGCTCTCGCTCGCTCCCACTCCCTCTCTCTCCCTCTCTCTCTCTCTCTCTCTCTCTCTCTCTCTCTCTCTCTCTCTCTCTCTCTCTTCTCCTCGCGTACGTAATAATCTATTTAACGTCGAACGCGACTCGACGGCGTTCCCACACTTCTTCTCGCGTCACCGGCGAAAGCGAATTCTCGCGCGAGTAGCTCGCCGCTCGGTCGAATGCTCGGTAGGTACCCCTAACTCGCGGTAGGCGGGGATACGTTTTCTGATTGACAGGTTCGTCTAGCCAATCGCGAGACCGGAATGCTGATGAGGCCCACGTCAATCACGCGATACTTTCATCTCACCCCCGAACCGCGTCGCACGATCCGCCGCACCCCGCGACCCCGAACCGCGGCATCGGACGCCGCGAACCACCCTGCAACGTGCCCCCCTCCCCCCTCCAACGCAACCGCCCTTACATCCGCTCGCACGCCATGGGGTAGTTTGGCCCGTTAACCCGGCACCCTTCGCCGGTTAACGCTCCTCGCCCCCGCAGGCTATCTCCGTCTTCCCAAAGCGATGCGATATCGCGCATCTTTCGGGCTTGTTACGCCGAGCAAAAATACGACGCTCGTAGAGAGTCGTCGTGTGCAGTTATAATAATACCAACGGACCGACGCGAGTTACACGTATATATTTCGGGAAAGCGAAAAAACGATCGCGGGGAACGGAACGGGGAACACGAATGCTTCGAGCATTCGAGCGAGAGGCGGTTTGGTATTTTCCGGAAAATCGAAAAATTTCACCGGAAAAAAGATGAAGATGCCCACAGCGTTGAGCGGAGTATTGAAAAATAAAATAACAAACGATAACAAAACTAACGGTCATCGAACGATACGCGGAGCAGGGATGGTGATATTTTCGTCGCACCGTTACTTTTATTTTTCGGTAGAGATAAATGTGCTTTGACCGGAGGTACATCGACCGATCGACGGAGTTGAGGAATTTTCTAATAATCTCGTCGTCGGCATCAATTTCGCGCCGTTGAACAATCGGTTGACGTTTGAATTGATACGAAATACCTGCGGTTAGAAACTTGATGGAAACTTTCGAGCAGTTGGAAGCTCTCGAAGGTTGTTACCGGCTTAGTTTTGAAGCTTGATAATGAGCCATGTACTTGTCAACAGACGGATCCTCGGCGACGTTGGCGAATATTCCGTGAGAAATTTGCGTCGATGAAAGCCGACGAGTTTCGGAGACGATTATCCGGCGGGATGTCCCGCTACATACATATATTCGCGATGTATATCCCGGTGCGAATAGATTCACAGTTTTTGTTCCCGTTTGCGTTTCAGAGAACGGCCTGCCGCGGAGGCTGAGGACGGCTTACACGAATACGCAACTGTTGGAATTGGAGAAGGAATTTCACTTCAACAAGTACCTTTGCAGACCGAGAAGAATCGAGATCGCCGCGTCCCTCGACCTCACGGAACGACAGGTGAGCCTTCCCGCGGGGAACGAGCCGTATTATCATCCGGAGTCGAGGAGACCGAAGGGAGTTTCGCTTTTTGTTGGCAGGTCAAAGTCTGGTTCCAAAATCGACGGATGAAACACAAACGGCAAACGTTGAGCAAGGAAGATGGCGACGAGAAGGACGCGACGTCGCAGGACGGAATAGAGAAGTCGAAGAGCGAGAAGATGCTGCTGATGGACGAGGACGAGAAGAAGAGCTGTCACAACTGCGACATTTCCGGCGTCGGCGATGTCGGGAGCTCGTTGAGCGAAGTTCCCGAACTCCGAACCTCCGATCGCGGCAGTAGCGGTAACAACAACAACAACAACAACAACAACAACAACAACAACCACAACAACAACAACAACAACAGTAACAACAACAATAACAACAACACCCCGAGCGCGACGAACAATAACACGGGGTTCAACGCGAACAGCAACGGGGCGAGCAGCGTCGGCAGCACGAACAGCGTTTCGAGTTCCTTCGAGAAGATGATAGCCGATGACGATTCGAGATCGCAGGACGGCAGCGAAGTCACGTCACCGAGCGTCGCCTCGAAGAAGGTCTCGGCCGAGGTGAGGGTGAAGATCGAGGGAGGTCACAAGAGTCCGAGCCTGACGAAACAGATATCCGTGGGTAAAAAGTCGCCGTCCGGCAACGCGCGGGAGATGTGCTCCATGAACAGCAACGGCGTCCTCCTGGCAATGCCGGACTCGACCGTCAGCACACCGGCTTTGGCCGGAGGTAGCGGCAGCGTAGGGCAAGGCTCCGCTCGAAGTTTGACACCGTCGTCGACACCGGGTACCCCGGTATCGGCGCAGCTTCAGCAAGGCAGCCCGCTGAGCATCCAAACGGCCGCGCACGTCGCCTACATGCAACGACCCAGGAGTTCGCCGTCTTCGGCGAGTTCCGCGTCGACCGGTGGTAGCGTCCTTCACGGCTCGGCGCACGGGCCCGCTCACGGTCCCACGAACTCCAGTACCATGTCGCCGCACGGTAACCGCGGCATTCCGAACCCGCAGGGCCAGTCTCATTTCCAACAACAACAACAACAACAACAACAACAACAACAACAACAACAACAGCAACAACAACAGCAGCAACAAACACCCTATCAATCCTCGAACGCGGACTACAGAAACGGCGTGGCAGCGAGTCGTCACGTCACGCCCACGGTCGGTCAACATTCTCAGCAAACGCAAAACACGTACTGCCCGCGGGAATCTTACCAGCAAAGGATCTCCTATCACGGAGAAATGCATCCTATATACGGTAGGCAGACCCAGACTATGAGCAGGGGTCATCACGGTCGTGCATCGGCGACGAGATCAGGAGTCTACGGCTCGTCGATGCACTTTCACCAGCAGGCCCAGTACTCCGCGGCTGGCGATTACAACGGTTACCCGATACCCAGCCAGAGCGTCAACGCGGCTTATCACGCCGGATACCACCGAAACGTTCAGGGCACGACTTATCCGTCGAGTCAAGGTTACGCCGCCGCCGCCCAAACGGACAACGGTACCGAGGGATACGCCGCTGCTGGTGCTTACGGATATCCAGGAACGGGAAGCGGGACGTACCACGCGACCGGTGACAATCTCGCGGCACTCGGTGCCCACGGTCACGCGGTTGTCGGGACTCAGGCGACTCAGCACGGGTATTACAACGATATTCATCATCAGCAGCAGCAACCTCAACAGCAACACGCCGCCGAGGGATACGTCGCTCATCAGACCGCCGTGCATTCCAATACCACCGACTACAGGACCGGAAGCAAGTGTCACCAGAATTCGTATTACGAGCATGCCAGCCAACCTCACGCTCATCAGGGCGGGGAAGCCTCCAGCATCCCGAGCAGCTACGTCTCCTCGCCGGATCCCTTTCCAGCGCCCGGGATGACGACAACGGCGACGGCAATAGCCGCGGCCACCGCCGCGGTGATGACGCCTCCGGGCAGCGCCGGACAGAGCGACGCGAACAACGGCGGTTACGGTAATTTTGGCAACTTTTACGGCGAACCGGTGCACGCGACCGCGCCACCACCGTCCGCCGACAACAGCAACAGTTCCTCGGACTTCAACTTCCTCAGCAATCTTGCCAATGATTTCGCACCCGAGTATTATCAGCTCAGCTGAGTTTCGGAACCGGAATATTTCTGACAGCTCGATTGGCCGGACGAACAGTCTTACGCGAGCAACTGAGCAAAGGATGCCCCCCCCCCCCCCCCCCCCCCCCATCGTAAGGTTCGACGGTGACGAAAAGAGACCTCGAAGTGTACATATAGTATTAGAGACTGGTGCAGACTATATAATATGAATCGGCTGAATCGAAAGATCTCGCGCGAGGTTAGGGGTAGCGGTGAAAATGAGTGCAATCAACGGTATATTAGTTACGAATAACCGGGGTGCGGGTGCCGAAAACGCGACGAGCGACCGAAACTTTCCGTCGGACAATGGAAAACGAACGATCGGTTACGATCGACTAATCGATCTCGAAAACCGAACGACTCTCTCTCTCTCTCTCTGTCTCTCTCTCTCTCTCTCTTTCTCTCTCTCTCTCTCTCTATTTCTTCTTTGTCACGATTCGTGATGCAAATCTCTAGTTTGCGAGAATTCGGCTTTTTTCCGCTCTCTTTTCGACAGCGAGTCCTGCACCCCGAATGAAAACGCGACGTCCTCTATATTTATATAGAAAATAAAATCTAAAATTGTAATTAGTTTGAATTTTCAATTCCTGTTTTAAGCAATTGAGTATCCAAGATGCTGTCTTTTGTATAAAAAAAATAATATTATACAATATGATTGTTGTTATATATGAACGTTCCCTGTAAATATTAGATTATTGCGCATTAATCTCGTATTCTTTGTTCATTCGATCGAAGGTAATCGTTGTAGTTGAAAGCTACGCGCCGTCATACGTCTATCGCACTTGTACATTCGTCCACACAAATACACTTCTCAAATACAGGTCATAACGAAACTTGAAAAAAAAAAAAAATTAAAAATCTCGAATCACTCATTTCGGCGTTGACACTTCCCCACCTCGCCCGTTCATCCTTCCGCCGCGTGTTCAACCGATCGTTCGACGAGCATGCGCGACGCGAATCCTTCCGTGGTAACGAAGGAACCCGGCGATTTTCCACAGTAGGTACGTCTATCCTACGGATTGAATTTCGATAGCTTTGGCAGCATCGATCCGACGACGTTCGGTGAATAGATATCAGAAATTGACAAACTGGAAACAAGCGTGTACGCGGGCGACGCGAGGAGAGGGCACGTAGGTGTAACGTACGGACATACGCGCGAGACACGCACCGGTCTGCCAGCTCGGAGAGCTTGACACAATGATGGATGAGACTCGGCGATAGGATGGCAGTGAGTCGGTGAGTCAGGGTGCCGCGATGCCGGCTGCTGCCTCTGTGGTCTGCACCCCAACGCATCCCCGAACGAAAAGCCCGCGTTCGATGTGTGCGCGTTGAGTTTTGGCAGCCTCTTGCAACATACCCGACAAAGGTGCTCGTCAATCTGCGAACCGCGATCCCAGGGACCACCTTGATCCACTCGCCGGCGCGTCGCGAGAACTCCGAAACCGACGATCCCGTTTGATTTCTTCGGAAGAGCATTTTTAGTCGTTTCTCCGAAAGCCTAGGAAATAAAAAACTGTTTCCTCCGGGCGTTTATCATATTCTCTGCACGGTAAAAATTTATTCGTAAGAGTTAACGAAAAAAAATTTGGGTTACCGACTTTTTTAGCACAAAATTAGTGTTATTTCAACGCACTCCGTGCGCGTTGACAAAGTACCATAACTCTATGATAAACCTAATACAGCTCCGTAGTAAGGGCGGAATGCTACCAAAATTTTCGACCAAAAGTACTAAAAAATCGAGTTTCCCGTTTTACTTTAAAGATTGGCGCGTGGCGACGTATAGTCGAATGGAAGCCGAAGATCGGTGAAAAACGAGAAGCGTATTAGAGCTGTTGTCGGACATCCTGACGCCTTACCACCCGCTACGAAAGGGTGGTTGCGGTGTCAGGTCAGCACGAGGGTGCTTAACGTCCGCAAGGAATCAAGGGTTGGCCAGATTCGTCGGGAACGGTGTTCCATAAATCTCATTGCGACTAACCCGGAAGGATGAAGGCCTATACGCGTAGCGCGGAAGGTCAGCCGAACGCTTTGAATTCCGTTCCTTTGTCTCGCCTCTTCGACTCCGAGTACGCCTAATAGACCCAGATCTGTCGGATCATTTCGCGATGATCGTAGGTACACGGGCCCAGGGTTCACGGAAGTTGACGAGTGCCAAACCCGTTGTCGTCGGTGGATAACGTCTCGGTCGTGGGACGGCCTGGGGCATGGGAGCCGTGAGAGGAGCGCGAACGGTGCGTCGACTTGACAAATGAGCGTCGGTTCATCCACTTTTGCGTATTTGCATAGAACAGGTGTAGCTAATCGTTTTTCGACCGACGATACCGAAGATGGCAGAGCAATTAAAACGGCCGGAACGAAGGACGGTCTTGGCCGACGCTCGTTCGGTCCTACGTGCCGGGGTGCTCTCGCCTCGAGAAATCCGAGAGAAATCTCGTGAACGCTCGAATGGTAACGAACGTTCACCTGAAGTACAGCACATCCATTTGCCCGACAACGATGAAAGCATCGCGAACGAGAGAGAGAGAGAGAGAGAGAGAGAGAGATGGAGAGAGAGGTTGAGGGGGACGGGGAGGGGGGAATGAGATGAAAGAGACGAGAGACGGGTAAATTTTAACTTTGGTAGGTTTTCGGTGCGCTGACGGTGATAGCGGTTGGTAGCGATGCCGTTCAACTGACCGCAAGAGCAAGCTCCGTGAGGGAAGAGCGAGCGGGTAGCGCGAAGGTGCTAGGCGGCTGCTTTTGAGGCCGGTTTGTCATGGTTCGTATGATAAATGGAGGAAACGTTCGGAGGACTCGGAGGACCGCTCTGATGGTGCGCGGCGCGAGTCTCCTTCACTTTCACACGCGATCTTGTTTCCAACGGCGAATAATGCACATCTCACGCGTGCGGCTCTCCTACAATCACGGCTTTGAATTTTCATCGCGCGCGTTCATCCTCGTCGTTGGTAGAAACGTCCCGCGTCAATGCTATCTCGACGATGAAGATTTGGAATTCCCCCATCGCGTCGACGTTGTTCTCGTTGTTCTCGTTGTTCTCGCAGAGGAAGGAAAGCGACGAGCTTTCCACAGCCGGGACGATCTAAAAATTTGATCGATTCCTCGATCATTCGCGTACATTTCCAACCGCGACGAAGAAGTCAAGGGTTATCCCTCGATTGGGCACGCGTCATAAATCTCCGGGGCCACGAGGGTGCTCCGGGGTGCCCGAGGGTTATACGGGGATTCTGGTTACGGGGAGCAAAGAGGAACCTTCCTCGGGCCTCGAGGCCTCGCGTATAGCGAGAAAGAGAGAGAGAGAGAGAGAGAGAGAGAGAGAGAGAGAGAGAGAGAGAGAGAGAGAGAGAGAGAGAGAGAGAGAGAAAGAGTATCGCTCAACGAAACGGAACACGGACGACCAAGCGAACGACGAGTATAAACGTACGACGAACGGACAGACGGGCTGGCAGTCACGGGCACGAACCTCGCTCGGCGCAATCATTACTATGATTAGTTGTTTCGCGTCACGACAGACTTCGAGTATCGGACGAATCGGTAGAGGCTCGTTTCTTCGGCCCTGTCTGTTTTCCACGATACGGGCTACGGCACCACTCCTTCGTAATTTATTAATTTTTTTTCTGCCATCCCACCGCGCTCGTATTATCATTTGGAGAAACAAGAGTATTCGAACCTCATTTTTTACAAATCGATCCGTAGCTTCCGTACACGTGCGGTCGACTCGATTTCTCGCGAGGATCGTATCCTCCGACACCTTCTCGGGCTGGAACGGAGGTGAGAAAGAGAGAGCAGCGTACGATATTGATTTGCGAACGCGTAACCGAGAAATCTCGCGGCTACGCGGACGCGATGGGCGACGAGATGCTCTAGTCATGCTGAGGTTTCAAACTCTCATCGTTCGAAGTGAACCCTTGGCACGAGCATGAATCCTCGGCACGAATCACCGACCCAGCTAGAGCGCGGATGATAAACGATTCCAGGATGCCGTTGGGGTTGTTTTGGTTATACGATATCTCATTGACGCGATATCTCTATTCCTGATCTTTGTGGTTATCCCTTTTAAGATTCTCGAACACCTCAATTTCCCATTTTCTCTCACTCTCTCTATCTCTCTCTCTCTCACCTCTCCCATTCAATATTCTCGCGATCGAAATTCTGAAATTCTTTCACCCGAAGGATTAATTCGCGCGATATGGTCCGCGCACACGCGACCAACACGCGAGTCCCGTGGTCCAACCTGCATACGATCACGTGGCCGGCAAAGCGACCGGGAAACGGTTGCGCCGAGCGCTGCGATGTTTCGCGGCATCCGCTCCTAACAGAAACTCGACCTACCTGAACTTTCGCGGTCGAAATTATCGACAGGTCTTCGAGGGTTGCTCGTAATATCCTCGGTCGGTCGAGTGCTCGAAGAGAAGGAGAGATGCTTTTCGCTTACGGACGGATGCTACTCGGCGGTCGAAAATTCCCCGAGCATTAATCATTATCCGTAAAACAATACGGATAACTAATACGGGGTTTAACATAATTGTATACGAGGATTCGCCGTAATAGGATGGAAATCCGGAGCTGGTATGGTTCATCGATCGATCACGTCAAGAAATGATATTCCCGGTTGTTAGATATCCCGCGCTGCCCCGTATCCTTTCGTTCCCTGCAAATTGCTGCTCGTATTCCACTCTCCTTGACCGCCGCGCGCGCCGGGCTCTCACGGATTATTTTTTTTTTTTCACAACGCGGCCGACACCTATCAATATCCCGGGCCAACTTTTCTTTTAGTTAGACATTTTCAAATCTTCACTCCCACACCGACGTTCCACTATTGATCCGGCTGTTGGAAACTTTTAACTCAACCCCCCCGACTCGTTCAAAGAAACGCCGCGGTCGATTGGATCCCACTAACTTGACAAAATTAAAAACTTCCATCCATTTTACGGCACGCCATAGCGCGTACAATATACCGTCGATTTAGGATTTACGCGAAGTTTCGTCGCTTCACCCTCGAAGCGCGGCATCGCCAAGCGAGAATTCGGCTCCGCTGTCAATTCCACGCGAGAGCTCCGAGGATAGGATTTTCGAAACCGGCATCGAACCAAGTTTCAGCCATCGAATTCGAAAGCGGTTCGATCGTTCCAATCGCGAAACGAAAACGCCCGAACGTTCCGCTGCCGATCGTGAAACGAAACCGCGCACAGGGTAAACGGCGAAGGATATCTCGCCTCGTGTCGCGTCGATGCTGACGGATCGACGATCATTCGCGTATAAATAAACCGTTCGATGCTGTTGCATCGCACGACTGTTTATCGATGAAACATGCAAGGTTTGTTTATATAATGTTACACGGCGTCGAAACGTCTCCCCTGCCGTAGGGTTGATTAATAGGCGGAGCGTCCGACAGTAGACACCACCCTCGCTTGACGTTGGGGTACGTCGACATCTGTTACCTACTACGATCCCTCATCCGGCTCGAACTGGGCGCCATCCGGACGAAAAACTACCCCCTAGCTGGAACACTCGAAAGGATAAGAAGCAGAGTCTCGATTCGTACCGACGAGAGAACGCGTGTCGCGCTACCGAGCTCGGTCGGTAACGCGATTTGAGGCAGCCGCTTTACCGACTTTCGTCAATACCCGTAGATGGTAACGGTGGGTTACGGATGATGTACCGTTTGCAGCCATACGCGAAAGGAACGAATCGTACGGAGCGGGAACCTCCGAAGCTCGAGGGCGAACTCGCGCGGCGAACGGCAAATACGCAGTCGAGTGGAGCGGACCAGATGGAAGCGGAAAGGTTACCGACGGTCACTGATATCGCCAACTACCTTTAGGCGAGTAAGACAGGTACCGATATTCAGATTTCCACAACGTATGTAGTAGAACGAGATACCATTGGACGGTATTGAATTGACGGGGAGATGATTCGTACGATCGTGGGATGTGGGAGATCGGTCACGCGTATGGGTACCGATAACGGCACCGAGGACATAGCGGCAAGAAAGAAACTAACGTTTCGAGGACATTTTGCGCGGTGAAATCTACGAATGTTACATCGATGCCGCAGGCGACTCGCGAAACGATATTCCGAAGTATTACGGGGCGTGGAATCGAACGTCGTTGGATTCAGATGGGTACCCCGATCGGAAAGAAAGAGACCCGCACGGAACTCGTGCCACGAACGGACGAGTAATACGGATTACCTTCTGACAATTCCAGTTAATCGAGTGACTGGTATTCGTGAGAGATTTCTGGGGGAAATCGAGGCTCGTTACCGCGGATGCTTCTTCCCAGCTACGCAGTCAACGTGCCCCGACTGCGGATGCGCTTCTTTAGCAAATCACTTCCCTTGCGTCGCGCCGGTAATCCGTGTACCGTCAATATGCTCTGCCGATAATTACCGACGGTCGCTCCTCTTTACTTACGGTAAACAAGGGCGCGGACATACGTACGCGCTCCGACGTCCGCACGTCGCATGATCATCAGCTGCCTTCCATAATGAAACGATCGGTACGCGGGGTAGCGACCGTAGAAACCATTAAACTTGACAACAATCGAGTTCGTAGGAAAGATGTAACCGTAATACGCGTATAATGAAATTTCTCTGCTGCGATATGTATTACGCCCTACACGCTTCTTCGTCAAGAACCCGCGTAAATTGTATCACTAGTCTTCGCACGTTGAAACATCATAATCAGTGATCCGTGAGTTTCCGATGATTTGTTTTTTCACGGCAAACGAATCACCTCGTTCTGTTTACGCGTCAAATTTCAAATCCCATTCCTATCGACGTTGACGTACGTTGATTCGAAAATACAGCTTCGTTGAGACACAGGAAAATTTTCGGGAATTCTGGTATTGACGAGGTTGTCGAGTTATCAGGAGCAGATTGGCAGATATTAGTCGAACGATTAGGAAAATACGTATCTTGGCGGTATGATCTTATTGCAAATGCGATTCCCGTGCAAGTCGAGTTCTTTGCCGGGAAACGTTCCGAACTTGCAAAAAGCTCCAACACGATTGACACGGGGTTCGTCTTTCCCAATGAGTATGATCAATATTGAGGTAAAATATAGCAAAAGCACGATGCGATTCTTACGGTCGTCGACAGATTAACGAATTGACAATTTTTCCAAGCATCACGAGAACGATTAGCGGCTAGTGAATCGATTAGCAGGCACGATGGAGGTCATTTCTGTTCAATTTTCGAGTTTCTAGTAAAATTCATTTATTTTTGTTCATAGGATACATCGACTGCGTCGTTGAGGATGTTTGGATGGAAATCCGTTTCCAGGCGGACGGAATTATACGACTGGAAGTTTGGTAGGCAGCATCGGTAGCATCTGGGCTGCCATCACGCGCCTAGTTATCCGAATGCAAGGGACCGGGCCACGATCCCCCGTCGACGCCCGAAACTCCCCGAAAAATGCCCGGACCACCGAGCGCCAATCGATCTTCGTCAGGCTTGATTTCGCAGCAATACAATCATCCAACAAATAGAATCGTACGCCGCCCCGTACGAGCTTCGTTGTCGTTCTCTATTCTTCCGCCCTTCGCGATCCTTGCCATCCAGCGAGAGCTTCTCTTTCGATTTGCCGTTCTTCCGACGGCGCTGACAGCGGTCCTCGTTTGACAGGCCTCGCGCGAGCTCCCTTTCCCTACGTCAAACCTTCGACGTCTTCATCTAGTGTTTCGGTGAGCGAGACGAGACGAGAAAATGTCGAGATCGAGACTCGCCTCGAGAAATGGAACCTCGATATTTCATCTCGTCTCGAGAAACTTGAATGTAGCGAGACGTGTCTTGATCTTGGATTTGTCAGGCGAGAAAATCTCCGTACGCTTACAGTAGATGCGCGTTCTTGCCAAGGATCGGCAATAACACTGTCTTTGGTTGCATTTCTTTATTAAATTATCATTATTTTTACAATCGCTAAGAATTAGATTGATATTGGTCATCGTAATTCAACAAATTATTCATTGTGCAAATATTTACTATTCAATATGAAAAATAATATGCATTATCTCAGTACTTAGGAACATCTGTGGAGTTGATTATTGATTTTTTGAATATTTATTACCGGTAAACAATCAAATACTAGATTTTCGAGCATTGAAACATCCAATATTTCGGGAAAAAACAAATAGTGATTATTGAATCGTTTAGAAATAAGGTTGAAAACATTTTGTGAATAATTAAAATGGAAGAGATTGAAGGTTTCATTATCTGCTCTGTAACAAATATTGAATAAAATGAATTGGAATATCAATTTTTTGAAAATTAATTTTCAGTCGAATCATTATTCCCTCGCCGAACGGAAGATGATTTTGTATTTCTTCCCGCCGTGTCAAGCAAAAGCTACTGTACCCACACGGAGCGCGACTGTTTCAAGTTGAAGAAATATGCTTTCTTTGCGTGAGAAACGGAATAGGGCTCGAAAAACCCTATGAATTTCAAAATTCTCGCTCGATCTCGCCAGTCTCAAACTCAACTCGTGACGAGGCTATAGCCTTCTAAAAACTCAGATTTTGGACGCATCTCAGAATCGATCGCCAATTTGTTTCCTGACGTATTTTCGAGCGTAGAATCGAATAGCATAGGTCCCAGGTCGATATCTCGGATAGAACAGAAAATACGACCAAAAAACCGACTTTTCAAAATCACAAAAATCGTAAGGCTATAGCCTTCAAGAATCTCAGATTTCGGACGCATCTCAGAATCGATTGCCAGTTCGTTTCCTGACGTATTTTGGAGCGTAGAATAGAATGGCGTAGGTCCCAGGTCGATATCTTCAACGGGAAAGAAGATACGACCAAAAAACCGACTTTTCAGAATCACAAAAATCGTAAGGCTATAGCCTTCAGAAATCTCAGATTTTGGACGCATCTCAGAATCGATTGCCAGTTCGTTTCCTGACGTATTTTGGAGCGTAGAATCGAATGGCGTAGGTCCCAGGTCGATATCTCGGATAGAACAGAAGATACGACCAAAAAACCGACTTTTCAAAATCACAAAAATCGTAAGGCTATAGCCTTCAAGAATCTCAGATTTCGGACGCATCTCAGAATCGATTGCCAGTTCGTTTCCTGACGTATTTTGGAGCGTAGAATAGAATGGCGTAGGTCCCAGGTCGATATCTTCAACGGGAAAGAAGATACGACCAAAAAACCGACTTTTTAGAATCACAAAAATCGTAAGGCTATAGCCTTCAAAGATCTTAGATTTCGGACGCATCTCAGAATCGATTGCCAGTTCGTTTCCTGACGTATTTTGGAGCGTAGAATCGAATGACGTAGGTCCCAGGTCGATATCTTCAACGGGAAAGAAGATACGACCAAAAAACCGACTTTTCAGAATCACAAAAATCGTAAGGCTATAGCCTTCAAAAATCTCAGATTTCGGACGCATCTCAGAATCGATTACCAGTTCGTTTCCTGACGTATTTTGGAGCGTAGAATCGAATGGCGTAGGTCCCAGGTCGATATCTCGGATAGAGGAGAAGATACGACCAAAAAACCGACTTTTCAAAATCACAAAAATCGTAAGGCTATAGCCTTCAAAAATATCAGATTTCGGACGCATGTCAGAATCGATTGCCAGTTCGTTTCCTGACGTATTTTGGAGCGTAGAATAGAATGGCGTAGGTCCCAGGTCGATATCTTCAACGGGAAAGAAGATACGACCAAAAAACCGACTTTTCAGAATCACAAAAATCGTAAGGCTATAGCCTTCAAGAATCTCAGATTTCGGACGCATCTCAGAATCGATTGCCAGTTCGTTTCCTGACGTATTTTGGAGCGTAGAATCGAATGGCGTAGGTCCCAGGTCGATATCTTCAACGGGAAAGAAGATACGACCAAAAAACCGACTTTTCAGAATCACAAAAATCGTAAGGCTATAGCCTTCAAAAATCTCAGATTTCGGACGCATCTCAGAATCGATTGCCAATTTGTTTCCTGACGTATTTTGGAGCGTAGAATCGAATGGCGTAGGTCCCAGGTCGATATCTCGGATAGAACAGAAGATACGACCAAAAAACCGACTTTTCAAAATCACAAAAATCGTAAGGCTATAGCCTTCAAGAATCTCAGATTTCGGACGCATCTCAGAATCGATTGCCAGTTCGTTTCCTGACGTATTTTGGAGCGTAGAATCGAATGGCGTAGGTCCCAGGTCGATATCTTCAACGGGAAAGAAGATACGACCAAAAAACCGACTTTTCAGAATCACAAAAATCGTAAGGCTATAGCCTTCAAAAATCTCAGATTTCGGACGCATCTCAGAATCGATTGCCAATTTGTTTCCTGACGTATTTTGGAGCGTAGAATCGAATGGCGTAGGTCCCAGGTCGATATCTCGGATAGAACAGAAGATACGACCAAAAAACCGACTTTTCAAAATCACAAAAATCGTAAGGCTATAGCCTTCAAGAATCTCAGATTTCGGACGCATCTCAGAATCGATTGCCAGTTCGTTTCCTGACGTATTTTGGAGCGTAGAATCGAATGGCGTAGGTCCCAGGTCGATATCTCGGATAGAACAGAAGATACGACCAAAAAACCGACTTTTCAAAATCACAAAAATCGTAAGGCTATAGCCTTCAAGGATCTCAGATTCCGGACGCATCTCAGAATCGATTGCCAGTTCGTTTCCTGACGTATTTTGGAGCTTAGAATCGAATGGCGTAGGTCCCAGGTCGATATCTTTAACGGGAAAGAAGATACGACCAAAAAACCGACTTTTCAGAATCACAAAAATAGTAAGGCTATAGCCTTCAAAAATCTCAGATTTCGGACGCATGTCAGAATCGATTGCCAGTTCGTTTCCTAACGTATTTTGGAGCGTAGAATCGAATGGCGTAGGTCCCAGGTCGATATCTCGGATAGAACAGAAGATACGACCAAAAAACCGACTTTTCAAAATCACAAAAATCGTAAGGCTATAGCCTTCAAGAATCTCAGATTCCGGACGCATCTCAGAATCGATTGCCAGTTCGTTTCCTGACGTATTTTGGAGCGTAGAATCGAATGGCGTAGGTCCCAGGTCGATATCTTCAACGGGAAAGAAGATACGACCAAAAAACCGACTTTTCAAAATCACAAAAATCGTAAGGCTATAGCCTTCAAGAATCTCAGATTTCGGACGCATCTCAGAATCGATTGCCAGTTCGTTTCCTGACGTATTTTGGAGCTTAGAATCGAATGGCGTAGGTCCCAGGTCGATATCTTCAACGGGAAAGAAGATACGACCAAAAAACCGACTTTTCAGAATCACAAAAATCGTAAGGCTATAGCCTTCAAAAATCTCAGATTTCGGACGCATCTCAGAATCGATTGCCAATTTGTTTCCTGACGTATTTTGGAGCGTAGAATCGAATGGCGTAGGTCCCAGGTCGATATCTCGGATAGAACAGAAGATACGACCAAAAAACCGACTTTTCAAAATCACAAAAATCGTAAGGCTATAGCCTTCAAGAATCTCAGATTTCGGACGCATGTCAGAATCGATTGCCAGTTCGTTTCCTGACGTATTTTGGAGCGTAGAATCGAATGGCGTAGGTCCCAGGTCGATATCTTCAACGGGAAAGAAGATACGACCAAAAAACCGACTTTTCAAAATCACAAAAATCGTAAGGCTATAGCCTTCAAGGATCTCAGATTCCGGACGCATCTCAGAATCGATTGCCAGTTCGTTTCCTGACGTATTTTGGAGCTTAGAATCGAATGGCGTAGGTCCCAGGTCGATATCTTCAACGGGAAAGAAGATACGACCAAAAAACCGACTTTTCAGAATCACAAAAATAGTAAGGCTATAGCCTTCAAAAATCTCAGATTTCGGACGCATGTCAGAATCGATTGCCAGTTCGTTTCCTAACGTATTTTGGAGCGTAGAATCGAATGGCGTAGGTCCCAGGTCGATATCTTCAACGGGAAAGAAGATACGACCAAAAAACCGACTTTTCAGAATCACAAAAATCGTAAGGCTATAGCCTTCAAAAATCTCAGATTTCGGACGCATCTCAGAATCGATTGCCAATTTGTTTCCTGACGTATTTTGGAGCGTAGAATCGAATGGCGTAGGTCCCAGGTCGATATCTCGGATAGAACAGAAGATACGACCAAAAAACCGACTTTTCAAAATCACAAAAATCGTAAGGCTATAGCCTTCAAGAATCTCAGATTTCGGACGCATCTCAGAATCGATTGCCAGTTCGTTTCCTGACGTATTTTGGAGCGTAGAATCGAATGGCGTAGGTCCCAGGTCGATATCTTCAACGGGAAAGAAGATACGACCAAAAAACCGACTTTTCAGAATCACAAAAATCGTAAGGCTATAGCCTTCAAGAATCTCAGATTTCGGACGCATCTCAGAATCGATTGCCAGTTCGTTTCCTGACGTATTTTGGAGCGTAGAATCGAATGGCGTAGGTCCCAGGTCGATATCTTCAACGGGAAAGAAGATACGACCAAAAAACCGACTTTTCAGAATCACAAAAATCGTAAGGCTATAGCCTTCAAAAATCTCAGATTTCGGACGCATCTCAGAATCGATTGCCAATTTGTTTCCTGACGTATTTTGGAGCGTAGAATCGAATGGCGTAGGTCCCAGGTCGATATCTCGGATAGAACAGAAGATACGACCAAAAAACCGACTTTTCAAAATCACAAAAATCGTAAGGCTATAGCCTTCAAGAATCTCAGATTTCGGACGCATCTCAGAATCGATTGCCAGTTCGTTTTCTGACGTATTTTGGAGCGTAGAATCGAATGGCGTAGGTCCCAGGTCGATATCTCGGATAGAACAGAAGATACGACCAAAAAACCGACTTTTCAAAATCACAAAAATCGTAAGGCTATAGCCTTCAAGAATCTCAGATTTCGGACGCATCTCAGAATCGATTGCCAGTTCGTTTCCTGACGTATTTTGGAGCGTAGAATCGAATGGCGTAGGTCCCAGGTCGATATCTTCAACGGGAAAGAAGATACGACCAAAAAACCGACTTTTCAAAATCACAAAAATCGTAAGGCTATAGCCTTCAAGGATCTCAGATTCCGGACGCATCTCAGAATCGATTGCCAGTTCGTTTCCTGACGTATTTTGGAGCTTAGAATCGAATGGCGTAGGTCCCAGGTCGATATCTTCAACGGGAAAGAAGATACGACCAAAAAACCGACTTTTCAGAATCACAAAAATAGTAAGGCTATGGCCTTCAAAAATCTCAGATTTCGGACGCATGTCAGAATCGATTGCCAGTTCGTTTCCTAACGTATTTTGGAGCGTAGAATCGAATGGCGTAGGTCCCAGGTCGATATCTTCAACGGGAAAGAAGATACGACCAAAAAACCGACTTTTCAGAATCACAAAAATCGTAAGGCTATAGCCTTCAAAAATCTCAGATTTCGGACGCATCTCAGAATCGATTGCCAATTTGTTTCCTGACGTATTTTGGAGCGTAGAATCGAATGGCGTAGGTCCCAGGTCGATATCTCGGATAGAACAGAAGATACGACCAAAAAACCGACTTTTCAAAATCACAAAAATCGTAAGGCTATAGCCTTCAAGAATCTCAGATTTCGGACGCATCTCAGAATCGATTGCCAGTTCGTTTCCTGACGTATTTTGGAGCGTAGAATCGAATGGCGTAGGTCCCAGGTCGATATCTTCAACGGGAAAGAAGATACGACCAAAAAACCGACTTTTCAGAATCACAAAAATCGTAAGGCTATAGCCTTCAAAAATCTCAGATTTCGGACGCATCTCAGAATCGATTGCCAATTTGTTTCCTGACGTATTTTGGAGCGTAGAATCGAATGGCGTAGGTCCCAGGTCGATATCTCGGATAGAACAGAAGATACGACCAAAAAACCGACTTTTCAAAATCACAAAAATCGTAAGGCTATAGCCTTCAAGAATCTCAGATTTCGGACGCATCTCAGAATCGATTGCCAGTTCGTTTTCTGACGTATTTTGGAGCGTAGAATCGAATGGCGTAGGTCCCAGGTCGATATCTCGGATAGAACAGAAGATACGACCAAAAAACCGACTTTTCAAAATCACAAAAATCGTAAGGCTATAGCCTTCAAGAATCTCAGATTTCGGACGCATCTCAGAATCGATTGCCAGTTCGTTTCCTGACGTATTTTGGAGCGTAGAATCGAATGGCGTAGGTCCCAGGTCGATATCTTCAACGGGAAAGAAGATACGACCAAAAAACCGACTTTTCAAAATCACAAAAATCGTAAGGCTATAGCCTTCAAGGATCTCAGATTCCGGACGCATCTCAGAATCGATTGCCAGTTCGTTTCCTGACGTATTTTGGAGCTTAGAATCGAATGGCGTAGGTCCCAGGTCGATATCTTCAACGGGAAAGAAGATACGACCAAAAAACCGACTTTTCAGAATCACAAAAATAGTAAGGCTATAGCCTTCAAAAATCTCAGATTTCGGACGCATGTCAGAATCGATTGCCAGTTCGTTTCCTAACGTATTTTGGAGCGTAGAATCGAATGGCGTAGGTCCCAGGTCGATATCTTCAACGGGAAAGAAGATACGACCAAAAAACCGACTTTTCAGAATCACAAAAATCGTAAGGCTATAGCCTTCAAAAATCTCAGATTTCGGACGCATCTCAGAATCGATTGCCAATTTGTTTCCTGACGTATTTTGGAGCGTAGAATCGAATGGCGTAGGTCCCAGGTCGATATCTCGGATAGAACAGAAGATACGACCAAAAAACCGACTTTTCAAAATCACAAAAATCGTAAGGCTATAGCCTTCAAGAATCTCAGATTTCGGACGCATCTCAGAATCGATTGCCAGTTCGTTTCCTGACGTATTTTGGAGCGTAGAATCGAATGGCGTAGGTCCCAGGTCGATATCTTCAACGGGAAAGAAGATACGACCAAAAAACCGACTTTTCAAAATCACAAAAATCGTAAGGCTATAGCCTTCAAGGATCTCAGATTCCGGACGCATCTCAGAATCGATTGCCAGTTCGTTTCCTGACGTATTTTGGAGCTTAGAATCGAATGGCGTAGGTCCCAGGTCGATATCTTCAACGGGAAAGAAGATACGACCAAAAAACCGACTTTTCAGAATCACAAAAATAGTAAGGCTATAGCCTTCAAAAATCTCAGATTTCGGACGCATGTCAGAATCGATTGCCAGTTCGTTTCCTAACGTATTTTGGAGCGTAGAATCGAATGGCGTAGGTCCCAGGTCGATATCTTCAACGGGAAAGAAGATACGACCAAAAAACCGACTTTTCAGAATCACAAAAATCGTAAGGCTATAGCCTTCAAAAATCTCAGATTTCGGACGCATCTCAGAATCGATTGCCAATTTGTTTCCTGACGTATTTTGGAGCGTAGAATCGAATGGCGTAGGTCCCAGGTCGATATCTCGGATAGAACAGAAGATACGACCAAAAAACCGACTTTTCAAAATCACAAAAATCGTAAGGCTATAGCCTTCAAGAATCTCAGATTTCGGACGCATCTCAGAATCGATTGCCAGTTCGTTTCCTGACGTATTTTGGAGCGTAGAATCGAATGGCGTAGGTCCCAGGTCGATATCTTCAACGGGAAAGAAGATACGACCAAAAAACCGACTTTTCAAAATCACAAAAATCGTAAGGCTATAGCCTTCAAGGATCTCAGATTCCGGACGCATCTCAGAATCGATTGCCAGTTCGTTTCCTGACGTATTTTGGAGCTTAGAATCGAATGGCGTAGGTCCCAGGTCGATATCTTCAACGGGAAAGAAGATACGACCAAAAAACCGACTTTTCAGAATCACAAAAATAGTAAGGCTGTAGCCTTCAAAAATCTCAGATTTCGGACGCATGTCAGAATCGATTGCCAGTTCGTTTCCTAACGTATTTTGGAGCGTAGAATCGAATGGCGTAGGTCCCAGGTCGATATCTCGGATAGAACAGAAGATACGACCAAAAAACCGACTTTTCAAAATCACAAAAATCGTAAGGCTATAGCCTTCAAGAATCTCAGATTTCGGACGCATCTCAGAATCGATTGCCAGTTCGTTTCCTGACGTATTTTGGAGCGTAGAATCGAATGGCGTAGGTCCCAGGTCGATATCTTCAACGGGAAAGAAGATACGACCAAAAAACCGACTTTTCAGAATCACAAAAATCGTAAGGCTATAGCCTTCAAGAATCTCAGATTTCGGACGCATCTCAGAATCGATTGCCAGTTCGTTTCCTGACGTATTTTGGAGCGTAGAATCGAATGGCGTAGGTCCCAGGTCGATATCTCGGATAGAACAGAAGATACGACCAAAAAACCGACTTTTCAAAATCACAAAAATCGTAAGGCTATAGCCTTCAAAAATCTCAGATTTCGGACGCATGTCAGAATCGATTGCCAGTTCGTTTCCTGACGTATTTTGGAGCGTAGAATCGAATGGCGTAGGTCCCAGGTCGATATCTTCAACGGGAAAGAAGATACGACCAAAAAACCGACTTTTCAAAATCACAAAAATCGTAAGGCTATAGCCTTCAAAAATCTCAGATTTCGGACGCATCTCAGAATCGATTGCCAGTTCGTTTCCTGACGTATTTTGGAGCGTAGAATCGAATGGCGTAGGTCCCAGGTCGATATCTTCAACGGGAAAGAAGATACGACCAAAAAACCGACTTTTCAAAATCACAAAAATCGTAAGGCTATAGCCTTCAAGAATCTCAGATTTCGGACGCATCTCAGAATCGATTGCCAGTTCGTTTCCTGACGTATTTTGGAGCGTAGAATCGAATGGCGTAGGTCCCAGGTCGATATCTTCAACGGGAAAGAAGATACGACCAAAAAACCGACTTTTCAAAATCACAAAAATCGTAAGGCTATAGCCTTCAAGAATCTCAGATTTCGGACGCATCTCAGAATCGATTGCCAGTTCGTTTCCTGACGTATTTTGGAGCGTAGAATCGAATGGCGTAGGTCCCAGGTCGATATCTTCAACGGGAAAGAAGATACGACCAAAAAACCGACTTTTCAGAATCACAAAAATCGTAAGGCTATAGCCTTCAAAAATCTCAGATTTCGGACGCATCTCAGAATCGATTGCCAGTTCGTTTCCTGACGTATTTTGGAGCGTAGAATCGAATGGCGTAGGTCCCAGGTCGATATCTTCAACGGGAAAGAAGATACGACCAAAAAACCGACTTTTTAAAATCACAAAAATCGTAAGGCTATAGCCTTCAAAAATCTCAGATTTCGGACGCATCTCAGAATCGATCGCCAATTCGTTTCCTGACGTATTTTGCAGCGTAGAATCGAATGGCGGAGGTCCCGGGTCGTTATCTCCAACAGGAAAGAAGTGACGACCAAAAAATCGATTGTACGTCACATTTTTCGCGTTGATTTGAGATTAACATATAAAAAGTGTGTCTTCGATATCAAATAACACTTCTGTTTTTCTCAAAACGGACTGATCGAACAACACTACGATTGTGTTAAATCAACACATTGAATTGTTAAATATTCTACACAACAATTTTCATGCTTCACACATTGGCGGATTTTTCTCCACCTTGTACGGTCACAGTGGATGCGCGTTCTGGCCAGGAATGGGCAATAAAACTTTCTTCGGTTGCAATTCTTTATTAAATAATCATCATCTCTACAATCGCTAATAATTGGTTTGATATTGGTTATCATCAATAAACAAATTACTCATGGGACACATAATGCATTATCATAGTACTTAAATACAACTGTAAAGTTGATTACAAAGTTTTTGTATATTCAATACCAGATAAGAATCAAATACTAGTTTTTTTAGCATTACATCATTCAATATCGAGACAAAATACAAATAGTAATCATTTAAACGTTTAGAAATAAGTTTGAAGCATTTTATCATAAATTAGAGCAACAAAAATTGCAACATACAGTCTCTGCTTTTCAACAAATATTAAATAAAATCAATTGAAATATCAATTTTTTAAAAATTGATTTCTGCGTCGAATCATTATTTCCTTGCCGGACGGAATATACTTTTCCATTTCTTCCCCACCGTTTCAAGTGGAAGCTACTGTTCCCACACGGAGCGCGGCTGCTTCGAGTCGAAGAAATATGCTTTCTTTGCGTAAGAAACAGAAAAACGCTCAAATTACCCTATGAATTCGAAGATTCTCGCTCGATCTCGCCGGTCTCGCTCGGCAGTTCAAAACTTTCGAGACAAGACGAGATGGCTAAAAAAATGACAAACCCAAGACGAAACGAGCGAAATTCTAGTCTTTCTCGTCTCGTGCAGAAACACCATCTGCATCTCGAAGCGTCTCGCGGAAGGAAAAACGGTTCGAATTTCACGAATCTCAAGGAATCGATTCCCGCAGGAGAGGCCACGTTTCGACAACGGATCGGTCGGATCGGCAACGATCCCGCGGCACCCGCACCGTTATACGCGATTCGTGTGATACGAGTCGCTTACAGGTGGTGCCTTATTACAAAGTTATCGCGCGTAGATCTTCGGACTGTATAATTGGTATGATTGATATTTACAAACTTGGTTAGCATATTTACCAACAATGGCCGTGTTTTAATTAAAACGTTAGTATATCTTCCGGTCACATCCATAAACACGAATGACGACCGTACGGTTCACGTTCAATACAGCAATTATACGGCGTTCGCGATGGGCGGCAAGCTGAAACCGGCGGCCGAACGATGATAAAACTGCACCGGTACCATTCGAACTCGCACGGTTTCTAATCTGATCGAAAATAGTATTCTCAAAACTGGCGGAAAAGTCACGTTTTCAAGCACGAGTACGGGCACCCTCAAGGACGGATAAATTTGAGAGGGTAGGCTAAGGTAGCTATCGTTTCCGACGAGCTGTAAAAAACGAGTTTCCATTGTCAACAATGGGTTGCGGGTACAAACATTCGTTTCAAACGAAGAACCGTCGAGCCGGGCAAAAAATTGCGATGCCGCGGCGCATCGAGGGAGTTTTATCAAGGAACTCGGCGAAACGGAGGCAACGATGCCGCGGCGGCAAATCCGTGGTCGTATCATAGCGGGAAGGTCGAGGTAGAACTCGGAAAAGGTGGATAACTTCGAGCGAGAGTCCGAAGAAAAACGAAAGAGCCGTGGGGCGGCGGCGGACGTGCGCGGGGCGGGCGACGGGAGGTGAGAGGGAGGAGGAAGCAGTGGCAGCGAGAAGAATGTCATAGCTAGTTGTTTCTGGCGAGAGGGGCGACTGACACCTTCGTGATGGATGGCCATCGCCCGCCAAAGCTGCTGCTGTTGCCGACGCTGCGGAACTGAACGGTGTACTGGAACCCCGTCGAGGCTCTTGTCCTCCAAGTTCAACTGGCGAACTACGTCGGGCGGATCCGGTACGTTTCGATCTAGTTTGGCCGCGTCGCGTCCCTGGAACTCGCGCCATCTACGCGCGTGGTCGTCGAAGGCTCGCCGTTGAAAGTTTCGCGGATATATTATCCGGCGAGAACGCGCGAGAAGAGCGCGAAACGTACCCGAGAGTCCGGGAGGCCGGTCGTCCTCCTTCGGGGAAGACCAACGCTCCGGCGGATCCGGCGTATCTTCGCCGTCATCGTCCGCTCTGCTCGATTCTCTGCTCACGGATCACGCGCGATCGAACGACCATCCCCGGCTGCTGCCGCCTTTTCGAGCCCTCGTCTTCGCGTAAATATCGCGCGCTCGAACGCGTCTTCGGTCCCCGTCAGCCGACGACTATATCTCCGCTCGACCGCGGCTCCCCGACGCGGTTCGTCCGATCTCTCTGTTCGTTGATTTCGTTCACCTAGGTATGCTAGCTCGAACGCGTGGAAATGTACGGAAGATCATCGACGTCGGGCTTACACCGGTACCGAGGCGAACCAGACTTGGGTACGGATATACGTCGTGGCACGGCGTGGATGTTCGTTGCTACCGGTGGGAGCGTGCTAATGGCTACTGACATGCAGTTTTGATGGATCGGGGAATCCCCCCACCTCTCGCCTCTCGCCGCCCCGAGAAATGTGCGCCGGTGGTTCGCGCGATTCGATGGTACCGGAGAAACGCGAATTACGAGGCACGAAGAAACGACCGAGCGTGAAGAGCCCTCGGCATCCATCGGCGCGACCGCGCCGTTTCCGTCGCCGCACAACGGTCGAGCGTGCTCTATCGACGCTACCGTCGGCTACGCGAGTCCAGACTTTGCGGTTGACGTATCTGTCCCAAAGGAGAACCCGGATCCCGCGCGTCGTCCTGCCGAAACCATGCCGGAACGGTGCCGCGAGAGACACTTCAGACGCCAGCCACATTCCTATTGACATCTTGTTCTTTATTCCCTAAACTTTCCTGTCGCCTCAGCTATCAATCGACTCCGCTTCGAACCGACCTCGCGTTCCCCGACAATTTTCCCTCGAAAAATAAAACGAGAACTTTGCCAGGTATCCTCGGACTTGCGACGAGAGGCGAACCATTTGCTCGAATTGATATCGCGATTGTTCGTTTGCGTACGGGCAGCGAGAACGAAAATAACGGAGAGATCGAGAGGATGGCGTGACTGGATCGTCGAGGACGATTGAAAGAGGGAAAAAAATATCGCTGGAACTTTTTCTGCGATACGTTCGAGATATTCGAGGACTGTTTATTTGTTACTTGCCACGTGTGATTTGGTGGCAATCGGAGGTGTTCGAAGGAGACGCTAATATTTAGCGATCAATCTTTTGTTCCCTAATACCCAAACACGATTAGAAACTGCATTTCTGATAAGCGGCGCCTTCCAGACGCGGCGACTTAAGATAAAAATGATATATCATTGAACGAACCGCAATGGTACGAAAAACCACGAAACCTCGATAACATAAATCCTCTCTTAGGTAATTGCGTAATTTTATAAAACTGATTTTTCGCACGTCCCCCGTTCACCACTCGAATTAAATCCCGCTGCAATCAGATCAAATCAGCTGTCTGTCACGCAAATCCTGTAAAAAAATTGAAACACCTGCCGCGAGATTCTACGGAAACTTTGCGAAGCGGTGGAAATTTTCATTTCGTTGCGGCTCTCTGGGTTCGACAGTTTCGAATATTCCGTCGCGTTTGCACGGTTTGGTATGTTCCTGGTTATCTCCCATTTCGCGTCCAACGCAAACTGCACCTCGAACGCGAGTTCGAATGGCATGGATTCCGGGAAGAACGCGAGGAGACCGAAGACGAGACGGCGACGAAATCGCGACAACAACCGACAACGCGTCCGACCCCAAACTCTCGGACAATCCCACGGGATTGCCGTTTTACCTGGAAAATACTCTTGGGCAACCGTTCCGACTTTCGAACGTAACATTGGCCGACATAGCTCGGACCCGGGACTGTATACTTCGGTTCGACATTTTTTACAAGCTTACGATCGCT
Organism: Arge pagana; assembly: GCA_963969455.1. Classification (NCBI taxonomy): domain Eukaryota; kingdom Metazoa; phylum Arthropoda; class Insecta; order Hymenoptera; family Argidae; genus Arge; species Arge pagana. The sequence continues at coordinate 366,802 of OZ018312.1, read as the reverse complement.
TCCAGCTTAGAATCGATTCCGCGACTCGTTGAAATATCAAACCGTGCCGTCACGCACGCGCATCATTGGGGGGAAAAATGAGATTTTGAACAGCGTTGATGAGATGACCGTGGTTTTGCAATTCATCGCGTGCTATCCGATTTCGCGACAATTTATTAATTTTTTCGTCAAGCATTCGGTGGAGACACCACGCGCGAAAGTTTTTATTTCAAAATATTCAAACAGCTACGATTATTCGTCGAAATCGAAACCGATTCGGAAATTCGAATTTTTCGCGATTATTTTTATCACGCGATCCATCTACTTTCGACCCCGCTGCGCTGAAAAGAAGAGACGGAAGAAGCAGGTGTCGGTGGATTATTTTTCAGCGATGCCAGAAAATTTTATATGACAAACGATAGGTATTCTTACTTGTGTTTTACCTGTAAGAATGATGGATAGCCTCGCATCGGAGAATTGGTGTGAAGATTTGTGTCCCCTGTCACCATAGAAGGGATAATGCGAATGCGACGATAGCATTTCGAAATGAAAAATTGATAAGACGTATCGATTACGACGACGATACGTGGTCCGAAAACTAGAAGCGAAAAACCGCGGTACTGCTAATGACCATTGCGATATCGTTCGCAACGATGAAAACGAATTCACGAAAACCAACCTAGAATGAACCCATTTCGTTCGATTTATCTTTTGTTTTTCGGAGGTCCTTGGATCGTAACGTCTTCGTTTGCTTCGTCTGATCTCGTTTCTACGTATTTGAGTCGCTTTTTCGTGATTTTCGCGCGTCGATTCCGTATTCGCGTGGAAGATAAAACTACGTCGACGCAAAATCGAGCGAAGAACTTGGATGGGATCGTATCGTTCGTGGAACGTTCTCCAGCGGCAGACGATCGAAACGCGAAACGTGGGAGAATTTAGTTACGGGATGCCGGAGATAGGGCACGGGCTACACGACTGCAACCCTATAGTTGTAACGATGGTCATTTCAATCGCGTGTAGTGTGGTTAGTTAAAAGAACGAACGAGTAGGGGAGACACTCTAGCGGGCGCGCTCACTGAAAATGACAGGTACACGGTCTCGAACGTTGAGGACGTCGGGATGATATCGCGACCACATCTGACACAACCGTGGCTAGCCGCTCGCCCGAGATCCTTCCAACCCTGCCCGTCCCGGTCATCCCGATCGTTCCCGCTCCTTCCGTCGCTCACATTTACCTCATCATCCTCGTCCTCGGTCCTATGCTGCTCCCACCATTCTCTCTCTCTCTCTCTCTCTCTCTCTGACTCATCTTTGCACCGTCTCGGCGGATCGGTCCTCGCGTCGGGTTTAGCGTCGGTGGTCTCGGCGTTGCTCTCTCGTGGTCTGAAGTTTTAGTAGTCGTTGTTCGGTGAAGTCGGTCCTCCGATTCGGAGAGTTTCCGAGTGCCGTGTCTGCCTGCCAATATGCCCGCCTGTCAACACACTCGATATTCAATTAACTCGGGCAGAGTGCCACGCCTGTGTAATGACGCGTGAATCCTAGCACAACTTTTCGACCGGAGGAGGATCGCCGAGCACCGCTCACCTACCAATTTAAACTCTGCGAAAGCAACACCTCGTTTCCAACGGGAGACCAAATCTCAGATGGACAGTCGTTTGAAAAACGTTCCACCGCTGGACCGTAGTCAGCTTGTATTAGTATCCAAGAATTTTCAATACGCCGCGACTGGCGAGTCGCGTCGATTCGCGTGGCTTCTTGCCATTCATCGATACGTTACGTGGGTGTCGCGGAGCTAGTTTGCGACGATGAAAAAATCCATTCGTCCGTTTGAGCTTCGCCGTCTCGCGTATTCTCATACCACGCGTACGAAACAAAACAAAAACGAAACGTAGGTATCGGAAAACGGTGGTTTAAATTGAAACAGATTTCTCAAAATCGACGGCTCGGCATAAGAGATTCGTTGACAATATCTAACGGCTGTAATTCTAATGAATAAATCGCGGGAGAAAAGATAACGAGGCTAACATCAACGAAGCTAAAGGAAAGTTCGAATTTGCGAGTAAGAGGAAAAAAGCATGATCCGGTGAGCTCCATTCTGTTCGAGCTGCTGGTTCAATTATCGCGCCATTAAACGTCTATTCGAGCGTTTTATACCGTCGTTCATATATCGATAGACCGAGTTATTGATACCATCGAACGGTCGTTCCATGGAATGCTTCACAGATGGGATATCCTCGGACCGGATCGGATCGTTCGATCCGTCGGATCGTTTCACGCGTCACCGAGTCCTAGACAAGACCGGAAAAAAGCTTATCGAGCGAATCGCGGGTTTCGAAGATAACCGTTCTCTTTCCCAATTCCTTGTTCGCTTGTTCGCGCATCTTTCTGCCCCTTGTTCGTAGATTTCCTCGAAATTGGAAGTGTACCTACCGAAAACGAAGATGTTCGCTCGAATAGAGAGTAACCTGTAGTCGTTGGCTGCTAGTTTGCGCGAGGTCCGAGCGTAGGGGGCACCGCTGCCGTCGCCGATACACGAGCGGGTATCTATACAAATGTATTTATTCAAATGTATGCAAACAATCATCGATATGTTGACAAATATGTCAGAGATTAAAAAGTAGCAGCGGGACAAGAAAAAAAACTTGTAGCCCGACGATAACCGAGTTTCATATCGAAAGGGGGACGGCGCGTCCGTGGTGTAAACGCGAAGGAGCCGATGCTGGGCGAGGAGCTGGTACGACGTCGAGAAAAGTCGTACGACGTAAGTATCGCGTGTCGAGACGATTGTTGCGATAAATACGCATCGATTATTGGTAAACGAATGTTTGAAAGCCCGAGAACGAGATGGTAAATCAAAATAAAGAACAGCGCTCGCGCGCGCGCGAGACAGAGAAAGAGGGAGGAAGGAGAGAGAAAGAGAAAGAGAGACAGAGAGAGAAAGAGAGACAGAGAGAGAGAGAGAGAGAGAGCGAGGGAGAGAGAAAGGTAGATAAGGTACGTATGAGAGAACGCACGGTTTACAATCTTTTGGGCGGGTAACGGAGGCTAGCTGTCAGCAGATCAGAGAAGATTACCCGCCAGAGATAGAGATAGTCGGTATCTACGGTAAACATTCCATTCTCGGAGCGGTTATCAGCGGCGGAATTAAAAGGCTTAGCTTGCCAGTTTAAATGAAATTAAAATCGTTCTTTCCAAACGCTCCGCAAGTTCGACAGGTAAGAGCATACAGCCCGGAAGTTTCTCTCTCTCTCTCTCTCCCTCTCCCCCCCCCCCCTCTCTCTCTCTATCTATCTATCTATCTATATATCTATCTATCTATCACCATCTCTGTCTCTCTTTCTTATTTATTACTTTATTATTATATTACTCTATTATGCTACTCTATTACACTGCATTATACTACTCTTGGTCTCCATATTACTTATTTCACTGCTATGCGAGTTTTGCTATCTTTCTCTCGCGTGTTACTTGCTCATATTTCCAACTTGTTAACCATTTCGCCATCACTCTCATGCTTATGGATCTAATTGCAATTCACTGTCATTGTACATCGCGGTATTTGGTTCTTGGTGACCTTACCGAAAATAAACGAGTTCAAATCAAATCAAATCCCTCTCTTTCGCTCTCTCGCCTGCCTGCTTCGGACAATGCACATTCCCACGCGTATGCATACGCGTATCGAATCACAGAAACTACCCTTCCCATGCTCGTCTACGCATACGCGACCGTTATCACGCGTGAGCTTGATAGTGATTGCCTCGTTCAAAAGTGGATCGTAACTTTCTGTGCGCGAAGCAACGACGTACACAAATTTTATACTCGAAGGGTACGAGGGGAAGCTAGCTGAATCGTAGTAAAATTGTCAAAAATACTTTCGCGGGAATGCCGGGAATTCCCATTCGTACCGCTGCTATTTCGCGATAATATCGAATTATCAACTCGTTTTGACCCTTTGGACTTTGGATATCGTACCGACGCGTATAAATACCCGTTTGACAAATCGACGACGCATATGTAAAAGATCGGACCGTCGATTTTTTATCGCATGAAAATAAGAGGCAACTCGAATCGAATTTTCAATGCTCTCTTTTCGATGTGATAGCAGGAAGGTGAAAAATGGAATTCTTGATTTTCTGGATGAGGATCGACGAAAGTTATTTCATTCTTCGAACATCGAATGTTAGATATTTATCAAACAAAACTGACGCTGGCCGATAAACAAACGTGTGAAAATTTTCACAGTCAACGCAACGATGTCTCGTGATTAGAAATCACGACGAGACCCGATCGGATTTGTTTCCAATATCGTACGAGTTGCGTTGAGTTTTATTGCGCGCAGGATTTTGTACGCCTGATATTTTTGTTAATATCTCTACAGCGTCTTTATAAACAACAAATCTTTCCGATCCGATATACGACCGGTTAAATATCGTTGGGTAAGTTCAAACAAATCAAGGAACAAACAAGGCATCTAATCCAAGCATGAAATACGGCGTCGCTATCAATTCTACGACCATTTCCAGGAAATCCACGGATCTTCGATCGGCAACTGATATCTAACTTCGTCGAACGAAAAGCGAACTCTGTTCCGGGAATGCTTTCGCTAGTCGGGTGAATCGATTTATTCGCAAAATTGGCATAACTGCTACGAGCGCGATCGCGTGGAGAATCCACGTCTTAACCGTGAACATAGAATCCCCCCGCCCCGTTCCCGAGCATTCGCGGTCCATTCATTAGCGTTTCATCCGCCCCGACCACTTCGTAACGAGCCAACTTTATTACGGTGGTGAACACAGATACGTCGGGCGACACCACGCGTCACGCCGGTCAAATCACCGCGTCAACCCGCTCGTTGTTTTAACGGAAGACCAAGGGACAAGAATTACGAAACCTGCGGGGACATTTGCCGAAGAAAAAAAAACAGCAACAGTTCTTTGCAACAGCGAGGTACAAATTATACGAAACGTGAATTTCTTCGTGTGATCGCTAGGCAAAGGAACGATCGTGACAAAAATCGTACGCGATAACGCGGTTTTGATTTTCAGTCAAAACTGTATTCCCATGTAACCGGCAACGAATCGACCGGAAATCAAAAGGTTCGCGATGCGACGGCACTCGTTATTAAAAATGTGTCGACGCTTTCTCCGGACGCGCGTCGAACAGATAGAGCTAATAACGAGGGCCAATTATTTTTTATTCAATATTTACAACGATCATATCGCGCGGCACTGCCCGAATACGAGTATGCGATGAGTCAGGTTGAATGAAATGGCAGATATCACGATGCACAGTCATCGTGCACCGGGCAACAGTTCCGTCCTCGATTAGGTGCATGCCATGTGCTCGCAGACTTCGTTCATCGCTCGCTTCGCATCGTTTCGACCTATGCGAGACGAAGTTTTCCCGTAGTACGAGGGAAAAGAATGAAAACCGAGTTTTCATCTCAGAAGAAGATGCGTTTGGAAAACGAGTAGGTGAGTACGTCAGTTTTTCTCCGCACGCGCGTGCAAATCGCGGTTGCACGTCGCTCTGTTCGCATCCGTTCGGATGCGTCGGACATCCGCGATCCGGTCAGCAATCTCCGATCGTCTATGGGTTTTCAGATCCGTGCTTGTCGTGCCTCGTGCTTCAATAACGCGTATTCTCGAAGGAAGCGAATCAAACCGGATCGGGAGGTTACAACGACGCGAGGCAAAATATTTCCAATATTCCCTTGACAATCGAGAGAAAATGTTCGTTGTTCGTTTCCGTTTGACGGTATCCCGTCCGTGAGCATCCCGACGCCGGAGCTTATCCGCGATGTTTGTTTGCATAACGCTTACGTTGTCAGTACGGAACCCGACGGACGGTGCTATCGCGAGTCACGCGCGTCTCTCTTCGTCTCGCCTACGCCGCCGAGGTGGCCGGTTTTCGAACGTCGGTGCGACCTGCTCTCTTCCTCCACCGTATATACGAAAACTCTGGCTGCGCGTATCGCCCGAGCGTATTTGAGGCTAGAGAGACAGTAGCCGAAGCGGTTGACACGTTAATACCTACCGGCTCTCCACCGTTGGAACGGTGACGGTGGTAGCCCCCCTGGATTAGAGTGGGGAACGCCTTTCTCTCTTATCGCTACGGGACTCCCGATCGTGCCTCGCGCTCTCGATTTCGCTCTCGCACCCTCTCCTTCGTGGTCTACGCCGTCAACGATCCCCCCGACGCCCGCGCGCTCGCGAGAGATGCGCCGATCTCGAGCGCAATAAAATAATAAAAATCAATCACGGACGACGAAAAATCACGCGACGTAAATACACAATAAATTACTTTCACCGCAACGGTGCGAGGATGAGGGCGCACCGGGACGAATTCGGACGAGGCCGACGAGTCGTCGAGTCGGCTTTTCCCACGTTTATGGAACAATGTTCCGTTTCCATAATTCCATTGGCGATATCGGGCAACGAGACGGTCGAATCACTCCTGTTTCGTTCGAGAAATGATCTTTCATGCTTCTTCGCGAACCGAATGATTCGTTCTTTTCCCGTGCATCCGGATAATTTTTCAAGAAATATGCGAATCATAGAGATAGCAGCGGTAGAGACGAGACGCAGAATTTAATTACCGACCGATTCCCGCCGCATCGTTGGATCCACGCGCAGTGGAAATGTGCAACGCAAACGCACCGAGAAGAAGCGTTGCCTCCAAAGACCTAACGACTATGTTCTCATTTATCCTTCAACAACTTGCAACGAAGACGTGCTTTTCCAGTGAGAACCTAAATCTAGGCGCAAAGAAAGTACCTATATAAATCGTTGGCAAAAATTGATAGAATATCGCAATCGTTAGGCTGACGTTATTAGGTACTCGATGGACACGAATCACCCTACGCGAATGATATTAACAAAATAGCTTTATTCGCGATAGGGGTCTTACCCATTCGAGCGTAGGTAAAAATTGCGTCGATAAGAATTTCTCATCCGTTACTGAACTTTGATTTTTCATTTTATTCCCTCGTTACCTACAGCTTGTTATTGATCGTTTGTCGAATTGACGAGAATTTGCGTAATCAAATATTGCGATCGAGTTTCTCTCCCACCCGGACTCCTCGTCATGAGTTGTCCATACTCGAGGTTGGATAAATATTTCGATATCGATGAGAACTCGATCCGCGAAGAAGCTCGACTACCCCGAGTCTCGATTCGCCGATCAATTACGTCGTTGGACAGTGGTGATTGGCGATAATTAATTCCTCTTAGATCAGTGTAGCTAGAGACGGTAGCCAATAGTAGCGACTGGCCGATTTTATCGCCCCACTGTCATCTGCCGCCCGGACACGTACGCATAACTGACGCGTATGCATATGCCTCGACGCCAACAGCCTCTTGTTACGTCGAAAGCGACGCATGTACGAACGCTGTTAAGCATCTGCTGCGACCGCTCGTAATTAAGTTGCAATAAAATTGCGGGAGAGTTCTCCATCGCGCGAGCACCTATCGATACCCACCGATGCACGGTCGCACGGTGTTCGAAAATCGAGCAGAAGGAATTTTACGCGCGTGATATTTGACATCGTCGCGTATCGCGTCGATGCCTCGAACTATCCGTCCGTCCAGCTTTCTTTCTCTCTTTCGGATAAAATTTCAGCAAAATTCGTTGATCGTCGTACGTTTGCTCCTTCCTCTGACGGATGGGACGTGAATCACGCGCGATCGCGCGCTCGTGCGTCCCCCGTGCGAAGGGTATTGTGTACTAGATAAATCCTGGAATAGTTTTCAAATGTATCTGATTACATTCGCGTGGGATCCCGAAGTTGCAGCTTCGCGTTGAGTCGAGGAACGGCAATTGAACTGTTTCTCGAGATGATGGATGACTCTATTGTGGAGAACCGTAGCATTGGACATTCCCGATCGGTTTCCCAGTCTTCGGACGTTCCGTACGATTCTAGGTTCGTTCCGGAGGGCGACGCGTCGCTTCTTCTTCTGTCCAGCTTGGATCCCGAGCGCCGCCACGAAATGTTCGAGGGTCCAACGAATTTTGCGACGAATGTTCTGCGAAGCAAAGCGATGCCTCGTTATCGAGGACACAAGAATTTCCACGAAATGGTCGACCGCGTCCGCTGATTATTGGAAATTCCTTCTTAGAATTATTGGATTTTTCGCAGTACCTACGCGTATTGAACTTTTGCTAGTTCGATTTGATTTCACCGGTACCAATAACAGCTGAGATTTAATTCGTGTATGTCGAGAAAGCGTTCCGTGGACGTGGAGGTGGACTTGCGAATATTGGGTAAATGTTGGTTTCAACACCGGTGCGCACCGATACGCCGTGACTACCGTTTTCAAATGGTCGGAAAGTATTTCGTAAATATTTTGTAAATATTTCACGAATATTCGGTGGATACTCGAAAAAACGCCCGGGATGGGTGTTGGCTGGAAACGATCAGGATGAAAAAGCTGTGAGGAGGACAATGCGAACCTTGGGCAATAGTCCGAGGCGTGGCGCGAGGTTTACGCGTCGGGGTAAAACGTGGAGACGACCGGACAGGATCGTCTCTTTTCCCCGCTCTCCCGCTCTCTCTCTCTCTCTCTCTCTCTCTCTCTCTCTCTCTCTCTCTCTCTCTCTCTCTCTCCGTCTCGCTGCCTCTCTCGCTCGTCCTCCAGGGAAAATACCTCTTTCGAAATTCCGCCCAAGCTCACGACGTTTCTTTATCCAACGGGTGTCCAGCTCGGAGGACATTGTCAGAGACGAGGTATATGGAACAGCCAAATGAATGCAACGAGGTTGTAGGTAGTCCGGTCGGAATTCTCAACGAAATGCAAACACGTTTCACCAAATAATATATTTAACTGTCAGGCGAACACTGACGAACCACCGGAGTGTTGCCGGTTGATGTTTGAGCGACAAGTTATCCAAGCCGTTCAAAAGACTTCAACCTGACAGTGGGACGCATCCCATTCTCGTCCCGGCGCGACCGACCGCGTTTCCGTGCTCGGGACTCCCGAGCACGCGGTGGCGAGTAAGTCGTGAAATAAGTAGTTTGGATCGTATCGAAAAAACGCGCGCGTTTCGTTAACTCCGCGCGAGCGTCTCCGCGAGGAAAGATCCGCTGCCTCGTCGAGCTGTCCGACGCGTCGCCTCGCGGCTGGACCTCTGGGTCTCCGAGTAGTCGAAGATCGGTCGTCGCTCGTGGTCGGGAATGACAATGCAGGTGCCTCATCCCACGTCAAAACGCAGCGTGGCGCCAAACAAGATAGGAGGCTAAGGCCAACTAGTCCGTAATTGTTTAAGGGGATTAACCGTAGCAGTTTACACGATCGAAGGTTGGACGGGGGACGAGGGACAACGAGAGACGGGGCTAGCGCCAATATTTATCCGGCATTTAGTCAGCTCAGCCGAAATTGACTCGGATGAGCGGAAAATCTCGTTGAAACAGCCGATCGGTCGACGCTGCTATGCGAAATCGCACGGTCGAGTCGACGCGAAACGCCGCGCGCGAAGTTCCGTTAGGCTCGCGAGTTCGAGACTTGTTTTCGTCGAATCCGTCCGTCCCGCGCTTCGACTAATCGACCGAAATCCAGGTCCAATTTTGCACTCGTCTTATCGAACTATTCGCCGACGAAATCGATTCGTCGATCGCTTCTCAAATAAGCCTCTTGGATTTCGACTATGACGCCCAAGATCGTTGAAGCTGTATCTGTCACGAAGCGACGAGAGCCGATCAATTTGCCGGAGTTAACGAGTGACGATGACCAAGCGGCGACCGGCAAACGGCGGTAGCTGTACCGAGCCGCGGAGGGCCTTCTCCGCCAATTAGACGTCGATGCGGATAGAAGGGGTTTGTAGTGACACCTCCGTATTATTGATTTCTTAATCTGTTCCTAATGAAATGATGAATGACCGTATTGTCTGGAGCCAGCCGGGATTTGTGCTCGCCTATACATCAGACGGTTCCAACCAAACAACCGACAGATTGCTTAATTACTCTATATGCCTTTATCGTTATGAAAACGTTACGGCGAGGAGTTAGCCTTAGACGCCCGCGTATCTCTTGCCATCGGTTCGCGTCAATTATTCACTCGAGCCGACCACTTATTCGATCGCTGTCGCAGACATATTCTTGACTCGAACCCGCAAGGATCGTTTTCGAATCGGGTTTCCTGGAATATCATTCTTTTCCAAACGTTGTCCCTCGAGGACGAAACGTTTCGACCGTTTCGTCGAGTTTTTCAGCTACTTTTCCAAGCATTTGACAAACCTTCAGGCAAACCGCTCGATCCAAGCTCCGTTTTTTAGTATCCACCGAAGACGGTCAAAAATTAACTTTCGATGCGATCGAAAACTCTTCGTACGTATTAGATGTATAACTATGAAATGCGGAGTTACGCGCTTAAAAGTTTCGAGCATGCGTTTACCAATTCCGAGCAGCGTTGTAATTTGATACGACGGGTATAATGATAAACGGGGATTCCGCGCGGGGGATAAATCTTTGGTCAGCTCCGTTTCCGCGGGCGTAGTACCGCCCGCGTAAGTGCCCGATAACGCGAATCTTTCCCGAAACGTTTTCAGGAATAGACTTACCGACGAGAGGTTTCGGGAAAATATTTGCCTTCGCACGATGATAACGTCATTCGAACGATCGCGTCGTGGAATCGTCGTTGAACAACTCTTACAACAACCGATGAACCACCCTACCATAGAGGTACGTTACCGATGTCACGGTCGAGGAGAAGTCAAGGATCAAGTGGATCGAAACGTTACGATCAAGATGGAGAGTTTCAGATGCGATACGGTAAGGATAGCCAAGGTGGCCGCGAGGTCCGTGACTGCGTGTACCCTTGGTCTTTGCATCGGTCCCATTTCTGGAACGGTTGCCCTGTCCGAATGACCCGGTTGGCCGCAGGTGGCGCCCAGACTATATAAGCTTCTTTCAACCATAGACGAAAGTCTCGACTCTTCAATTCTGCTGATACGGAACATAGTTACAATCTCTCACGGTGGAATGTGTCATCCTGTCACTGAACTTACGGGTCGACTACGTCCCGCAGCCTCGTCGCGTTCTTTTTTTTTGGCTCCTTCGACCCCCATCTTCCGTCTCGAGTCCTCTCTTATCGGACCGTCGTCCTGTAGCCTCTTCATTTGCCGGCACCGCGCGCGACGAGTTCGACACGCGAGTTTTTCGCGAAATGGAAAACGAAACGCGCCCACCGCGGCGTCCTCTCTATCTCTCTCTCTCTCTCGCTCCCTTCGACGGTTTCGACTGGTTTCGACTAGCTTGCGGATTAACGAAAGTGTTTCTCTTTTTTATCATAGTCAATCGACGTGACTGTACGGTATAATTTAGTTGGGAAGACGAGTCAATTTTCCTACGCGGTAAAAACTTTGCCGTCATTGTGTAGAGCGTAAAAATGTGTGGATCGAATATTTAACACTTTGAAGACGGAAATCTTTTCACCGCGTTGTATACGAAACGATTACGCTTACCGTCGATCTTTTGTGACGGCGCGCCAATTTCGTTGTTTCGTTCGGTGACGAGCGCAACGGTAGGACGAAAATGGAAACCGTACGATAGCCTCTGGAATCGGTATCGGTTTTCGCAGTAGGCGAAAACAAATATGGGGCATCGTTTGTGATTTACGCGACGAATCACCGATTCCAGTACACGGGTTTGTCAAAACTGTGAATCCAATCTAGATAACAAGCCGGACATAAACCCCTAAATAGTTTTGACGCGATGATCCGTCGAAACTGCGAGGTCTGGGCATTGGAGGTATGCATCGACGCAGTTTCGAAAGTCCTATGGGAACCATAGAAGAATAGGGAAACTGCGACACTACACGTCCGTTGCCGAAAAATTAGCAGAAAACATCGATCGAGCTCGAAACGAAGACTAGTTGTCCAGGTAAGGATTCAGGTACGAGCGCGAGCTGGATTGGGTTTTTTATTTCATTTTTTGACAAGATCGATCGTACGTTGCGTTGAAAGCAGCAAAATGTTTTCGGGTATCGGAGAACCAGGTTGATTCCGTATATTATATTCGGCGTAGCGAAATAGGAGAGATTTTCTGACAAGCGGGTTCGGGACCGCGCGAGCCCGGCAAGGCAATTTTTTACGCCCATTGCAAATATTATGCGACGGAGACGGGAGGTGGACGACCGTGGGGAACGACGGCATCCATCGGCATCACCTTTCAATTGAACTCTAATCTCTTTGGAGGAGCGCGGAGTGGGTATTGTCGAGACGCAACCGCCGTTGACACGGAGATGATGAATTTCTGTCGGACGGCTGAAAAATCACAAATTTGTTTCGTAAGCCGGCACCCGACCGGGGATGCCTTTTCGTCGGCACGTTCATCGCCGTCGGTCCTCGTACGAAATTGAATAATCGTATCGTTCGCAAATTTACCCAACGCTGTACCAAGAATCGATTATAACTCCGATGTTCGCGAATCCTCTGCCGTGAAACTCGTTCGCGTTACAATTTCACCGATTTCGTTATTCGCCGCGCGTGAAAAGACCGCAACAGATTAGGTACGAGTAATTTATCATCGCGTGAAAGTACGTCACATCTCACGCGGTTCGTACCTATCCGTTTGCCGATTAGAATAAACGATAATTGATCTTAACAGATATTATCCGCGAGACTATCGACGAAACGAAGGATGCTAGCGAAAAAAGCTCACTCCCTCTCCCTCCTCCTGCCCTTCCTCTCTACGATCGTTCCTTCGCTCCGCGCGACTCCCAGAGATGCCTTTCGCGAGAAAAGCATAGGTTCGAGGTTGGTACGTGCGGCCAACGGCAAGGGAAATTTCATCGACGTACGCGTACAAGTCTCGCACGTTCGTCGATACGTTGTTGTAGGTACGCGTAGGTCGTAACGCGTATCCGCGCGGCGTTTTTAGGTCGAACCAGGCCGAGGGGCGAGTCGAAGGGTGGCCGGGAAAGCAACAGGGACCAAGGGGGGGGGGGGGGGGCGAAGGTTCGGGGTGCCGGGGGAAGGTTAAGTTGGGTTGGGTGTCACCGGTCCAACGAAGGTAGTACCTACCAATATTACCTCGTATACGCGCGATACGTGTCAACTGCAGCATGGGAGATAAAAGGAATGAAAATAGAATCTGAGAGCGATCCATCATGCGGTCGGAGAACGGCAGCGGACGAGGTCCCTTCCGATTGGCCGTATCCACCCACCTCGCATCACGTGACCGTCAGGCCCGACCCTCCGCGACTGCCTCTGTGCTCCGCGAGGCTCTCAAACTTCCCGAAATACTTGAAATTCTGGTTGTCGCGGCTGGGGGACGTTCCACACCTCTACGACCTGCCGGTAGACTCGAGGCACGAGTTGCCGTGGGCCCGCCACGCCGTACGAACGAACGACCGACCGCTGCCGCCGCCGCCGCCGTCGCCGCGACGACCGTCGACCGTCGACCGTCGTCCTATTCTCAGCCCGATCGTTGTTTCTACGCCCGCCCGTCCGTAAAACCCGCGAACGTACGTACCCCGGGACTCTCGCGTTCCCGACGCCGCGCGTTGTTGGTCGCGATTCACCCGCCAACGCTGCTCGCTCACCTCGGTGGGGTGAGCCGCGCTCACCGGTGGTCTCCCTTCGCTCCGGTTCGCGTGGCAGCCTCGCGTCGCGAAAATCGCTCCCATGGTCGTTCGCGACGGTAACGGGTGACGATCGTCGCGCGATCGCCGAGAGCCCCGGCTCGTTGCGACGCGGTTAAATCTCCCGGGTGGTGGTCCGGTAACGTTTTTGCGCGTAACGTCGGGTGCCGCCGTTGACGTTTCCGCGGCGGGGGGGTGGGGGTGGGTGGTGGGAGGGGGGAGGGGAGCCGGAGAGGAAAGGATTTTACGTCGCGAGGACGTCGCACCGGCGCCGAGGAAGATCCGGCGCTCGATCGTCGCGCGAAGGATACTGCGAAGGGTTCGACGGGACGTTCGTTGCCGCGAAAAGTGGTGTTTTGTTTGTGGGATTTTCCGTGCCCGGGTCAATCTCGCCGTTTCGCGTATCATCGGCCTTACCTGTGAATCTTAAACGAGGAGAAATCGTGCGAAGCAGCTCGAAGAGTGGACAGTTCCGGGTGGACGGTTGCCGCGGCGTCGGTGCCGTCCGCACGACGATTTAGGCCTAGTCAAACGGACTTGCGTGGCGCGAGTCTCGCGAGTCGTCTGTCGAAACTGCCGGGAAGCGCGATTGTCGGCAGCCGGCAGGCGTACCTCGGCGTACGTTCGAGAAGTTTCGAAAGTCCCGTTTCCCGACGCAGCGAATTAATGTTTCCGTTTCGCGAGAATGATGATGATGGACATGGGCATGTACGGGACCTACGGCAAGTCTGACTCCTATCCGAACTACGGGTTCGCCGGGCAGGCCGGTCAGACCGGCGGTCATGGGTCCGCGGTGCCACCGTCGCCGGACGCGCCGGGACCGGCTCACTACTATCCCCATAGCGCGGTGGCACCGTACTCCTCCTCGTCGGCGGAACCCTTCCTGACGTCCGCCGAGTCCGGGCCCTCGAGCACGCCGCCGCAGGGCTTCTACTCGCCGACGGGCGCCGTCCTCCACGAGGACGGGACGGCGATTATTTCCTCCGAAAACGGCCTGAGCTACACGAATTTGGATTACGCGACGTCGTCGTACTCGGTCCAGCATCCCGTCTGTCCCACCGCGGCGGACACCCACGTCCAGACCTACCACGTTCAGACCTCGTACAGAGGTGATCCGGCGGGTCTGCACCAGACGGGTACCACCGTCGTGCAAACGCATCCGCATCCCGAGCACGAGCAGCTCCATCAACATCACCAACAATCTAGTCATCACGAGGTGGATTACCAGATCACGCTCGGCGGTACCTCGAACTACCTCCACCAGCTTCCGGAGGAGGCTCTGCATTACGGCCAGGCATCCCTTCACCAGCCCGACTATTCCAACCATCCCGTCGCTCACTACAAGGAGGAGAATCCGGATCCAACGATTTCCTATCATCCCCTTCAGCAGACCGCGCATCCGCACCACCCGCATCATCCACTCGGGCACGTTCATCCTCCTCCTTCGCATCATCATCATCACCACCAGCATCCGCACGCTCACCAACACGCGCAGCAGCAGCAGCAGCAGCAGCAGCAACAGCAGCAACAGCAGCAGCAGCAGCAGCAGCAACAGCAACAGCAGCAACAAGCGCAAGTTCCGACCTACAAATGGATGCAGGTCAAGAGGAACGTTCCGAAACCAGTCGGTGAGTACGTTTCCCGACGAATCGATCGATTTTGCACCGTTCGCCGATAGTTCGCGAACGCGAACAATCGCGCAAATCACCTTACGATCCGTTGGAATTAATTTCACGACGTATCCCGACGATCGTCGCGTCGCGGGCACTAACGGTACGAGGTCCAGGACTACGTAAAAATCCGTATCGATCGCGAGGTCGGGAATCCCGATTGGAAAAAGAAATTTCTAACTTGGCTTGATTTTACGCTCGTCCTCGTTAAGAACGAAATCGATCCGTCGATGTTCGTGCGAGAGACGTCTCGCATCCCTGGTCATGAGAGAATCGTCGAGTCATTCGTACCGTGTCTTAGATATTCTCGTCGTGGACCGATTCCGGGTGTCCTCGTGGTCGTGTCTCGAAAAACTACGATACGCGATCGTCGGCACGGTTATTCGCTAAGCGGGAAACGTCGCGACGATACCGTCGTTACGAGGCCAGG
This sequence comes from Arge pagana, assembly GCA_963969455.1. Classification (NCBI taxonomy): domain Eukaryota; kingdom Metazoa; phylum Arthropoda; class Insecta; order Hymenoptera; family Argidae; genus Arge; species Arge pagana. The sequence continues at coordinate 351,146 of OZ018312.1, read as the reverse complement.
TTCTCGCAGATTCTCGCGACATCCAACCGAGCTTGTATCTACGAACCGGGCGAGTCACGACGACGATTAACCTCGACACTTTCGGACCGATTTCTCGCGGACGGACGAACCTTTTTGAAAAACGCGTGTAATAACGATTTCACGTTAAATCCCCGTAGCTGTTGGTATCGGAAAACGAACGAGGTGAAAATCTGGGCCTAATCCAAATTTCGAATCGCTGAAAACGAAGAGTGAAAAAACAATTCGAAGGCGGTCTACCGCGACGACCCTTTTCCGCTACTGCCGTCTCCACGAACATCTCTTCCCGCTACGCCGACGAATTCGAAAAACGCGGAGCGGGAAAATTCCCAATCGACGAGTAACTACTCTCCCCGGCGAGGGGTTTCCCCTCCGTCCCGTGTCGACTCGATATTATCGTAAATTCGTGACGGTAGCTTTGAAATGGCGGATGACGCTGCATATTCCCGTCCGGGGTGACTAAGAATCACCATCGAGGTGTTTTCGACCGACGCCGTGGACACGGCGATTTCCGAAATAATTTCGATTTTTCCACGCGACCCCGATACGGATTTCGAGATGATCGATAAGTTGAGAGAATCGACGCCCGAAACCAGGGTCCCGGTTCCCGGGTCCCCGACTCCCGCAAGGACACGACCGTTCGACGAACAACGACGATTTCAGCATTCCGGTCCTGGTCCTTCCGTGGCAGGCGTTCATCCTCGATTATCGCATTCCTCTTACGCGTATTTCGTTTTCAATAGATTTACCTGTCGATATTATCGTCGGTGTGTTCGTGGCAAACATCACCCTCGAAATACCGATGCAACTGCAAACGAAACTGAGATAACGAATACTTTCACGCGTAAAAAAACGAACGCGACGTACTCTCGACTCGAAAATCCCCTCGAAAGCCTGGCACGCACAATCGTTTACGTGTACATACAGAGGAAGCAGTTGTTCAAAGGTTATAAATCAAACGTTGCTACCGCCACGTCTTACGATTGTGCCAAACCTCACGCGCGTATGCCGTATGCACGCTCGCACTCGTACACTCGCGCACGCGTGCATCCGAGTAGGTCGTGTAAATGCAAATGTGTGCGCGTACGGCACGGAGCGCGGGGTGCAAGGTATACGTATACACGCGTCGTATCTCGATTCGGCCCACGCTTACCACCGATCTCCCGTTTTATCGGCCTGTCCGACCGCCTGTCCGTCTGTCGGATGCAAATATAAGGCGCAATCTCTTTCGAAGCCGACAAGTTTGCACACTCTCGCGGATGCGCGCGGTGATAGGGATTCGGTTGCTCGTTCACGGATATATCGTCGATACCTGGCCAGAACAGTTTCGACCAATCGACGATGCACCAAAGTGCCATTTTGTGTATCGATACCGGTACCAGTCCGCGGCTGACGCTCGGTGATGGGACAGGTGCTATTCGAAATAGATTTTTAATTAACGACGTCCCAATGCGAAGGAGAACAGCGATCGACGAGACGGCGGCGGGTCAACGTTTGAAACGAACATCCGACAGCGAGAATGTTCGACAACCATGGGGAAATTACGCGATCGAGGGAGAGAAGAAAAAAACAATGGGACAGAGCGCGCGTTTCGCGATCTTCGTATTTCGCGCGACCGACGCTGATCGTTAGATTCGAAATTGGCTGGACTGTCGTAGAAACGTTTGCCCCGTCGTGTATTTTCGATTATTATTTTTTTTTTTTTCTCTCCCCGAAAGACATTCCTCACGCGGACGGCGAGACTGATCGATGCTGGACGAGCAAGCGAGGTAGTTCGACGTTCGGAGCACGCGATAGCTATTTCCTTCTCGTTGATTTGTCTTTTCGTGAAAACGTACCTTGACCGTGAATAATTTTTAACGACGTGAAACTGGATTCGAGGAGAAAAAGTTCCCCCGTTTACCGTTCGAGCCGTGAATCTTGCCGTTTCATTATCAACGCGGCGAGGCAAGGAATCGGTTTGAAAAAAATAGGGTCACACGAGCGTGCCTCGCACGAATACCGCGCATCTTGGTTCCTTCGGGCGAGACAAAAGATGACAGCAGACTGGCGCCACATTATCGAAAACTCGCGAGGGAAACGATACGTAGCCGAGCTTACGTGTGTTGGATCAATTAGAAACGTTAACGCGACCAGTCAACCCTGCCGGGCTTATCTTGACATTGCGAACGGCAAAAGTGAACTCGTAGAGCGTTATAATACATTATCACCGGCGAACGTTTAAGGCGTCCTAAAAATAATGACGTTAATTTATAAATACGCGACCGCGTTCGCGGCCTTGAGTAATTGAATTATTAATCGATCGCTAACCGGCGACGTATCAATTTCGAGTGGCTCGAACGCGCCGCACCGCGGAACGAACGGGTTGTTAGGTACGTACGAACGATAACGAAACGATCGCTAAGCACTTCAGATTGAATATGTAATGGGCGTTTTGATTAATTTTATTATCAACGCTGTTTTTCGCGTGAACACGCGACATTACGGTCTACCGGGTGTCTCGCCGATCGACCGATCGTCGTCGAAGACCGAAACGATACCATAACAAAAGAACGAAGAAATGGACCAACGAACGAGTGCGCGGCGGCGACTGAGGTAGCGTATATATTCTGAAAGTTTCGCCGAGAGAATATTTTGGAATATCGCGCGATCGGAAGGGAGATCGCCGGGGCAGAAACTTGCGCAACGTTCGAATCGGTAATCGCGAGTTCTCGGTGGCTGCGATTTTATCACGGTTGCTAGGAGTTTCGAGGATCGAAGTTCCGAACGACGCGCGCCAGGGTCGACGGCGAATCGAGGTTAATCGGTGAAAAGTAGTTTAAACGGTCCGCGTAACGAACGGGTTTAGGTGCTCAACGAGGCTTGCCTCCGGATTACGCGCGAGCGTTGCTTGATAGCTCATTATAATCGAATTAATAATACGTCGGCTCGAACGTTCGAGGGTGAGAAACGTCACTCGACCCGGCTCTACGCCCGAGACTCATTGCACCGCGACATGCGAACCACCGAGCGCATACATACGCGGAGGCATACGTATACGGAGGTAGACCGATCCACGTATACCTAATTGTCGCGCACCTCCGCGTGTTCCATTTCCGCACCCTTTCAACCCGCGTCGCCTCTAGCTGTCGCTGTCTATCTTCTCCCGCGCGATTATAACGTCGTAATTAACCGTTACCACGCTCCACAATTTATCGCCAATCTGTCATAATTTCACGTCGTTTCATCCGTAAACGAGAGTTCCGTCCGCAGTTTTCTGTCGCTTCTTCGAACCGTACAATTTGTTTATTTCGTTTCTTTCATTTTCACCCATCTTCGCGAGCAACGATTCGCGCGATTGGAATTTAGCCTACAGCTCCTACGGAGTCGAGATCACCTAGAGGCAGTCGATGCTCTGGAGAATCCGTCGAACCCCTAGAAATTATGTAAATCGCGTGAAAGTTTTTGGAAAAACATCGTGGCGCGGTTTCGGTACGGGGAAACCGATCGCTCCGTACGTCACTCGTGATTCGCAAGAGGTACGAGGAATCTTGGCCCTCGTCATATTATCACGAAAGATACGGAGAGTAGGTACCCGTTGAAGGGGGAAGGGGGGTGGGGTGGGGGGGGGGGGGGGCGAGACACCGTAGTTTCCTCTTTCGTTGAGCAGAATTATCGAGGAACAGTGGACGAAAACCGAGGTCGACTCGGGAGATATCAGGAGTGGCGCGCGGCAGAATCTGCGCGACGTCGGTCCGTCCGAGGAACAAAGGAGTCCATGGCGACCGGGAGAGAGAAAGAGAGAGAGAGAGACAGAGAGAGAGAGAGAGAGAGAGTGACGACGAGTCCAAAAGGGAAGGCGAACGGGAGACGAATCCTGCGGAACCGGGACGACCAGGCGACCAGATCGACGCGGTTCGCTAGCTCTATCTCTCTTTCTCTCGCCCGTGCACCGCATGGAACTCACGCCGCCGAGGGTACTACCTATACAACGCGAAAACGTTATTGTGCAGATCCATCCAATCGAATCCTTGCGAAATTCTCCTCCCAGAACCCGGAAGCCACGCCCGTTTCTTGATTTTCGCGTGGCCTTGATACGCTGGAAACTTATCGGCAGAAATTTGCGAATATCGGCACCGCCTCTCGAACACGTGTCCGCGTCGAAGCTGGCTGATTATTCAGCGTTTTATTATCACAGCTATCGCGCGATCGTCGGATCACAGTTTTGGAGATCCCCGGACGCGGCCCATCCTAACGGGAATGAAACTGACCAACAACGATCGTCCGGACGATTACCATGAATATACGCGAACCCGCGTTGCAAAATCGTTACGCTGGTTCTCGCTTACGCAACGCGAGACACCAAACACGCGGAACGACGCGGCAGAGGTCGGACACCGCTTCGACGCGGGCTTTCCGCTTTTCGAAAAATTTCACCAACGAAGGTAACGGTCAATTATTTTTTCCGAGCAAAGTTTCCCACAACCGGTGCCTACATATCGATGAAACGAGAGAAGCGTACGCGACTTGCCCCGACATTTCTTTGCTATCTTTGCTCACCTTGCTCGCACTCGCCCGTTTTAACGGATCGTGAAATTTACGCGCGATACGAAACGTACGCGCGGATAAAGCCGCAACGATACCAACTCAAAACGACCAACTCCGAGCGAAACGGGCATCCCGCGTCAGTCGAGTACTCCTGCCCCATTCTTGAGCTCGCGCGAGGTCGATTACCCAACGAGACGCTTACGCGCGTGCATACGACGATTCTCCCCGTATTCTCGGACTCGAATTATTCTCGGGTCGTTCGGTTAATCGACGGTAGCCGGAGCGAGAAATCTGTCGCGGATTCGGAGCAATCCGCGCGAATCGTCCTGGCCGCGTACGCCGAGAAATCGGAATACGTTGTGCCGACGACGAGGTCGTGCGCCTGGCTCACGGTCGTCGTGTAGAGGTACCTAACATGGTTTAGCTCGCGTTACGTTGCGCCGACACGGGGCCGGCGGGAACCGCGTGAGCGAGCGGCCGATATCTGACGAGGGGATCTGAGGATCGCGTTCGCGTGTTCTCCTACGTGTTCCTATCGCGCCTCGACTCGGCCTGCTGCCACCACGAGCACCGGCACCAGGGCTAACCACCCGCTGCTAGACGCCGACGTTAAAGCAAAAGCCACCGGATCTCTCGACCCCCGTTGTCCCCCCTCCCCCCCGCCCCGCCCCCTCCGCACGTCCGCGCGTCTCGCGTACCTCGCCGTTACTAATTTAATAATTCAATAATCCAATCCCGTATAATCGTACGCTTACCACGAAATGTCCCAACCGATCGCTTCCTTCGAGTAGGTAGTACGTTTTTTCTTCCCAGCCCGTTTCCATCTCCCTCTCCCTCCCTCGTTGTTAATACTGCTGTAATTGTTATATCTCGCTACGCTAGCTCTGCAAAGAGTCGGACGGGGTCGTACCTCTAGACTTCAATAAAATGCTTTCTATCTATCTCTCTCTCTCTCTCTCTCTCTCTAGAATCTTGTACAATGCAACGTACGACAAATAAATGTATCGATCAATCGATCGATCGATCGATCGCTCTCTCTTTCCGCCTCTCTCGGGCGCGCGCGTCCTCGTCGTGGACGGTAATTTGCGTACAGCTCGATGTCCGTCGAAACATTCCGGCCTGAAACAGGGAGGATCGAGTGGGTCGAAAGCAAAAAGGAATACCGTTCGCGCACCTCGCACTCCCGTGTTCTACGGCTAATTCGTCGAGTAGGTGCGAGGCTGAAAACTTGCACGCACGTCTCTGGGACGAAGTGATATCACGTGACCGTTCCTTCTTCCACGCTTCCGTGCGACGCGGGATATTACCTATTACGACACGACCGAACGACTGTACCGCTGATCGGGATCGAGAAAATTACGAACTATACGTACCTACAACGCCAAAGGAACTAGAATACCCTCGCTGATTTTATTTCCAGCGAAAATCGAGGCACGAAATGGAAGGCCCTCGTCGAGACCGCGAAGCACGCCGAACGGACTTTACGGCGAAAAAGCTTCGCATTCGGGATTGATAGTGCCCGACAAACCGAAAATAAAATCTAACGCATCTTCGAAGCCGGTAACGCTGGTTGCGCGCGATTTCCGACTCTGCGGGTCTTAATTGTCTCGAAATTAGACGCCGAGTCGTCTCCTTCTCCGCATATCGAATCGGCGCAAAAAATGTAATACATTTTTCTCTTCCTTGCCCCCGTAGAATATAAATTGTGCGGTGAACCCAGAACTACGTACGAAATTACCGGACGATTAGTACCGCGTTTCTTGTTCGATCCCCCCCCCCCCCCCCCCAGGGCGCTCGTTGCTGCACGGAAAGCGCAATGAAATTGAGAATAATATTTATGCAATTAATATAACAGTGGCTTTTACGAGTCATTAAAAGTCCCGACATTCTTCCGTGCATGGAACAGGAACGCGAGACTCCACGTACGCGATATGAAATATTATCAAGTGACCGTAAAGTGCGCTCTACCGCGTGTACGAAAAGTATCTCGTTCGTGCTTCCCTTCCTTTTCCACGTCATACGTTGAACGTATGATTTTTCGCGAGCCCGCCGTTGCTCCGTTGTAGGATGATAGAGATCGTTCGAAGAATTTTCCAAGTATTTTCGAAGACAACGTCGAGCGACGAGGAAAAGATTTCAATTTCGACGCGAATATTGGTCATTTCGCAGGATCAAAGGATCAACGCGATCTCCGATGAAAGATCTTGTCAACGATCCGTTGGCTCGGCTACCAAATTCTTCGAGCACTCGGTACGTATAACAACGTTCGATCGTTCGACGTTGCTCGTCCTCCGAAGTGTTTTTATTTGTATTTTTATTTTTTTCATATTATTCGGAGATTACAGTGGTAAATCATGTCTTTCGTTTCGTTTTAGGAGCGACGGAAAATATCGTGCCGCGCGGTCCGAAAGCTACCGATTAAATCTCAAACGAGAGCCTGATTATTATTACTGCGCCTACATACACGCGAAATATCACCTGTATATAGATATTCCATAGGCGGACGGTTCTTCATGCTGGCCAGAAACGGACGGACGCGAACGAACGCGAACGGACGTCAAAAGTAACACGCCGGGACGGTCTATCGATCCGGTCTGCAATCCGACTGCAAAAATCTATACAAATCGTACAAGCCCGCTTGGAATTACGCCGATTTCGTTATCGCGGTTACCTTTGAAAATCATACACGTAGATAGCTATGCGGATAGATTTCTCTGGAAGCCATCCTGAGATTCGTGGATAATCCGTGATTTCACGCTCGTTCGTACAGATTTCTTATCGGGCGTCGTCGTTGTCGGGATATTGCAGCCCCATTAGCCGTCGCACCTACGATTTTACAATCGCAACTCGTACCACGCGTATTCTCCATTCATCGGGGCGAATCTCTTCGCAAAACTTGGCAGCTTGGCCTCGAAGTCGATGCTTTCAACGCCGATACGATCATTTTCGGTTCACGGGCGAGTCGATCTCGAGAGTACACAAGATCACGCGGTTTAGCAGGCACCGACCAACCCTCGTCGAGACTACGTTACGCAATTCAAATATTATTCAGAGGCTAAAAGCGGGCTTGGAACGCGTAACGGAGTCAACGACGTGGTTTCAGCTTCGAGTATTGGTAACGCGCGGTAAGTCGGAGAGTCGGGGAGGACTAAAAAAGAGGGAGTGAAACTTATCGAGGGGTCGGTGGGCGCGCGTATCCCGGTGTAACGTTACAAAACCTACATCGGCTCGACTACTTATTTCGCCCGACGTATCCGCACCGTATCCGCGAGCAGTCGCGACGATTTCTCGTTTAATTATTCGCGATCGCGTTTTTCCGAGCGTTTTCGTTGATCCTCCCGTTCGAGCTGAAACGGAAATCGTTTTCGTCTGCGCGAAAGATTCGCGAGAAACTTTTCGAGGACGATGTCGCGCCGTTTTGCCGGGGCGTTAACATTTCCGCGACTCTCTCTCTCTCTCTCTCTCTATACTTGTCAGCTTCCTACAACGATGATTCCTGATTTACATCTTTTCCCAAACTTCGTTTCGTCCGCGTGGTATTGGCAACCGCGAGACGCACAGCTGTATTTACGTTACATCCGCTTCCTGGGCCCTGATTACACGCTGCAACGCCATCGGTAGCTAAGCAACGGTTTTCCTATACCAATATTTAAAATCCAGCGTTCACCGTTCCTTGGAGCGCCTTAAAAACGAAAAAACCAACGACACGGGCGCGAACGTGAATAGAAATTACCGAATATCGAGCATTGATTTGTCGAAAGAAAAGAATAGTGTATTATCCGTCTTGATATTATCGCTCGATCTTACATTAATACAAGTGGAGGCTTAATCGATTCAGTCGAGTCTAATAGTATTTGACAAATATCATTTGACTCGACTGAACTGATTGAGCCTCCACTCAAACGAAAAATAGGGACGAACGAGCGAATCGACGAGATCACGCGGGATCGTTGGCAAGTCGTTGGGACAATTGCAATTGAAAACCAATCGTCGTCCCTTGAACAAGAGCTCTACTCGTCAATTTTTGAGAAATAGTCGATACGCGATAAAGCTGTTTCGTCATTGCGTATAGCGTACAACTCTTCGCGTAGAATATTTCACATTTTCGTATTTTCGAATCAACGCGATCGAGAAATACGTCGTTTCTACCAGCGTGGAAGAAACGAGAGAACCGAGCATTCGCAATGGAATATCCCGGTTCGCGGACGGCGAAAGGAAGGGATGATTTTCGCCAATGATTAACCACCGACCTCCGCCGTTGTCACGATCGCGAGTCGCGCGACACGACGTGACGGGAGAACGAAGACGAGCAAACAAACCCAAGGGAACCATTCGTTAACCAACTATCGGCCGGGGAAGCGACCAGTTCGCGCTCACGGAATTTGTTACGGCCGGGTAATTAGTAGCGTCGAGTCGCGTCGACGGCAACGCTCTTGACTCAGCGTTATGCGAGTTGGCCGCGTGCGAACCGAACTCCGCCTCTCGCCCGTTTCTCGTTTCCTCGTGACTCTTTCAACCCCTATAATTCGTGCATTACTGATTATTAATATCGCTCGGTAGATAAGGAATAAATAATTGGTACCTGTTAGATGTCACCTGCCCGGTGACGCGAAGAAATTCGTAAAACAGGTAGAATATTCCGGAACTCGCCAAGATTTTCGATAATCCGGGAGGCGAAAGTCCCGAAATATCGTACGCGGAACCACGAGGAAACTTGTCCTCGAATTCCCTCGCGGGCTGGAAAAAACGAAATTCCGCATTGATAATTCTGTCGCGCGCGAAAGCTCCGGCGACCATCTTCGATCATTTAATCAGGTGCTATACGTATACCCGTCGTTCGGCGCGGAAACGCGAAACGATTCGACGCTGCCGTATTAGTTCGAACAAGGATGGGAAAAACTTCGCGAGTAGTTAAGTTTCGGTGAGAATCGAGTCGGAATCTCTTTGGCGACTCGTTCATCAATTTAGCGAAATGACCGGACCTTTCCGCGCGACGCTCACCCAACGCCACGTAGCGGGCACGCTCCGGCGCATTTTCCCCGCAAATTAAGCGCTCTTCGTCGACGTGCGAGACGATCTCGAAAGTAGGAATTCGAGGTACAGCCGTTCGTTCCGTTTCGAGCAGAGATGTATTTTTTCGGAAAGCCTTGCTCGCGAAACGTCGAGAAACTCGCCTATCGATAAATATATACGAGCCGAGCGTACAGAAGTCCGCGTTTTCCCGGCGGCGCGCGTCATCCAGAGATTAGGTAACGAGCCACAAGACGGATCATCCTGTTTCCTCGCTCGGATCCTCGGTCTCGCGCCCGTCGCTCGTTTCTATCCGTAGCGATTCTCTCGCGCCCAACCTTTCACGGCTACCGGTTTATTGTTAATCTTCGCTATCGCGTTTTACCCGGTTCACTCGTGTCCTGTTTGCTCCGGCTTCCGAAGAAAATACACCCGCCGCGGATATTCGCGATAGCGTTGAATCGAAACGACTTCGTTGTATCGATCGTCGCGACGTCGGATTCCGAGCCGATTCGATTGCGGGGACGCCGCTTCTGTTTTTCCAAAAAGATTCGCTCGCGGAGATTGATAGGAGAACGAGCCGAGGAATACCTGATATCGTAGGAAAGATAGAAAACGACGGGGCCGATCTCATCCTCGCCGTCACCCTCTTCCATTACGCAAAGTGACTACGACATACCAGAACCGTAAGGCGAACCCGAATAATCCGCTAATTTCCATAATGTATTGGCTGATCTTTTTGCCAATTTCTTCGCGATGGTCTTTCTTCGCGTTTCGCCGCGCGATGAAAATGCGCGATCGGTTAACGATCTCGCTCCGTTTTCTCGTCCAACGTGGGCGCAGTCGTCGCTATCATAGATAGGGAAAATATAAGAATCGCGAAATCGATGCGGTTCGAAGCGCTGGACAACGGCGAGCGGGAAGCTGTTGTTTGCTCCGTAGGGATTACGTCGTTCTTGCGTAGGGGTCGAACAACGTCGTTGCCTCGAAAGCTAGCGTACAAACTATCGAATTCTATCCGGCACATCGATACGCGACCCCGTCGTCTTGACTTTGTCCAACCCTAAAAGTACCCCGATCCACGGACTGACCTGACTGACCAGCTGTGTTGGACGATGGTACAGCTGTCGGAGACTACGTAACAGCTTAATCCTTTCATATTACCGACAAAAGCCTCTCGAATTATCCCGATCGGGAACTCCCCCTCTCCCCAACATCACGGGAAACTAGCAGGAAATTCGAGAACGCGGGCACGAATCCGACGACGGCTCCGCGAGTAGTTTACGGAAGCCCATTTTTTTTTTGCTCCAGACTCGCGATGCATTCGCGAACGGAAGGTAGCTAACGGAAATGTATGTTTGTCGTTTCAGGCCCGAAGGCGAATCCTACGGGGAACGAGTTCGCCGGTAGTTCGGTCAGCAATGCCGGGACGGCGGTGTACGCAACCTCGACGATCGGTCCCGTCGGTTGTATAACGGGTGGTCCGCTGTCCGGGATACCGAGCGGTTTCAACAACACCGGGCGCACGAACTTCACGAACAAACAGCTGACGGAATTGGAAAAAGAGTTCCATTTCAACAAGTACCTGACCAGAGCGAGACGCATCGAAATCGCATCGGCGTTGCAGCTCAACGAGACCCAGGTGAAGATCTGGTTTCAGAACAGGCGCATGAAGCAGAAGAAGCGGATGAAGGAGGGCCTCATACCGAACGACAACGGGAACTCCAGCCAATTGAGCCAGATCAATCAGCTGGGTGGGGCACGAAGCAGCAGCAGCTCGCCGACCGGTTCGAACCTCGACGTATCGGCTGGTATCGGTCTCGCCAATTTCACTAGTGATAATAGCAGGGAATCGCCGAATTCATCTTCCAAGGAATGAGTCGACGAGGATCGAACAGAAGAGGAAGAAAAAAAAACTCTCGAGAAAAACGCGGCGAGTCAATTACAGTGCCAAGACATTCGATCGTAGCCCTCGTCGGATGCGGAAAGAAACGTTTGAATCGTCGGTCTTTCTGATCTTTTTTCTTCTTCTCTTCCTTCGTTTTCGTGAATTACGAACTTGAAGAGAAACGCGATTGGTAACGCGAACGATTCGTGAAAACGTCAAACCGAATGGTATCGTGGTATTTTCCGAATAAAACGACCCACCGAAATACGAGAACATTGCCACGGCCGACTCTCGTCGCGCCTCGACTCGTTCGCGGTTCGCGAGATAATCGCGCCTCGAAAAGTTCCATGCGACAAACTCTTCGATCCAGATCGAGATTGTCGTCATTTTACTGTTAAAGGTGTCGCGGTTCCTTCGTCAATTACGATGCATCTCTGTCTGGATCTTGATTGGTCTCGACTATCAATTAAGCTATCCCGATTATGTCGCGAGTGAAAACCGAATCGGCCTTGTCGAGATATTCATTAGTCTGCTGGACGAATGGTGAAACAGTGAGAAAGATATAAAAAAAATGAGCAATAAAAAAATGCGATTCGAACGATAACGGTCCCACATCTCTGTTCTCTCGGTCCAAATAGTTCTGTTCGAACGTTGTACACTCGCGCGAAAGTGCCTTTGCGCGAGAATGTTCGTTTCTCGGCCGAACCGATTCGGTTTTTCTTTGTCAGTACTTACAGCTAGTAGTCCGTACCAACTATTCCGGCGTGATAGCGCGATAACGATAGATTTTCCCGCTGACTATATCGTGTATGTATGTAAATAAAATTCTTCGCGAACGGTGAGGCATATCCACGCATGTTTCCTCACGAGGCTACAAGGATCGTTGAACAAGCTTTTTCATGGAACACGCCTACTCTTCCGAATGTTCGAGATGCTGTCGAAATCATCGTGACCAGTCCCATCGAGTCCGTTCGCCTGGCGAACGACGTCGCGCGTAATTTCATGGGACAAATTACGTTCGTTTTTATTCTGGTAAATGGAAATTCTCGTCGGAATTTTCAGTCCTCGAGCTTTGGAATTCCTGTAGCGTCCTGACAAAACCAATTGTTTTCCTTGTTGTTGATTACTTGTCTAGTATTTAATTGTAGAGGTAGCCCGGCACCGAGCGGTATCTTACTCGGCATCGGACTACCGAGTCGCGATATACGTGTATATCGGTAATATTTACTGTTTATAACGTTATTTTCCGAATACCGTCGCCGTAATCCAGGTCGCGGCGGAAGCTGTAGACATTCAGAGATCTGCACGAGCCTCGATTACGCGTACGTTACGTTTATCGTTCGAGGTCTGTTGCAATAGATTGTATCGACGGTTCTCCGGATTGCCCCGAGCGAAGCAAGGCTCTGTACCGAAAATTCCTATTATTATAAATTATGCATAGGTAATATCCTGTAGGAACCTTGTAGAAAGAATAAAATATCATTGTATTAAAAACAATCATCTTATCGCAATTTTTCCGAATCCCCGAAGTATCTCTACCCGCCATTGCGACACGCGAGTACCTACCTGTCGTGACGCGCGAAATGGAATCGCCATCAACGCAAACCACAGGCTTGCGATCACGACTCGCGACAACGGTAAGTTCGAGTAGAAAAATCTTCGCCGAAGGGGAAGAATGGTGATCTCTTTTCGCGAGCCGTCAGACGCTTTATGCTCGTTATCCAAGCATGGCGTCGCGGTGAGCGTGGAGTTGCTTGCCGATCACGTCGCAGGCGTTCCGAGGTATTTGAGTATGACCTACCGTTTCGCGCGGTCTTTCATCACTATGATAAATACGTGCGGTCTTTGATCACTATGATAAAAATATTCGTGCATCTACATACCTAATTCGTATCGACGAATGACACTCGGTTCGCATGTCGGATTCTTTTTTCACGTGCAGTTTTCGTGGGAGGAGGGAGTGTTCCTGGATCGGATTCGTTTCTAGTTTCGAACGAGCAATCCATTCAAAAATATATGTTATTTGAAACGTCGTTGCCGTTGTGCCATCTGAAATGACGAAGAAAATACAACCAAAGCGATTGAAAAAAAATATCCTGACGTGCGGTACTTGGGCACTTTTAACGTCGTTGAACTTGTGAAACGTTAAATATTGTAATCATCGTAGCAATTCTATTCCCGATTTCATTCGTCGTGGAGATGAACAATCCCCGTTTGCCTCGTGTCACGAGGTTTTATATCACCCACGGACTATTACCCCGCGATGTCACCGAATATTACGAAGTTGATGCAAGGTTTCAGGTATCTCGTGAAATATTACACGACCGTTAGTATTTTGAGAACCCTAGCAGTTGTCCGGTTTGTTCGGACGAGTTCGCGATCACGAAGCTGCGCGCATGCGACACTAGCGATAGGCTGGTGGAAAAAGAATACCGATGCATATAGTATCGATATTATTAAACAATATATCATACTTTTCCATATACGTTACCTATACCTACCCACGCACAGGCAATTAGATTATTTCTGTGGGAGACTTATTGTACAATGCAGTACTATCATCCTACATTGTACATTGGTCTAGGGTTCAATAAATAAAGATAGATTTACGTAGAGTAACGAGTATCGATATTTTTGCCCATCTCCAGGCTGCCAATATCTTCTAACTTGCTAGTACCCTACTAGTAATATATAGTAAGTTCCTAACCTGCTACTGCTGCTGCTCACTGCCAATGAAATCCAACCCTCGAGCTGCTTTTTGCAATTGCGATGACGATCCAGCGGAGAGGCGCAACTGTATCGAAATATGTCGTTACGCGGAATAACGAGTTAAACATTCGAAATATCGAATTTGAAGCAAATTGGATACTCGGAAAATAAATATCGAATATCGGTATATCGATATTTCAAATAAGGGCGATTTACATGCATCGTTTCCTGAAAAAACATCGATATTCTGATATATCGATATTCTTGAATCGTCCCTACGTGACACACGACTGCAATCGCGCAAGCCCAGCGCAACGAACAGGTTAACTCTGATGTTTACGGACATCGCGAAGTTATAACGTGATCGCGTCCGACCTAACATCGTTCGTAATGACGCACATAAAAGACTTAACGAAATATCAGCAAGAGTTGAAGGAAGAAGAAGATCTAATCGTGTCGCTACTGTCGCGAGTCGACGAGCAGCTACATGCTCTTCAGGCAAGACGAAGCTAAGATCCCAGGGCCCACTGAATATCGGAAATTCACGAGATACGTCGAGAAAAAGCGATCCAGTAACGAGCATTGCGAATCGCGTTACAGGAATCGTTGAAATAAAATGCTGCGCCATCGGGGAAAATATTGTTTTACCTTGCTTGGTCGCGATTTCGCATCCGATCACTAAACTGATTTTCAATTGCCACAGGTGGAACAGCTTCAGCTGCTCAGTGCAAAAAGTCAACAAAAATCGGCACCAAAGGCTAGGACGACCGTTACCGAAGGAGACTCTGCTCTGAGGATGCACACGGTAATCAAACAAGAACTGGACCTCCAAGTTCCAGCCGCGTGGAACAAGACGGAGGAGGTCGAGGAAGAGGATAGCAATTAACTCCGACGCGAGCCCGAGTAGTTTCAACGTGATCACCCATCTCTGGACACTTTTTTTTCATACGAGTTCATCCTTCCGCGCTAGCGGTTTTCTAATGTACGAGAACAAAAGAAATAAGTTATACTCTGAGTAAAAAAAAAACATTTTTTTTCTATTCAGAGCGATAAAATGATATCGCCTACTCTTTCCTTACAATTACACTTTGTTCAGCACAGGACAATAAAGTCATTTCCAACAACTGTAACCTCTTACGATTCTCGTCGTATTCATTGCTGATTTTACACCAGCAGCGTAACACCTCGAAGGGTCGAAAAAAATGTTGCCTCATAAAAATTAATATTAATTATATTACCATTATCATTATTTGACTAAGAATCCGAGCGTTTTTGTGATTCCTCGCTGCGATCCGAGTGTACACGGGTAGAACGTATTCGATCGACAGCCTGGGAATAGCGACGCGGACGCCGGGGCTGGGGCAAGGACAATATCGGTATCGATAATCTACGATGGAATTAGGATTGATAATTCTGTTGTCCTCCAAATGACGGCGGAGTCCCAAGCTGAGAGGTATCCTCCATGACTGGCGGAGGTTTGAATTGTTCGGCTGATATTCGAGTGAAGAGGATTCCGACGCCTTCTATGAGCGCCAACAGTACTCCGCCGATGAGGGCACTGCCAGCCATCGCTGGAAGTCCGTTTCTCGCCGCTAGTATTCCACCCGTGGCTGCCCCGCTGATTATCGAATTCCAAGGATCTTCCTTGCGTCTGAAGTGAACCAGCGTACAATCTATCGTCGAAAACATACCACCCCACACGGCAAAGTTGCCAGCTATGATCGGCGAACGCTGCTTTATAGCCATTAAACTTCCGATGAAACGTTTGTTCAGGCCGCTCGGGGCATTTCGAAATCCCTTGATACTTTGGAATACGGCGCCACCGATGGCTCCCATCATGAAAGCACCGCCGCAATCATCCACTATACGCCACGGACAAGGCTCTCTCGCGTATTCCTCCATGTCCAAGTCTTCTATAACAATCGTCGATGCCACGTGGTTATCCAATAAAACAGACAGTAAACAAAAGTCTGGACATAGTTCAAGTTGCAAAATCATCACCGACAACGAAAGGAATTGAAAAGTAATCGCGCGTCTCCAACGCTACTTATTCGCGGAGACATTCCGGATGGCAAAACGATAAGGTAAGATGTCAGTTGACCGATCATTGCGAAAAACGTTCGACGAAATGTAAAGGATGTATAAGCATTTTCACCAGCCAACAGGTATATTCGATTCGAAAATTTGCAGTTCCCAAATGTTTTTCGGAGGATCCATCCGACGATATGACAACACGACCGCGAATCAATGTCGAGTAACATATACCGTGCGTCATATAACTCGACCGTTTGTTGAAAATTATATAATTTAATGAGGATCGCGGTGCTAAATACTATCGCTGTGATAGATGAAGAGCTACGATGGTGATAGCGAGGTTAGGATGGTGACACGGTCTCGCAAATTGTGTAAAAACGCGACGGGCGACGATATTTTTGCGTACACCGAGATTCCAATCGTTTCGAAATCGAAGCGGGATGAAATTTATGAAAAATCAAAGACTTACCGTCGCGAGAATGATGAAATAATATCGAATCTCGCGGATGGCAGCCGCACGCGCGAAAACTACTACGTTGACCAAGGATTTGACGGCCGAGTTTTCAACATTACGAATATCGAGTCAAATTTAAATCATAACATTCGCTAGCGTATCCCCCCAAAGAGAACGCGCATCGACACTTCAGATTTCACCATGTGCCAATTATTGATTTTATCACGAAACCGTGACTCCGTATCGCTAATAGAGTTCTGACCCACGTCGTAGGTCACCGCGGCGAACGGATGGCGAACGTCTTTCCGCCTCTCCGCCGCGCAGTCTCTTCGAGAGTCGTACAGATCCGATGGTAGATGGCGCGAAAAGACGACAGTTGGGCAATTTCAAACGACCCAACTTCAAATTGCGCTACTTACGCGACGAGGCGAAAAGTAACGAATGATCGTAACAAACAGAAGGCATATGACGAGTGAACGATCGTTATTTCGCGGAATATAGTATATCCGAGTCCGATTATTATAGGCTTGCCCGTGTTGTACGACGGAAGGGAAGATAAAATGCACCGCGCAGCTCCGAGGTTCTAAAATAACGTCCGCGGTCAGCAGTGATTTCCAAAAATAAATGTTACCTCCAGATCGCTGCTGGTCATTCGAGATCTCGCGACGCGGGTGAAGTACACATTTTCTTCAACGCGAACACCGCCAACGCGAACTCCAGAACCGATCATCAAGTTATTTGGGATTGGAAAAAGTGTTTGTCGATAAATAATAAACGATCGATCGTTGCATTTTGTTTTTGACGCGCGTTTCCTCGACTGCGACGCGATATTTTCCTTGCGGTTGATACGACGAGACGTAATTGCAAGACGAACGACAGACTAACGTGAAAAAAACATGGCAGACAATAGTAAAGCCTCGAGCAACGCTAGCGGTGATTCCGGACCGCCGATCGCGGAAACTCCGAACATTTTGCCTGGCAACGTCATCGTTCCCGAACTCGCATCCGACTCGTCTTCGAAAATTGATGACGGATCAGCTGCTAAAAAGACCGGCGAGTCGAAAGAAGTATCGTTGAAATCATAAATTTACTCGCACTAGCGAATTGCAATAATATATTGCCCGCAAGTGACGTTACCGAAATGCTCGTGGCCGTAACGGAAATTCGGTAAGACCGAACGATTTCACCCGCGCACGTGCACCGTACCCCCGGGTGTTCGACAGAGACGATAGAGTTCAAATGTCGGGGGGGTGCACGATCGGTGAAACGTTCGATTTCATCGAATTTACGATGCTACGCGCTGCTGGAGAAACGAGATTTAAAATGAAAATATACATATTTTACAGAACGAGGTCGATGGTCCGAAAACGCTTCCCGATCGCGAATTTGAGAACAAAGAGCCAAACGAGATAGCGAAACTAGAGTTGGAAATTCAGGTAGAAACGCGTTGCCGATTCGATGTTGCACGATTTATAATACGATGACTGTTATAATACGATTTGTTGAATGTCCAAAGAAAAGAACAGACGAGCGTGACGATTATCAAAAGAAATTGGCAGAAACGGAAAGGAAATTATCTGCTCTGCAAGAGTCGTTCAAGGCTGTGACCAGCGGCGGAGGTGATGAAGTAACGCTACGAAGAGAGGTAGAAGACCTCAAGAATAATCTGACTCAAGCCCAGCTGATGCTCAACGATCGCGGGCGGCTGGTTGCGAATCAGGAAACCCAGATCAATGCTCTAACGCAGCAGGTGACGTCGCTCAAAGAAGTCGTCTCGATTACTAAAGATTTGCTAAACATTCGTAACATGGAAGTGAAACACTTGCAGGTGAATATTTTCCCCGAAATCTTGGCTTTGCCTCGCTGTTACTTGCTCTATGTCCAATGCGACATTTTTTATTTGCGTGCAGAACGACGTCGACGCTATGGAAAGTAAAATCACATTAGAGAGGGAACGACACAAGACGATGTTGAATAAAATGGACTCGGCCGTCCGGCTGAACGCTGATCTGAAGCAGGAATACGAGACGCAGCTACGCCTCTTTCAGGATCTTCGCGGTAAATATGAACAGAAAGTCGAGCTCCTTTCCGAGGAAAATCGAGCTTTAGAAGCCGCGAGTCAAGCTGTCGTGTAGCGCGCGAAGTTAAGGATTGCGTACGATCGTGACGCAGTTTGAAAAACGACCGAAGAATTCGTCGCAATCACACGCGTCAGATTCGAGATAGAAATTTGATAAAGGATTTATTACTTCGATCGCTATTCTTGTAATTGATGACGAATTAAACACATTTTTGCATCCACGATTGACCATTCCTAAAACTCTATCTTTCGAGCATCGATCGACCATAAGAAAATATATTCGCCGAGGGCAACAATTTGAAAACGACGAAGGGTGTTGGATTTCACAGATCGTGTGGCTCGTGTACTTATGCACCGAAGTAATGCGGGTTCGATATCCATTTTCAATTCGATATCTTCAGCAATTGTAAACTAAGCCTAGCATAGCCGTGTGAATTTTTCCTCGAGAAATCAACAAATCAAGAACAATGACAACTAATCTCGTGACAGCTTGTTCGATAGACCAATATCATCTCTTCCTAGCCAATACAGCGGATGTAATGGATGTTACGAAAGTACCGTAACCGCAGAATAACTTGCCAAGTATTTTTGCAGTGATGAAAGGACGGAAAACGACCGACGATGATTTTCAAAATGATTTCATTACGATCGTATATTTCTCTGGTGAATTGGAACGATTCGCGAACACATTTTCCCATCGTACCCGTACAATTGGCATCGAGACAAAGGCATTTACAATTTCACAACATACCTGGGGTCGGCCGTGCGTAGCGCTGTACCGATTCGATCTAATCGAGGGAAACAACCACTGGAGCTTCGTCGTCGTCTTCCTCTTGCAGGTGCGAGAAATCCCAAAGAAATGTTTTCGTGAGCCTGTCTCGTACTCGAGTTGCTTGAGTTTTCAGTCGACCATCGACAAGATTGCTGGCTTCGATGTTGGCGAACAGGTTGCGTAAGTTATTGTACACAAAATTATTGCTAGCAACTATATCGCACAGAACATCCTCGGGAACACAAGCAACTTGCGACTCGATGGTATTGAGAAATTCTGTGTATATCGAACGACGCTGCGATATCGCGTTGTCCGCATGGCACAACAGGCTGACTAATTTTTTCCAGTGTTCAAACGCGTCAAGACTTTGTCCAACCAGAAAACAGACGAACGCTAGCTGCAATTCTCCAATCATTTCCATCGGGCTGCAAATTCAAGCAACATACAAATTATAAGGATCGGACCGCGATTCGCATGACAATTATCGAGATCAGCCCCAACGGTCGCGTGCTACTCTTCGTAATTCTTTCGCGACGAATCGTTCGACATTCGAGATGAACCTACTGTGTCATTTGTGCCAGCATTGTTTCCAGCGCGTAGCTGGTATCCAACGAGTGTCGGGTTATTTCAGCCGGCGTAGCTTCGTCGGGATAATATTTTTCGGGTAGCTTGGTCAACCGCAGTTCCGTTCCCTCTTTAGGCTCCAAATGTGGTAAAAGTTGTTGCTCTCTGTCCTCCGCGGTCAGTCCGCTGCGACGAACTCGCT
This sequence comes from Arge pagana, assembly GCA_963969455.1. NCBI lineage: Eukaryota > Metazoa > Arthropoda > Insecta > Hymenoptera > Argidae > Arge > Arge pagana. The sequence continues at coordinate 330,888 of OZ018312.1, read as the reverse complement.
TCGGCGCGACCTCGCCGCCTCTCGGCCTCGAAGCATCGGCGCAATGTTCAAGCTCCAAAGCGGACCGAATGTACCTACGAACCGTTCGATGCCCTACGTTTAATGGTCGATCGATAGTTCACGAGCATCAAGTTACTCGACAGCAACATCCAGTTTTTCAGCCGGTAGATTGCTTTCTCACCCGCAAACCGGACTGCATCTCTCGATAATCCCACCGTCAACTTTAGTCGTTAAACCTTTCCATTGTTCCCATATATCGTACGGATACGGGCCGAGAAATTCATCCAAACTCCGCATATTACTCTTCAATCGTCGAACAGTTTCCTCGGAGGGAGCTGATCGTTGAGGAAGAAAGAAAACCAATAAAATTGCAGCGTTGCGCGTACATCCGTACAGAGAAGTTTCCAGCTTCGACCTTACGTTTTGTACTCAAATCTTCCAGCTCTGGATCCCAAGTCATTGCCAAAAATTCCATACGCTGGAACTCGTGTATAAAACCAACGCGCGGCGAAAGATCCCCAAATTCATTAGCCGCGCTGCAAGTTACGACGGCGAGTTGCAAGGAAACTGGGTATACAGCAACGGCGCGCCGAGTATCAGTCGTACTTACCTGTAATGAATGTAATGAAACCCTGGCGGGATCATTTTGACCCCTTTGAATTTTTCACCGGTATTCCACGATTTCATATCGACACCGAAATCGGTCCCGGTTGGAACGTTCAGCATGACAAGGGTAGCCCCCTCGGCAAACAGACGTTTGGCCAACTCCGGATCCATCTCCGTTCCCTCGCCGGCACTCATCGTTACGCTGTACGTATAGATTAATACTCGTAGTGGAGCGCAATCACCTCACGGGACGTCGGGACGTCGGGACGCATCAGGAAATCTATAACATAGAATTCTTAACGAAAGCCCAGGTCTATTTGTTTTGACTCGTTTTGACACCGAGATAATCCTATATAGAGCCCGAGCTCGACAATTATCTAGGTAACTCTCTTCAGCGCTCTCTAGCGCCTAACGTAACATCCAGTAGCATTGAGTAGCATCTTCCGCTACGCTTTTTCCAGTTTTTTCGCACCTCGGAATGGGTGTTCGTTGCGATGGTGGCGCTTTCGATGATGCTGGCGGGTAATACGAACGGGAAACGGTGGCGTTGGGTCGATCGGGATATACTCGTGTAAATTTGTCGCGTGTACGAAAACTCGATACTCCGCACTGTCCGTCCGGCAGGGTTGCTCGATGCGTAATCTAATTCATTCTCACGATGTAGAATTTCGCGAGTCAACATTCTTCCAATCATCCCTCGGACTCGAATGAATAGTAACACCTGCCAATCATCGATAATGGTTCGTCGATTGGGAAATCGAATCAACGGGGTAGCTTACCGAACTAACGCGCGGCGTTTGTCGGATAATGAAAACTTTGTCAATCACGTACCTACCCATCGAGCGTAAAGACGCCGCGCCGCCGGACCACCGTGCGACGAATCCGAGAGGAGTTTCGCAACGCGTTCCGTCATCGTTGCGATAATTATCGCGTTCAACGAAGAATTATTCAATTCTAGTGTTTCCAGTCACGGACGGCATCGTTACGAACGGGTTGTTTAGGAACGAAAAGTTGAAAATCGCTCCGGAGTAGGAATTACAGAATCGCCGGCGTGCCTAATTAGACGATGGGTTTCGCCGAGCTGTGGGTAGGTATAAGATCTAAACGATCTGCCGGATGCCGGCTGAATTTTATCGTATAATTGATCGGAGGCGGGATGCGGGATGCGACGTTTCGAATATAAAGTTTCGCCGCGCTACCCGCCGATCCCCATTGCTCCGAAGAACCATGAAGCTGCTGCTGCTGCTGCCGCTGCCCACCGTGCTCCGTGCGATCGCTATTTTATGTGTCGCGAGTTCGACGATCGAGCTCGTCGGCGGTTTCTGTTTGCTGCAAAGTCAAGACCCGCCGGAAAATTTCTGGTACCGTTGCATCAATACGACCGACTATCTGGCCGACCTGAAACGAGCACCCGTCGACGTCCGGAGCCTGTCGTTCTCCTCGAGCGAAATACCAACGATTCGCGATCGTTCCTTCGCCCGTTTCGGGAAAACTTTGAAGAGCCTGTCGTTCGACGATGCCGGGGTGCGGGAAATCGAGGACGACGCTTTCCAAGGCCTCGTCAATTTGGAGATCCTCCGGATCGAGGGCAACGGTTTGAAGACGATCAAAGGCGCCTGGTTCCGCGGACTGCCGAGCCTGAAATCGCTCGGATTGGCGAACAACCACGTCGAACGCATCGAGCCGAATTTCTTCACCATTCTACCACCGTTGAAGCATCTCAGCGTCACTGGAAACAACTTGACCTGCCTGCCCGTCGAATTGCTCGCGAACTTCCGAATCGACGAGTTTCTGTACCAACACAATCCATTCTCCTGGACGTGCCTGGCATCCATCTCGAAATGGCTGAAGGATACGAGGGATCGCAGCAGCGCCAATGACATCGACACTTTCGACCTGATGGCCGATCTCGCGACTACGTGCGTCTTGAAATTCGGCGCCCTGGACGACGACGTTATCGGTAAATGCGCGGAAAATACATCCCGGGGATATTTGTTGGACAAGGATGGCTACACGACCGCCGAGCTGTGTCAGCGACCAATCGAGAAACTTTCTCCGTTCGTAAACTGTACCCGCTAAATTCGAGGTCGAATGCCTCGTTACGCGATATACTCGCATCGTACCGCGACGTACGAATAACGCGCGCGATATCTGTAGTCCCTGTTAGTCCGTGTATCATCACCGAAGGAACGAACGTCGGTGGTAACGTTCTGCCGTTACTACCCGATGCGTGTCTGTTATTTGGAATCTGCGCGTTGCATCGCAATAAATAGCACCTGTATTTTCGTTTGCAATTCGATACGATTTCCGAGAGTTCTCGACTCGTTGACTCTGCACCCTCCCCTTTCTCGTTAACGGTGTTGTCGGCAATTCGGACCAAGGACGCTGACTACTCGGAGATGCGAAAAAGACGATACTTCGGCCGAGCTCGTACGCTCGCGGGACAATTTTTGCATCGCGTGCGCGTTACATTTCACGAAAAAGTAGCCGTTTGTCGAGGTTTGTCGAGGCCGCTACTCGCACCGTCGATGATCCGACGAGAACACCGCAAAGAACTTCGGAAAATATTTCTTTGGCAAAGAGGTGGCCGTAAGGAGTCTACGAATTCTCGGCAAGTCGCGTGAGTATTCGGGACGGAACATCCAACGACGCGTTCGAGCGAAATATGAGAAAGCAGAATTGTCACGAACGAGGTAAGTAATAACATAATTCGAGTTGGGTCGATTCCCTCTTCGCGTCATTTGCCGCTCGTACCGTCAATTGCGCGAAGCCGGCAAGAAACAAGATGATTGGTCCGGCAGAATGAAACGTTGCGATTATAAAGATCCGTCGAATATCTCCCGGGTTCAGTACACCGCCCGACGATGATTACGATCGGCATCGTCGCTACGCTCGCGATCCTCGTATCCGCGGGTTCGACGAGCAGCCCCGCGGATGGTGGTTCTTGCCTGATACGAAGCACGCCGGCGCGCGGTCGATTCTGGTATCAATGCGTCAAGTCGTCCGACTATTTGGCCAACGTCAAGAGGGCGCCGATCGACGTGACGAGATTGTCGTTCAGTTCGTGTCGCGTACCGACGATTCAAGACTACGCCTTTCTTCGTCTGGGAAAAGGTCTCCGGGAGCTGATCATCTTCCACTCGGGGGTCCAGGCGATCGAGGATGATGCTTTTCGAGGGCTGGATAACTTGACCTCGTTGGCTCTGCAGGGCAATAATTTGACGGTGATCAAGGGTGTTTGGTTCGACGGGCTGGCAAGTTTGAAAAGCCTCAGACTACAGAACAATCGAGTGAAGCGCGTAGAGTCCAGCTTGTTCGCGAGCTTACCACCGCTCGACAATTTCGACATCGCCGATAATGATTTGACCGATTTGCCCGTCGATTCCCTCCTGGGTTTCCGCGCGAGAACGTTCGCCTTCCGACACAATCCATTTACCTGGACCTGTTTGGCTCACCTCTCGATATGGTTGGCAGATACGAACGCTCACAGCGACGAGATGATTCTGAATAGCGTTGGCAGTTCCGCGAACAATTTCGATCTACCGCTCGAGCTCGTCAGAATGTGCGTCCGAGAGTTACCGCCAGGCAAGGTGGAGGAAGATCCGATGAACCGATGCATCTCCAAGCTAACCACCGAGTATCTACCGAACAAGGAGCAGTATACGATCGCCGAGGTCTGTCAGCGGCAAAAAACGAAACTCTCGCCGTTTTTGAATTGCATCAACTAATTTCAGCTTCGTTCACGCGCGTAAACCGAACGTCCGTAGCATTAGTAGACCGATGTCTCGAATTGTTATCTGTCACTCCCGTAAATAAATATTTTATATCCTCGATAACTTATTTTCCCGTCGTAAGATCTTGAGGCGAGGGGAGGGGGAGATTCGTATACGGGGCACGCCGACGTTGCGCGTGCCTCGAAATGCTGCCATTTCGTACGGGCAACGAGAAAACGCGCCGGCACGCGCAACGTGCCGATGCGATGGATAATCGTTACCGTCTGTTTTTCCAGATCAAGATCAACCGTTGAAATTTCAGTTGGCGAATAAAACATAATTTTTTGCATAATTAATGTGTTATTCGGCAGACGGTCGGACGCGCGGGAGCCAGGCGTTCTGACATCATCGCGCTCAATTGGATCGAGCGAAGACCGACGTTTCAACTGTTATTCGAGGAACGGTAATTGCATTAATCGTTGTTCCTCGTAGGTACTCTTACCTTCAAACGAACGAAATTGGGACGACAATGTTCCCGGTATAAAGATCATCGTAGGGATCTCGAGTGCTTTTTTCGACTACCTACTCTTATCGTACCCTTGTAACCGAGCAGCTCGTCCGTACACTCGTCTCGTCGTCGCAATCGCGATTTTGGGGACTGAGCTTGCAGCTGGTAGGTATTTGCGTATCGCGAAGCTTGTGAATTCTCGTCTCTCACTCTCTCTCGAGAAACGTCGATGTAACGTTTCATTATTCGTCGTTGGATCGTTGTCAAGTTATTCCAAACGGATTCTTATCATCGACATCGCGCGGAGACTAGGGAGTGGTATCGATCGTTGCCGCGTCTGGACATCGCGATGCCTGCGAAATAATCACAAACCTTGTCGCAATGCTGATGACTATTTTAGAGAACGTATCCCTGCGGTTGCAGCCGACCCTAGCTAGGTAGGTAGGCATCGATTGACGGGGGGCTCTATTTCATTAAAATTGTATATTTTCAGTTTCTTTCGTAAGCCATATTGTTGTACCACAAAATTCAGATGGTCGATAAAGGTTTGCTCGATGTGCGATTTTAAGTCGATTCTAAAAGAAACGTATCGATACGACTCACCTCTTCGAATCTTGAAGATAATTTTGCAAGTTGGCTAAAGCAGTTCTTCCCACCTTATTCCAACAGTATCGGAATCGCTCGGAATTCCGCAATATCTGTGGACGTTTGCTCACATTTTGTCGCGAATTTTCCGATCAAACAATTCGACCGATTGATTTCAACGCAATCGCCGTATGCCTTCAACGCCTCGCAGCGTCATCGCTGCTCTCCAGCTTCACGGCGCACGGATCGCACACGAAACGTTCACGGCGCACGCGATTAAATCTGGCTGCCGTCCTTCTTGCGATTACGGGGCTGTCGTGAACGGTGAACGTTAAGTAGCCCGTGAGTTTTTCGCCACGTTGTATCGGATCTGTAGAGAGCTTGAAGAAAGAAAAAAGATCGTGGTAATAAGATATATAAATTTCTGCTGGGATCGAGCGAAGGAAACATGGATATTTCCATACGAAACGAAGCGAAGCTATCAACTGAAACGGAGGGAGAAATTTGCAAAAGTTGCGTCTACAAGCGGCGAGAGAATACGATAAGTCGACGTCGCAAGACCCGTGGGTGGATCTGAGAAAACTCGAGTTACCGCTCAACGGGCATCCGTCCATCCGTCGAGATATCGCCGCCGCGTTTCCCGCCTTTCATTACATCCAATTGTAGAGGAACGAGACGATTGGAGAGGCGGGTTGGAGGATTTCGAATATAAAGCTCAGCGATGTTCGCGCGCGACTTCATACGCGCTGCCTCACCATGAAGCTGGACAGTGGCATCGGGTCGTTGGTTCTCTTTCTCGGTGTCGTCGGTTTGGGAAGCGATCTCGTCACCGCCACGTGTTTGCTCTCGAAAGCACGTGGAAACGTGGCCGGAACTTACTGGTACCGTTGCATCAAGTCGTCGGATTACCTGGCGGACGTGAAGAGGGCTCCCGTCGACGTGCCGGGACTGTCGTTCGCCTCGTGCGAGATCCCGACGATTCGCAATCGTTCGTTTTCGCGCCTGGGGAACAGCCTGAAGAATCTGTCGCTGTCCTACAACGGCATCAAGGACATCGAGGACGACGCCTTCGAAGGTCTCGGGGTTCTCGAATCGCTGGACATCGCGCACAACGGATTGGAGGTGCTCGGAGGCGGCTGGCTCCGAGGACTGCGTAGCCTCAAAGTTCTCGACCTGCAAGTGAACAGGATAAAACGCATCGAGCCCAATTTCTTCGCCGCGCTGCCACCGCTCGACATCCTCGACGTTTCGGGAAACCATCTGAGCTGCTTACCCGTCGAGTCGCTCGTCGGCCTTCGAGTCAAGGATTTCAAACAGCGGTACAATCCGTTTACCTGGACCTGCCTGGCTTCCATGGTCGATTGGTCGAGGGATGATAGGGCTCGGTCGAACGTCGGAACGTTCAACGACCTGCGCGCGCTGGCCGAACTCGCGAAGACGTGCGCCCGGGAACTGCGGCACCCCGTCAGCGAGCATAGCTTGGGCAAATGCGTCGAGGAAACATCCCACGAATATTTGCTGAAGAAGGAAAGTTACACCGTCGCGGAATTGTGCCGATTGAAAAATGACAAGCCGTCGCCGTTCTTGGATTGCACGCGATAAACGCCTGAAATGCGACGAATATTGTTCGCTCGTAGCGTATTTCAATCGAAATTCAATGTTAATAATACAGCGAACTCCGTATCTAGATACGCATTGTTCGTCTAAGCAGTCGCAATAAAATCTACATATGCTCGTCATGTATTTCAGTAACGTGGAACACCTGATTATTCACCTTGTCCTCGATCCCAACCGTCGCATCCTCGCCGAACGATTAGGGTTTCCTTCGCAGTTAGTTTCAGGCATGTTGGATATTCGTTTGTTTTTCTAATCATTCGAGACTTCAACGCACGCGGAGGTCTTACGTTCGTTGTCACCGTCCGAAATCCTACATCTCCCCTCGATGCCGAGAGGAACGTGACGCGATCGGCTTCGCGATTGCATTTAACTTCATCGGGGCTGCTGTAAAAGAGACGTCGTAAGCGTGAGATCGCAAAAGAGCAAACGAAAATAAACGCGAGTAAACGGCGCCGGCTTTCGAAGAACGCGAGAGACGATGCGACGACGAACGGTTTTGACTGTAGCCGGATCCGTTTAACCGGGATTTCGATTATCCTCAACGTCGTACCTGCGACACGATTAAACGCCCCAGCACGAAGGTCGCTGGGATCAAGTTATCGCTATTATCGTCGCAATTGCGGACGCGTTGATCGTGCGCGGCGTGAGCAAATTTTTCCGAACCAGCGATCGTTTTTCATACGACGCACTCGCAGAGACGGTCGGCGTTAATTCTCGTACTTCTGCGCTTCTGCGTGGTAATTGAAGGAAATTGAAGACGATCGTGGAAGCAGGATGTTATACTATTATCCATTCGAGGTATAAAATTGTGCGCGGCATCCGTCTACGTTCTCAGTACGGCTCGAGGATGGAACCGAGGAACGCCGTTGTGACCCTTTTCGTCCTCGCGGTTGCGAGTTGGACGACGAAGTTCGCGAACGGCGTCTGTTTACTGCGACGCTACGAGAACGAGGGTTACTCGTACGACTGTTTCAAATCGACCGGCTACATCGACGACCTGAATCGGGCGCCCACAGACGTGTCTCGGGTCACGATGTTCTGGTGCGAAGCACCGACGATTCGCGACCGTTCATTTTCACGATTCGGTAAAAACCTCGAGGGACTTTGGATCGATCATTCCGGCGTCGAGAGGATCGAGGACGACGCGTTCCAGGGACTGGTCGGCTTGGAAATATTGTGGATTACCGATAATAAATTCGACGTGGTCAAAGGCGTCTGGTTCTCCCACATGCCGAATATAAGGTCGGTTTTCTTGGCAAGGAACGGGATAAAACGGATCGAGCCGAGCTTCTTCACCGTCGTCAAGCCCCTCGAACGGCTGACCGTTCATCTGCACGGGAACGACTTGAGCTGCCTGCCCATGGATTCGCTCGCCGACATTCGTACCAGATGCATCGGGTTCGAGTACAATCCGTTCACGTGGACGTGCATGGGAGCGATGTCGAAATGGACCCAGGATCCAGGAGCGGACGTTTACCTCGACACGGTCGTCGACTTCGATTATCCGGCCCGAATCGCGGCGACGTGCGTTGCCCGATCAGGCAAACGCGACGAAGCCTCGATAAGCGAATGCGTCGAGGCAACGGCTCGCGAATATTTGCCGATCGGAGATAATTACACCGTCGCCGAGGTCTGTCGGCAAGGATCGCGCGATCCGCCGCCGTTTCTCGATTGTACGGCGTGAGTTTCGTTGCCAAGAACCGCTTCCAAAATCCAGTGTTCCGACGTTCCGTTTTCGTTACACCGGCTGCGTAATTATCGAGCATTTCTCGTCCGCGCAACGAGCCTGTCGACACACGTATGGGAATTAATGCATGATTTGAGGGGGGGAAAAAACGACCTAGTCGTAGCTTTTGACATTCGTAAACTAGCATTACCGTTCGTAGACTCGTATTTGCGTACAGAGTTCGAATAAATAAACATATTATTCCTGGTCTTGGGTATATTTGTCCTGAAGCGCAACGGGGGAAGCTCGTTGCCATGGTCGTATCACATCGGGTGCGAGAAACTCTTTCGCGAACCTGACGGACGTTAGACCGTCTTCGGTGTCCATCCTGGTTGCAACTCGAGTGACGATTTATCTCAGCAACGCCCCTCGGGCATTACCTGCAAGTAGTTTTAACATTTAAATCTTTTTTCTCTGAAAACTGTGGATCTTCCAATATTCTAGCTTAGGTGTCGCGCGTGCTATTTTTCATGGTCCTCCGTCTTGTTCTTCTTCTTCTTCTTCTTCTCGGTATTCGAGGTTCCCATTCCACGTTGTGATATCGCGGCGATGTAACCGAAAAACGGCCAGTTGGATTTGTATGTAATTCCGATTTATTAACTTCTCGACGTAATCGTGCTTTTATTACAATCGTGTTACTCGTTTACGTTAAAACTATTTAAATATTTTACGATATCACCTATTTACATGTGTTTAACGACAACGACGTCGCGCAATGACAATAAAAATCATATGCCTAATACGTTCGCTAGATTGGATCGCATATAATACAAATAATAGTATAGCGTTCGTCTAGAATCGGGCTACGAGGCCGATTCGGACCGATCGATTCGCGAAATTCGTCCGTCTATCCGTAATAATTGAAATATAAAAATAACAGCCCGCGCGCGCGCGCGTGGTGTCCGAAAAATGTTCGCCCGATTTTTCTTAACCAAACATTTTTCGAAGACCCTTTTCAGATTAATCCCTTTCGGTTTCCCCCCGACAACGCGTCGCGCGAGTCTCGCGTCGTCCCGGTTTCTCGTCAGAGTACGACGAACGAGGCAAAGGGAAGAGGAAACCGATCGCTTCGGAGACCGGAAAAAACTAGCATAATTATCTTCAGTTCGTTCTCGACGAAAAAATATACGATAGGCACTAAGATGATGATAATAATATTAATAATAATAACGATAGGTGATGTCTTTCAGTCCTATGAGTCGTATCTATACTTAACTACGGTAATTTTACATATTTATAATTAAAATCACATTTCACGCCGTGTGAAGATGTTTACAATCAACCGATCATGAATATCGCATCATCGTCGTTATCGTTTTATTATTATAAATAAGAAATTGGTTGAAACGAGGAACTGTGTAGTATAAATTTATACATCGCATATTTCTAAAATGGTATTGGATGAGTTATCGCGATGACAACGGTAGATATCGATCGGCAACTCCGTGCAACCGTGCCGATATCGTACCACGCCCATCATTTATCGTAGTTGTCGCATGGTTCGTCGATGACGCGAATAAGGTGTTGTACGCGTGGCGATTATTTCAGCTGGCGTGGATTTTATCGTTTTCCAGCGCAAAATTGCCGCGCGAAAGTTAAAAGTTAAGTTGTGACGGGTTTCTCGTTTAGAAAATTAATCGTAGAAAATTGAGACAACAAATACTGCCGTTGAAAAATACATCGTACGATTCGTGGCGAGATGAACGCGAATTCTTCGATCTCATCCGTTCGTCGTACGTGGATACAAAGGATAAGGCTGTAAATAGGGCCGAATTATTATCATTTCGAAGATTCAGACTGATTTTTCTCCAGAAAACAATCATGCCGCGTCGACGGCGAATCGACGACGACTTCTAAGGTACCATCCCCAAACAATCGCGAACGATCCGCTTGTGAAATTGAGCGGACTCCTTCCGTTTCACGGAGGCTCGTGTTACGCAACCCCGTGGAATCTCGAACCGCGGTCGTTCGATTTAGGTACGCGGAAAAGCGGCGTCGCGTCAATAAATAAATAATACACGAATGACTGAGAAATGTAAATGCTTCTCGGAACGAAGCACCGTCTTTTGGAAATTACGCTATTATCCTAGGAATGGAATGAATCACTTTTCAGTTCTTTGACCGATGAATCATGATAATTTCATTGGAGATAGTCGATAAGTACCGCATTGGGAAATTATCGTTAAGCACGTACGCGCGAATCATCTTTTCGCGATATATTTCGCACGCACGTGCGAACGTATACACGACTACGCGATTTTTCGCGAGAAGAGGAAAAATAATTTCGGTCAATCGAAAATTATGTCAATTTGTCTCATAAATGCGCGCACCGTGCGTGCGTGTGCAGGCGCGCGCGCGCGCGCGTGTGTGTGTGAGTGTTCGCGTGAACGTATCGATTTCGCGTAAAACGTCTTCTCGATCGTTCGATCCGCAGAGATCTAGCCGATCAAACACCGAAATTTCACGGGACGAAACGTAACGCGTATAGCAACCGTCAGAGCTGCCACGGTCACAGCCACGAACCAAGGAATTGAAGATTTGCCAGGCAAACCAATTCTTGACGTTGGATGAGAGATCAATCGAAGGGAAAAAGACCGGATCGCGCATCGTTGTGGCCGATCGAACGAGGAGACTGAATAACTACCATACGCGTATATGTACAGATTATTGATCCTTTACGTTCTCGTTATTCGTTTTGGACGGCACACGTCTGACGACGAATCCTATTCCTCCTTCCGGAGGTGGAATGTTCGTCCGTGTTCGTAATAAAATCACGCCGCCACGCTCGGCAACGACGAATTCGAATCTTTCAACGATCAGGCGTCGCTGGAGACGGGATGACACTCGAGGGAATCGCACTCGGCCAGGGCTTCGCCGCGTCGCAGTGGAAAATCGTCGGTTAGGAGGCTCTCGGCGATAATCGCCGCGGAGTCGATGCTGTCGAAGTATCTTCGGGGCCAGACGGAACTCGTACGGAAACGTCGGGTCGGTGATCCGAGAATGAACTCGACTCGGGTCGATCCGGTGGCGAGGGAGGAGGTCTCTTGGTTCAACGAGTCCGGGCAGAGCGACGGTTGACCGTGGAAAAAGCTGCCGCTGGAGGAACACCACGAGCTCGGGGGATCGGTAAGGCCCTGGAAAATACGAAAGCTCGGATAACGTTGCGAAGATCGACGAGTATCCGCGAACGATGCGAGTATCCAGCTATCGTACCACCCGTTTATCGAAACGCGCACGGTTGCCGATCGGAAAATCACGAATATTCGAGGTATCGTCGCGGCGAATATTCGAATATACGTACGAATTTGCGAACGGCACCGGATAAAGAAACAGCGAAGTAAAACCTACTCGGCTCTATATTATTTGTCACGTACAAAAAACGCATAGCGCAGCGCGAGGCAACTATTCCTCGGACCCGATACACAGAAAAAGTTTGGAATTTTGAAAACGGTAACGAACAACCAAGGTTCAACGTGAGACGAGATTCGCGCGTATCACGCGCGAACGACAAGCCAAGCATTTAGAAGCGTGAGTACGACGTGATTTGTTCGATCATCATCGACCATGCCGTCGAATCGTATCAGCATCGTAGGAGGTCAACGTACGCGGCGCGTAACTAAGAGGCAAAACTAGCAAACATAAGCAAACTTTGGCAAATCAAAAAGAGCGGTGATGGCAAAAGATCGATGATCGATTAAAACGTAAAGGAGAAAAACGGCAGAGTCGCGCGACGACGCGCGATTCGCAATCGTCTCGGGAATGAAAGTTGCGATAGGTATGATGTGTCGGGTGTGCGTGGTGAATTGCAATTTCTGACCTTCGTTGCTTTTCAATTTGTTCTTGGTTCGTTACGATCAGTTTGGCAAACGTGTTTCCTTGCGGAAACGACGATACATCGGCGAGGCGTGATACGAAGGATGACAATGGAGAGACAAAAACAGTGACGATGCAGGGTAGAAAGATCGGGAAATTCGTCGGAGTCGTTGGTTTTCACAGCGAGGATTTGGTACGAGGGTGAACATGCTGCCTTGTACCAGGCTCGTTTCGGGACACGAACACAAATCACCCCACACAAAAGGCAAATGTCTCGTCGGTTTTCCTCAACGGAACCCGAAACTCGGAACCCGAAACTCGAAACCCGAGATCCAAAAATATAATGTTTTCCGTACGCTCGCACGGAACCCGTTCCAAATGTTGTTCAAGTTTTCGTCACCGAATAATTACGTCCGTTCGATCGTATCATTCCGTTAATTCGGTATCTTCTTCCTCGTCATCTCGAAACGTCGCGTCGAACAGCCCCGAGTCCGAATCCAACCGCCATGGCATCCACCACATCTTTCATTGCGCGAAATGTTTATTCCAACTACGTGCACATGCGCATATCTCTACGTGGTTATAACAAAGGGTTCGAGTAGCTACTGGTATGCTGCGACGACGCGGAGCCGTCTCGTTGATCGGAGAGGCCGTGTCCTCGCCGACTAGGGGTTACGGTCTACCTTCTACGAACTACAGCTTACCACATCCAAGAAAAGCGTTGAAGCAAATGATAATAAAAGAAGCATAACTTACGAGATAGCGACGGACGAGCGGACGCGAGAACGGGCCGTTTGGCCATTTGGACGACTGGTTTGGGACAGGCTCTCGAGCGAATCGGTCTTGGCTCCAGATCAGACTTTTGGTGGACAGTGGACGTGTCGTCGGATCATTGATTCATTGATCGGTGCTATTCGATTATGATTTGCTTATTTTGCGTAAACCACCATTATTCGTTATATATCAGAGAATGTTTGGAAAAAGAGATGATGCTGGCGATGACGATGACGATGACGATGACGATGACGATGGCGATGGCGATGACGATGATAAAGAACGATGCCGATTTGAATCGGCAAAGAGGGTCCGTCGTTTTTCATGGTCTGTCAGTCTTTTATCCGGTCTGTATATCCGTTTCTACTTTATCCTCGAGTCGAATGATTGCGATAGTGAGTCGTCGTCCGCAAAAATAAATCCCTAAGTCGCGCGTCGATTTGATATCGGTGACCGAGAACACGGTGACCAGAGAGACGCGAGCGTAGCTCTACAGACTTTAGTGGCATAGTATTTCATTTTGATTCGACAGAGTCCTATCTCTGGGTAGTCGTGTACTGAAATTTGAAAGCAGACCGAACTTGAAGAACAACGGAGTGTCGATGCGTGTCGGGCGAGTGTACGAGAATCGAAATGGGTACGAAAAACGGCAAACGTGACGCGTATTTACCAGCCGAACGAGGGGAAGAATACGAACGCGCACGCGTGATGATCCTCTTACGAAATGTCTACCCCGCGTCGCGCAACGCAACGGATTACGTTGGATGTACGGCGCGCGTCGTTCGTGGTTCGGTTTTACGAAAATCACGCGATACACGCGCGCGCAACGCGTGCCAAAACGGTCAACGATTAGTTACGCGTTCGTCTTATTCTCTTCCTCGAACGTGACTTTTTCCAGACTCTTCCTCGCTCGCTCGCTCAATCGCTCGCTCACTCGCTCGCTCGCACGCTCGCACACTCTCTCCCTCGCTTTCTTTCCGTGTTCGACCGTTATCGTTCTAATCGTGGTTGTTGTTGCTGTTGTATTGTTATGTTGTTTTGTTCTTTTGAAATTTGTGTCTGACTTTGTTTCGCTTCTGTCCCGCGGCATAGAGGAAGCCTTCGCTACGTCGGCCCATTGGACAACGATGATTTCAGCCAGCTGCTCCAAAAGAATTGCTTTACCGATGGTCGTACCTTGGCGGTGTCCGACTCGACGGATGCGCGGGCCAAACTGTGAGAACGGCGCGCCGGTGCCGGGGGTCGCCGCGGCGGAGTCCCGGGGGAAGGACCGCCGCCGGATTCGAGGGAGTCTCTTCCGTCGGTGGAGTCTTTTGGACGGGACGAAGTAGAAGAAGCAGAGGAGGATTTGTTGAGGGATTCGCGACTCGAGTTACGGCGAGGTAGAGAAGATCTATTGAGGGATTCTCGACTCGCGTCTCTGGTCGTCTCGTATCTCGTCGCGTTCGCGCCGAGAGTTCCGCTTCGGGGTAGAGATTTGTTCAACGAATCGCGACTCGTGTCTCTGCCCTTCGCCGCGGATCTTGCCGACTCTCGGCTCGTATCTCTCGGCTGCCGCGTCAGGGATTTGAGCGATTCCCTGCTGTTGTTCCGACCGTGTCCCGGCGGTTTCGGGGCAGTTTGCTTCGACCCGGGCAACGGAATGCGACTCGGTCGTCGCCGGGGCGAGGGAACCACCGTCTCCGGCGTTCGACGTTGGTCCCGCGCTGACTCGGTACTGCTTCCCGGCTCGAGGCAGCCGTGCTCGCCGCCGCCGCTACCGCCGCCGCCTCCTCGCTGAATCTCGCTCTCGCATTCGGCAGGATCAATTTCCGTCGGCGGACGACGTTGGAGACGTTCCAACACCCGAACTCTCGCCTTCGTGCCTTCCAACTCGATATTTCTCTCCTCGAGCTTGATCGGGGAAGAGAGAAAGAAAAAACGAAATCACGGTTAACAAAACGGGATTCGCGAGAAAAGAAACAAAAATTGAAAAGAGACAAAACACCGCGTACCTGAAATTTGAGGTCGTCGTTCTCCTCCCGCGTTTTGTCCAGCCGTTCCCCGAGGTCTTCCGACGACTTCTCCGCCGCGTCGAGTCGATTTCGCAGCGCCTGCAAAGATTTTGGAAAGTCGCCTCGTGTTCTCGTTAGTTCGTTCGCGGTCGCGGGTCCTCGTCGCCAGGAGCGTTGTCACGCTTCCTGCTGACCGGACGTCCGGAATATCTTTACCTGATTGTGCACGGTCGCGGTGATGAGATGTCGCTGAAGTTCCAGGGGCGAATGCTCGCGCAGTATGGCCGCGATCTTCGTAGCATCCACGTTCTTCACGTTCGTCACCTCTTCGGGGGCGACGAGGACGGAGTCGAGTCGGCCCAATCGTTCGCTGCTCGATTTCCGGTTCGGGTATCGTTTCCCCTCCTCGTCCGTCCTCTCGTCTCTCGACGATCGAGCCACGTTGGCCAGGACGTTCTTCTCTATCGTCCTCGTTCGAAACCTGCTCTTCTGCGATTTGCCGGAAGCGACGCAGGCGAACGCCGAGGCGTTGCCACCGGCGAAGCTACCCTCGCCGACCCTCGGCGGCGCCGAGATCGGCGTCGAGGCGACGGGAAGCATCCGCTGAGCTCCCGGGGTCCGGATCCGCGATTCGATTTCCGTCCCCAGCCTGTCCTCGAGACCGTTCTTGAGCGTCGACAACGCCGCGAGCTCCGCGTGAAGCTCCTCCGCCCTCGCTCGACTCGATATCGTCTCGGCCTCCAGCTCGGCGACCTTGTCCAGGAGCCTCTCGTTTTCCCCGCGCAACGCCGTCAGCCTCGCCTCGTCCTTCTCCCCGGGCGTCGTCTCCTCCGGTCTCGCTACCACCTTCCTCACCGCCTCGAGGACGTCCGTCGACAGGCCCAGCTCCTCCGGGGCAACGCTGCCCAGGCGTCCCTGCAGGCACTCGACCTCCTCGCGGAGACGCGTCCCGCGCCGGTGTATGACGTCGAGGAGATTCCACAGCTCGTCCTCGGCCTCGTCGAGGACGGGTCGCGGACTCTGGGGCCTCGGCATCGCCGTCGAGGCGCTGTCCTTCGACGACGTCTCCGTACTGAAACCGGAGTCCTGAACGGTCGCGCTGTGCTTGTTGCCGCCGCTGTGGGAATTGCTCCGGCTTCGGGGCAACGACGACGAGGGCTCGAGACCTTCCCGCGCCGGCACGCGCCGCCTCACCCGACCGGGCTCCCACTCGCCCGCGCGGCGCGACGACGGACTCGAGATCGGCAGGGGGACGCTCGTCGCCGACGACGTCACGGAAGCCGTCGACGCTGACGCCGACGCTGCCATCTTGTGCCGGAGGTTTGGGAACGTCTCGATAACGAGGTCCCGGAACTCGAGGAGGGCACCGACTTCATTCTGCAGCTCCTGTAGGGCAACCAGGGACTTGGCCTGCTCGCTTATCAGGTAATGAAACGGTCCGGGTCGCAGAGGCATGCAGTCCATTCCACCGCCTCCGCTCACGACGTCAACTTCCGTCGATCCACCGTTGTTACATTGCTGAAACAGACGAGACGACTGGGGTCAGGTAGGTACGCCGATTCCGATTCCGTTTGATTCCAAACGTTCGAGTACCTAGGTTGATTCCAAACGTACTCGGTCGCGCGAAATCCGAGCCGGACCGCCTGGTCGGGGGTCACGACGAACGTGTTTACTTCGTCGTCGGGTCTATAGACACGCGCGCTTACGCTTCGGAGTACGCCGATCCGATATCTACGTAAATATTGTCAGGTCCCCCCTCCCTCCCAGATTACGCGCGATGACGGGCTGCCGCGCGTTCGAGTTACCTGCCAAACGAGTACCCGCTCTCGCCACTTTTTGCCGTCGACGATGTTTCATCCGGCTCGACGATTTCTACCTCGAAAACAAAGAGCCGTGGCCGCCGAATGCGTGACATCGAAGAGACGTGGTCGCGGAAAACGCGATTAGCACGCGGGCTGGGGAATTACGAGTCGGTCGTGGAAAATCGAGTAGGTGTACCTACCTACCTACCTTTGTTATTCGGCAGGTCCGAGCAAAGACGGAAAGGAAGGAATATTCCTCCGTGGGTGGTGAAATCGCATCGCGAGATTCCGACTTGTCAGCGGACGGTAGGAAAAAGTGGCAGAACGCGACGAGCGAGCCGTCGACCACGTGGTCGCGTCTCGCTTCCAGCTACGCGGATACCGAGGGTGTCGAGTTCGTCGAAAGACTACGTACATATGTGCGGCATACGCCGAGCGACGACCGCGAGAGAAATTCGAAACTTTCGTGGTCGCGTTTGCGGGGGGAACCCCGGTACGTACCACGCACGTACCTATCGTCCCCGGACCCGTTCGACGACGAACACGTACGCCTACCACCTCGCGGTACCTCGATTACGCGAGGTACGCGTCGCACGTGTCGCGCGTCGAACGACCGCGTAACGACCGCGTGCGCGAGATCGAGACGAGACGGGCGATAATCGCGCCCGGGTACCCTGGGTGGGTGTTTCGCGAGTGCCGGGTTCGCGGGTGTACGACGCGACCGTCGTCCCTACGAGTACCTACTATATCGCGGCGCGGGTCCCCGAACGAAGGCGACGCCGACGACGATTCGCGGGCGATTAACGAACAACGCGATCTATCGAATTCGAAAGTCGCGCGTTGTCATCCGACGAGCGTCTTTATTCGCGAGTCTAACACATTTGCTCGGGATCTTGTGTCATTTTTGCAACCGTACCAACGGCGACTCGTGTCACGCCAACGACCGTTAACGATGGAAAGTATTCCGCTTCGAATTTATCTCGCATGCGATCCATTTCCATATTATTTCAACGAAATTACAAGCAGGGCAGGATAAGTACGTTCCACGCCGACTCGACGAGTCCTTTCACTGTTTTCCTCCCGCCATCCGTTTCTATGCCGCCCATATCTACCTCGCGACGAGATTAATTTCCCCTCATTTTTCTACTTTCTTCGACGATTCGCACCATCTCGGATTCGAAACCCGCGTAGACGCGTGACGTTTTTTAATCTGCGATCGTTGCCGTTTATATTTCCATGGATATCGTAGCTTCAAATCGCCGAAGCGAATCGTCGAACACGTGATACGCGTCCCGAAAGTCCTAGGTAGCAGAAAATATCTTCGTTTTTGGGTGAAAAACAACGCGGATCGAGAGAATACTTTCGCATGTTTTTTCCGCGTCTCGCCACGGTTTCTCCGTCGTTCGTTCGAC
Organism: Arge pagana; assembly: GCA_963969455.1. Classification (NCBI taxonomy): domain Eukaryota; kingdom Metazoa; phylum Arthropoda; class Insecta; order Hymenoptera; family Argidae; genus Arge; species Arge pagana. The sequence continues at coordinate 312,338 of OZ018312.1, read as the reverse complement.
GATTACGGTCAGCGTTAATATTCCTGTTCGGACGTGTAATTGAAAAAAAATAATAAAACAACGACAAAAATGCGTATCCAGGCAACTTTCTTCTTACGAATATTCAAACGAGCTCGAACAAACGTTGCTCTTCGGGAGTATAATTGTTTGACGTGTGACGCGCACGGCTCGCCGTAAATTCTCGATGAAATTGTTGCCTACAAGGTGGGGACGGGGACATATCTGGGACGTCTACCGCTAGCGAAAAGCGACTTTTTCGACGCGCAATCACGATACGGAGATTTCGAGACGAGTATCAATCTTACCGCGGCGCGGAATTCGCTCTCGCGGCGCGTACGCTCTCGAGAAAGTGATTCGCGCGTGCGATACGTTGCGTACTTGAAATTTCAAACCTCTCGCTCCGTCGGGATTTCGGCAGCGGGGACAATTCGAACGGTCAAGCCGCTCGTGCGAGTAGCAAACTTTCATGCCGCGATTACCCGTAATCTCGACGCGGAAGTATCGCCGCGCTTTTCGAGGGACGGGGGATTAATCACGCGCCAGTATTTTATAAGCCGCGTTCCTGCCTCCTTCTCACTTTGTTCGTATCTCGTTTCGCGCGTTTCCGCGCGGCGGCACGCTCCTTGCCAAGAGACCGCGACGTACGCGGAAAAGTCCTTCCGCGAATCAGCCCGCGCGGAGCAACGGACACGTGACCTCCGCAACCGTGTACGTACGCGTAATTGCCGTCTATCACGCGTATCAATCGTGATATCGTTACCGGGACGCCAATCGCGAGCGAACGAACGAAGAAACAATTCGAAACACGGCAAACGCACGTACGTAACAACAACGTTGCACCGAGGCTGCGCGCGTGCGTCGCGGATAATATCGCAAGTCGCGACGGCGACGCGGAGGTATCGCGGTAGGTAAAGCAGCGCGACGATTCGATCCGCGAAGTCGGGAGGAATTCGCGAGGCGAATACGGAACGCGACGACGCGTTCGCGACGGCTTTCGAATTGACGCAATACCTGCGAGGTGTAGTTTCGTTCGGCTGAAGCCAAGGACGTGCTCGGTGTCGGTCATGCATACGCGCGAAACCGCGTACATCCATCTTTGTACGTAGCTACCTCCCCCCCCCCCCCCCCTCCTCGTCGCGCTTCGTCGACGAAGATTAACGACGACGAAAAACGAACGTTGCTTCCGAATACGAGGGAATATCGTCGATGGAAATACCACGTTGTCGTTCATATTTCGACCGAGAAACGGTACTTCGCGCGCGTCGGCACAGTTTTTTTCATTTTCATTGGGACGAGAACGTTGCGCCGTCCGACGAGGAATAAAAAACGCGAGGAGCACGCCAGACAACGCGATTCATCGCGATAGGTGCAGCGTGTTACAGGGCTGCGCGACGCGTGCGGCGATACTCGTAGCCCTGTACAGCGTACGGCTCGCCCGACCGTCAAGTTTTACATAATCGTTGTTTCAATTCGCACGAACAGTAATGGACGTTCGAGTCGCTCGAATCTCCGCGATTCGTCTGGAAAAGTTGGACGGGGAATTATACGCGGAGGACCAAGGAGGAACCCTCGCGCCTCGCGTCGATCGAACGGCAATGCGACGTCGCCGCATCGAAGGTAAAGGAGAAAAGAAGAAAAAACGAGACGACGCGGTGATTCTTTCGTCGAACATCGTTGATCGACGAGTTTCGCGAATGCACCGTTGCGTATTCCGACGAGCCCGACGCGGTAACCCCGGGCTCGCCGACGAGCGGACAACGGCGCGTCGCGGAGGGGAAAGCCTGACAAATTATAACCAGACGTCGATACTCGACCGCACCGTCTAGCTCTCCCCGTCGCCGCAAGCGGACCGATAAGTTTACCAGCCGAACGTTTCGTTCGGCAAAGTCCGAGCAAACGTGGAATCGAAACGCGTCAACGCGCGCGAATTTCAGATCCGGGCGCCGTTTCACGGAATACAACCGATTTGCCCGGTAGTGTTCGCGCCGTTTTCCTCGAACACCCCCGCGCCGCGTCGCACACGCTCGCCTCTGTTCGCCGACGAACGAATCGTATACCCATCGCGTCGAGCCGGTAGATCGACCGGACGATAAAACGATAAGCGGATGGAATCGCGTCCGCGCGGTACCGCCGCGACGAGGAACATCCTTCCGAAAAGGGGAAATCGTGGAAATCTCGCGACAGCGGCACGGAACGCGGCGAGCGTCGCGACGATGAAACGAGACCTCTCGCGACACCGTTCGATATGGATACGGCGGTTCTCGCGCGCCGGGTGACGAACGCGCGCGAGAAACGAGATATCGGAGGTGAATAGATAATAACAACAACAACAAACACGACCACAACGAATCCGTGGCTGACTCACGCTGTCGGTTGAGTAACAGGCTACCCGAGAGAACTCGACGCTTTTGCTCGCTTTCGCGCGAGAACGCGGAACGATATCGCGAACTCGCGCGTCGGGGATAGCTTCCGAAACGTTGTCGTCGATCGATCGGACAACCCTCGGGATTCGCGGGATTCACCTTCGTGGGGATCGGCGAGATTTTGGGAATTTTCATATTTTCACGATACCGATGAAACGTAACGAGGAAACAAAGTCCGCGAGATTTCTCGTACCTCGTTCTCCGTACAATTCTCGATCCTCCTGGCCTACGCGAGGACGCTTTCGTCGAGGTAGCGCGACGATTTCGGGCCGCCTCGAGTCGCATCCGCGAAAGACGTCGCTGGTTTTTCGTTTTTTGACGAGATTCGCGCGAAACGCGAACGGAAGTCGAGAACCTGGTTACGCGCCACGGCAACGGCGACGGCGACGGCGACGGCGTTCGTAAATGACGCGGTGAAAACCGGACGTTCGAATGAAACCGGAACGACGCGTTGGCGAACGTCCCGCTGCTCTCTCGCGTCCTCGCCTCGCGACCGCGCGACCGAGGTAGAGTAGGTACCTACATAGGCGAAGTCGCGGGCAACGAGACCAAACGAGACCAAACGAGACTGACCACCGTGATCTCCGCTACCGAGATTCGGTGCCGCTTCCTCGTCGTTTGTCCGCTCGTTACGCCGCTGTCTTTTTTTATCGCTCTTTTTTTTAATCCTCGCCGAGTTTCTCAATGTCGGCCGTGGAACCGGCGAGCGGTCACGGGTGGGGGGAGACGGGCACTTCCGCGTCGCGCGAACAACGGCGACCGTGCCGCGATAAATCGTTTGCTCGCCGTACCGTGGCCCGGCTTCGCGTCATTCGCTACCCGATAACGATCGCTCGCGGAGCGCGTTACGTCGAAGCCCTATCGACGCGATTTCGCGCGAAGACCCGCGATCGCCTCCGTCCAGACGCTTTTCGGACGCCTCGGGGACCCGAGGGAAATTGGCGGAGATGCATTTTCCGTATTTACGCGAATCGAGCGCGCGTATGCTCGGGCGTTCGATGCGAGTCGCGGACAAAAACGAGACGCGACGCGAGCGGTCGATCTGTCGGGACGATTGAACCCCGTCACCGACGGGGAAGGCGGCCGCGATCGACGGGCCTAGGTTCGCCAACGTCGCGAAACACCTAAACGTCGACCCGAGGCGTACGAAGCTTCGCGCGACGCGCGTGTCGCAGATAATCAACCTCGACGATAAAACCCGTGTACGAGAGTCTCCGCGAACGACGCGACGAATCGCGATTGGTCCGCGCTTGCAAAACGACCGCGGCGAGAGAAACGGTTCCCTCGATTTTCTTTTTCTCCGGCTCGATCGCGCCTCGTAACTTTTCACGTTCAGTTTCGCTCCCTTCGCTCCGCGCGCGCGAAGCCGCGATTACCAACGCGGTACGATTCATTTGCCGCGCGAGAGAACGATGCCCAGAGGCGCGTGGATGTGTACGTACGAACGGGCGTAAAACGCACGCGTCGATCGCCGACATCGGGTGATCGAGCGACGGATGACGGGTGACGGAGGTGGTGGTGGAGGCGGAGGTGGGTATCTCTGCGTAGATGGAGAGACAGGCTCGCCGGTCAGGTGAGACTGGCGGGGCTTCCGAAGCGGATTTTCGTTCCCGTTCGAGAGAAAATCCGACCAAAAACGGGAAAAATCGCAACGACCGACTCGACTTTTATACGCGATCGATCGGATATAAAACGTCGCGCGTGATACCGTCGCTCGTCGGATTGCCCGACCGCGCACGAACAACAACGGACGACGGACAACGGTATTACGTAAGAATCGAGATCGCGGCTCCTCGTTTCGACGGGTGTCCGCGATCGGATCGGCCGCGCGTACGCGACGCTGCCCTCAAGGTCGCGCGCGATTCGTTCGAAACGTCGGTATCGAAGGACGTCGGTTTCGCGGTACGCCGCGTACGAGCTCGAGGTCGGGGGAGGGTCGAGTGGAATCGGGGCTACGAAACCGCCCGTGATACTTTTTCACCGGCGCACGGACCTGCCGCTCGCCTAGAAGCCGTAATTTGTCCGGAAGATCGTTACTCTAGCCTCCGGGATTCCCGACTTTTTTCATCGTTCGCTTTTTTTGCCCCGCTTATCCTCGCTAAGGTAATTACGCTTCGTCGTGTTTCATCGTCGACGAGGTCTCGTTCGATTCTTCCTCGCGCTCTTCGCCGTCGTCGACTGCAGCGTCGCCGTTGGAAATCCGTTCGCCGGTTGCCGAACGCTCGCCGATCGAACGCTCCTTCGTTCGTCGCGGAACTCTTCGCCGTGTCGCGATGGAAGTTTGACGGAGAAACGAACGAGAGGAGCGATACGGCGAAAGAGAGTCGAGTTGGCGTTGACGTTGAGAGAAAGAGAGAGATGGCAGGTATCGCGTCCAAGGTCGATCGGGTGCTATCGGTTACACGAATCGACGGTTGCGAAACGCTCGACGACCGCCGACCACCAACGACAGACGTCGCGACGTCCCGACGTCGCGGTATACGGAGACGCGAGATTGATCCGGCGCGCTCGCGAGAACGTACGCGGCGAAAAAATTATACGAGGAATCGTAATGTTCGCCGGTACGAAACGCCTCGCGCGAGAGTACCGACGAGAAACGATAATTCCGATGATTTCGATGATTCCGACGATTACTTGCAACGGGGAGAGGCAACCGCCGTTCGACAGCTGGTACCCGCCGAGTAATCTAATCTAATCGCCGGGTCGAGTGTTTTCTCGCGATGACGACGTAGCTCGATGATTATACGTATCGTCGACTTCGCGAACCATCCGACTTTCCTTTCCTAGCCTCGACCTCTTCGACGTCTTCGTTCGCCGGTGAAATATCCCCGCGGATGGTCGCGAAAAGGGGTCGGATCGGAAACCGGCAACGACTATCGACACGCCCGAGCCGCGTGACGAGTCGGAGACCGGGGCAACGTAACGATTCGGACGGTACGGGCAGGGTCCCGCCGAACGTCCAAATACGCGTTACGTCTACGCGCTGGGAGACGATCGAACGAGCCGTTCGGCGCGAGCAGCCGCGATCTCCCGCGATCGGCCGTGGACCCGTTATTCAGCCGTGATCTCGATTCTCAACCCCTTTGCATTCGATCCAACGACGCATCGGTGACGCGCCGCGACGACGAATCGCACCGAACGAACGTAGGCCGGTTTGGCTCCAGACTCATTCGTACGCGCGTACGATTTTCTGGTAGGTACCCGCGAAAAACAACGACGGACCGTCGCTGCTCGGATAACGGTTTCTGCTTATCGAAGATCTTATCGACTGCCGCTTATCGCAACGTTTACTTTTCCATCGTCCCGAACGTCCGATGTCGAGCGTCCTTGGCCGCGCGAGTATTCGATCTTCCTCCGTTCGGTACGTTCGTCGACGTATGTTATTTACCTCTCTCTATCTCGCTACTGTTCATCGAGACCTCCGGTCGTCGTCGTCGCGAGCGACCACGCGCGAGAAGGAAAGACGAATCGTTCGACGATCGCGAGTCGTCGTCGGTGATGATTCGTTTCTAATTAATTTGACGCGAGCCGGGAAACGCCCGGATCGGGAGGCGTGCCGTTCGACGCGTATTTACGCGAAATTAAAACGGGGTTACGTCGCAGCGTCGGGCCAATTACGAGAGTGGTCGCGCGTTTTGCACGGGTGCAGCGGCGCGATACCCGCGAGCCCGAGACCCGCGTGTTCCGCCGCGCCTCTGCTACGCCGGAAGCCGGGAATGAACGAGTCGACCGAACGAAAAATCAACCGAATCGAAAGACGATAGACCTCGGTGGCGGCCGCCGCGAACGAGGCTCGCGTGAAAAAAGAACGGGGAACGAGCGGAGAGTAGGTATACCTAATCTCGACGCGGCCGCCGAAGCTCTAGAATTACGCGCCGCTTCCGTACGTGACTCGGTTCGAATCTCGCCCGAAGCTAAGTTATTCCCTACCGCTAATATTTCGGCTCGATACCGTCTCGTCATCCCGTTGAAATCGTCGTTCGAAAATGAGTCGCGAATCCCGGACGGTGATCGCGCGGCGCGCGACGACGAGACGCAACCGGTTTCGTACGCGTGCTCGCGACTTCGCGAGCGTTGTTGATCGACGACCGTCCGAGACCGCGGGAGCGTGTCGTCGAATCCGACGACAAAAACCATCCCAGAAACGAAGGGAACGCGGACGAGTCGCGCGGATTCGACTCCGAGAAAACGCGTTCTATTCTCTTTTCGCAGACGCCTCGCCCGACGTTTCTCGTTCGTGAGCATTGCGTTCGCGCGGGCGTACGCAGCCTCGGGGCGCGGGTGATTTATCGCGAGTAATCGCCAGACGCGGAGTTCGGATGGCACGGACTGGGACGCGCGGTTGGCGAGAGACGATCGATCGGTACCGAACGGTGGTTATCGAATCGCGAGTTTTTCTTCTCCCTTTTTCTTCTCTCGCCGACGTTCGACGAAGTACGCGAGAGCCGCGCATCCGCCGTCCGAGCGAGTCTTCCCGCGACGGGAGCAGGGATGCTCGTTGCGGTAGGCACGGACCAAGCGACGACCGGCGCAATCGACGAGCGCCTAGAGTAGTCGGATCGCGTCGACGAGTCGGAAGCGTTTTACCCGTTGGCGAGAATCGCCGGCGACGACGACGACGACCCACGGAGATCCCCGCACGGGCGTTTCGGGGAAACGATCGCCGCTAGCTGTTGGCGTAACAGTTTCTCGGATTCCCCCGCGGACGTCGACGACGAAGCTACGCCGGCTGCACGGATGCGGGAGCGCGGGGGAATCGCGAGCCGTACCGTCGAAAACTCGGGGGATCGGCGCAACGGGGAAAGCTAGAACCGAACCCCCTGCCTCTCGTATCCGAGGAATCCGAACGGTCGCCGCGAACGTACGAGCGCGGGCGTACTCTACAAGGGTGTACCTCGCGCGCACTTTCCGCGGTCGGAGGCGATCGAAGAGTTCGCGCGTGCTCGCTCGAGCGTCCGCCGCGTCGTTTCCTCGCAGGCGCGTGGATACTTGGCAGTTCCGCTCTCTCGTCGTTAAACTAATTTATCGTACGATCGAGCCGTACGCGACTGGTAATCGCGACGAATCATTCCGAACGATTATCCGGACTTTACGCGCCGAAGGAAACCCTCGACGCTCGTGCGCCCGCGTAATCATACCACAACGCGCCGGTTCGCTACGCGAACCGGACATTTTTCCAACGACCGACGCTGACTCTTCGCCGCGACGCTGACAAAACTCCGCGATAAAACCGCAACGAGGCGCGGGGTGTCGGGGTACGCGTACGCGAAACGCAGGATAAACGGACGGACGAGTTTCCGCGATCGCGAGGAGTGGGAAAGGAACGGGGGCTCGGGCCACGAAGTGGCACGCGCGACGGAACCTCGCGGTGTCGTCGGGATCGGTGGCCAAATAATATTGGCCGGAGTTTGCTGTCACGGTCGACGAACGGAAGCGAAAGATTCCCGACGAACGCGCGTCGACTCGTACGCAAGCGGGGGAAATCTACTACGACGCGTGCACGGAAGGAGGAAAGTGGAAACGATCGCTCGGCCACCGTTTCGGTTCCGATTTTGCCCTCGTTTTGCCTCTCGTTCGAACCGGTTCCCCGAACGAGGGGAGCGGTGCTGGCCGGATCCTCCGTTTGCGCGGATATTCTCGCGAGCATTCGCTCCGCGCTCGTTATCCGTACGCGATACGGCGCGCGAACCGCGACCGACGGCGCGTGCCAAAAGTCGAGCACGGGAAAACGCTTGGAACGATATTGGTCCCCGTTCGAAGAGATCGAAATCACGCATCCGACGAGATTTCATCGTCACCGAGCCGTAGGGATGCGCGTCCTCGGCGTACGTCACGCGCGTCAGCCGGCTACCGACGATCGTTCGGTCCAGCTCCGCTGCCGAGAACGCGGCCAACAACGCCGCGACGTCGTCCCCGTGCGTGGCGAAACGCGTCGGCGATCCACGTTCGGTCGGGCAGATCTCTCTCGTAGCGGGATATTATTATCGCAATGCGTTACCTGGTCGGGGAACGAGGGTGTCCTACGGTGGCGTAGCTGCTGTTTTTTCTCTCCGATTGTCCGGAATGGAAAGCGAAGAAACGACTCGGTGGAGACTCGCTCGAGACGTCCGACTGCCCGAGACGAAATTGCGATGCTGCTCGTCGATACGCCGGCGAAGAGGCACGTCCTCGCGAATGTTTGGTCGATAGATGTGCCCGGATTTTAATAGAGCCGCGCCCCGGTCGTACCGAAGCCAGCTGTCATCGATGAACAAAACGCAAAAAGACCGAGACGCGCCGGCATCACGCGCGGATCCATTTTCTTGGCAGAGTTCAAGGTCGTTCGTCGATCGGCTGACTTCGTAGGAGTCAAAAACGTACCGACAACTTCCGTCCGCGGACACGGGGATCGAGGGATCGTCGGCGCGAGCATCGCGAGTGTCGGATTTCGCGAGCGTTGAAAAGACAAACTCGACGGAGTTTTCGGACGATCGAGGCGTTCCCCGAGAACAACTCGACGTTCGGGAGCTGCCGGAGGTTCCTCGCGCGCACGACGACGACGACGACGACGAGCAATGACTCGGGGCCGCCGCGTTACGGATGTCAGGAGTGGTGAACGTGGTTCGAGACGATGCTTGGGATTAGGCGACTTCGGGCTCGTTTCACGCGCTAGAATCCTCGGCGATAAACGTCGAGCGTCGGATAGTTTTTCCAAGCTTCGACCATCGCGAGCAGCGCGTGTTCGCGTTCGAGAAACGAGCGAAACGTGAACAATTTCGTCGGTAGGTATCGACGCACGAAAAGCGAGCGAGGCTCGATCGATAGCTACGATTCCCCCGAATGTTCGTTTTTTTGTTTCCTCAAGCGTCGTTCGTTGCGCGTGAAACGCGTACCTCGCCGCGCCTCGTCGTCGTATGGAAAACGCTAGCCGTTCGAAAATTCCGTGACACGGTGATTTGCTCGAGCGAAGCTAATGAAATGGAATGGAATACCCGCAGCATCGCTTCCGGTACTAATGATTCGAGCGTTACGTAAATGACGCCCCTCGCGTTCCCGTCTCTCTTTTCTTTCGCCGGACCGGCGAACCCCGTCGCGATCGCGTCAAACGCGACAGGTGCTCCGAGGACGATTATTCCAGCGTTACGTACGTGTTCGCATTTTTTACGTAACGCCGCTCCCGCTCGCTCGCTCGCTCTCTCATCCCGTTCCCACGGAGCGAAGCCGGCGAGAAAGCTGTCCGCGCGCAAACACCGATCGGGGGAAAACGCGAACGTCTCGCGTTATCCAAGAACCGGGAGGAAAACGTCGAGCGAACTTCGCCGTGTGCGTCGCTGAGTCGGAATCGCGTTCGAGAGAGGCCCGCGCGATAACGACGAGCCGGCAGCCGATCAATTCCGTTCGCCGGGCAATCCGGAAGCCGCGCGACCAGAAACAGGGGAGAAAAATACCGGTCGGTAATTTTCCCGTACCTATGCAAAGCGCGGCGAATCGCAAGAAAATAATTGGTCAATTACCGAGAAACTTTCGAACGCATTTATCCCCGTCGAATGGTCCGATGCAATCGGTATTAGTCATACGGGGCATCGCACCTGTGCGGACCACGCGCGATACGTCTCGCGTGGAGCGGAGTACGGATTTTCAAACGAAAGAAAAATTTGTAAGGCGTTGCGAAACCCTCGAGGGCCGTGATCTCGTCGACGAGCGACCCGGCTGGCGCGTTCGAAAAAGGTACGGCAACAGGTGGCGGATGCTGGGGAAGAATATCGCCGGGGGAGGATTTCGGAACGAAGCGGCGCGACGATCGGTATCGTTTTCAACGCGGCTCGACGACATTCCTCCCACGGATGGGAGAAGGAGAGAGAAATCGTTTCGCGTACCGAGCAAAGTCGAGGGATTGTAGTCAGGTTGGTCGGAGGCATACAGCGGAGTCCGAAAATTGTAATAAAGATGGAAAAAGATTTCGCGATTTGTAGAGCGTGACGAGCCACGGTGCTTATTTACGTTTAACGAGCCACGGTGCTTGTCCACGATCGGGGGAAAAACCTGGAAAAGGCCTGGCCGAGCTTGGGAGTGTTTCGCGACGTGCTGCCTCGACGACGCTCGTTTTTGCTCTCGTCGGCGAGAAAAAATACCGCGGTGCAAGAAATGAAAATAGCCCGCGGAACGGACCGTGTAAAGTTTCCAGGGCGCGGTGAAGATTTACCCGAGGTTTCGGAGCGTTGGTCTCTGTCGTGCGTCCGGATATCGCGGCACCAAGCGGCGCATCGGAATTCGGCGTTCAAACTCTTTCGATCGATCACCGGACTCGGCGAATCTCGTCTCGACCCCGATCAGCGTATTTCGTCGAGAAACGAAGTTTATCGCGTTTCGGCAACCAGCAATATTTATACGAGAAACGAGGCGAGATGGGAGTCGTCGGAGTCGCCGCGTTTTGAAAACGTGGAACGCGCGCGACGTCAAAGGGACCCTGACAACGCGTACCTGGTGGTGCTTTGCAGCCACAATAGAGTTTACCGAAGCGTGATATCGCGCATCCGTTTCCGGAGGATACGCGAGGAGAGACGCGCGCGTTGTATCATCGGCGGACGCGACGAGGATCGACGATCGATCGGTCGATCGGAGAAAAATGACGGAGGAGCACGTAGTCGCGGGCCCGGATCTCGGGAATGTTCCGTGTTCCTGCTGTCGAACGTTCCCGTGTACCGGTACCCGGTAAATAGGTAGAGGTAGGGGATCTCGCGGTCCTCGAATATAGGTAGGTATATATAGAGGTACGATAAAAGGTTCCCCGGACAAGAACTCGCCTGCCCCAACAGTCCCTGTATGCGGCGGTGGAACGAGTTTTGCAACTAGACGGCCTCCAGAAGGCAAACTTCGTCTGGTCCGCGGACCATTCGAGCGTTCGTCTCGCGCGGCGACCCGACGATCCAACGTAAGCGTATCTCGCTTTTTGAATAGCAAACGAAAACGATAATAGAACGAGAATAATTTCAGGTTTACTCTTTCATACTTCGCGACGTACGTTTTTCGCGAACGCGGAGAAGAAAGATCCTCGACGAAAGAACAATGCGCGTTACTCCTACATACGTACGTATCCGCAAGCGTGGCCGTTGATCGAGGTGGAATGAAAAAAACTATATACGCATCTTCGCGCGATATAATTGTACACCTACGCGGAGAAAAAAGAACTGTAGCTCCTACCATCCTCTCTTGGCACTTGTTCCTATCGCAACGTAGCAAACTATTAACACGCCGATATATTAACAATTATAATACGTATAGCGGAATCGACTATGTAAGATGGTAGCACTTGCCATCTTGCGTTAGTAACAAGTAATTTTTTTTACCCGCGAAGATAGTACAAGCTACCGTTCTAATAATGCAGGTTATCATCTCGATAGCAAAAATTACCATCCACAATGATAAAACGTACCGTATTAACATAATAGCTGTGGCTTTATTGATTTAGTAGCAGTTATCAGACTGTCATAATAGATGTTACTATCATTTTTTCACCATCTACGAACATCGAATGGTAAGTAGAAAGAGAGAGAGAGAGAGAGAGAAATATTGATTAATTGATTGAATTGATTAATGCATTAGAATACTGCGAGGCAAAAGTGTGACAGAGAGGAGAAGAGCTACGGTATAGTATGCTGGATAACCAGAGCGTAGAACGGCACAAAAAATAATGAAGCAAATTAAATCCCGGTAAAAATAAATACATAGATAAAAACGTGAGCAGAAAGAAGACTATAAAATTGAGTAAAAATTAAGATTAGCACGAGCCGCGATGAAACACTTTTTGCTGAGAAAAATCAGAGAGGGTAGGAAACTCGAGTTAAGGCTTTGGTTTGCGGTGAAAACACGCGGGAGTCGAAACGCCGTTCGAAGGGAGCCAATTTCGGAAGTAAAGCGATCGTCACGGGGAGTGAATGCCACGGATTAATAGCAGAGAGGCGGAACGAGTTTCGGTAGGCTTCCGTCCTATAGGGCGGGACGTGGAAATACTCCGAAATCGGTTGCCGAGCGAACGTCGCGCTTCAGGGTCGATCGGAGTGAAAAACTCGCGCAGATGGTCCACTGCCGCGTCACACCGAAACTGATAAGCGTATGCACCGAGGAAACGTCGCCTCCGATTGGCGACTGGTAACCACCCGAGTCGATGTCCGTACAGAGCGTGATATGCTCGTCGCGGTAAGGATCGAAAAAGAACCGGATACTATGGTCGCGATATCCGAAAGAACGGTAGTCGATGCGGGGAAAAATCAGCGAGGTCACCAGTTTGGCCCGAAGCGGCTGCGGCAACGAGGACTTGCGATAGTTAAACTTGTAGAGGGTGAAATGTATTTTTTGGGGAACGAGGGATACGTGGCTGCTCCGTGAGATATTTGCACGGAGAGCGGGAGAGGGAGGGGAAGAGAACGCGTTTGCGATGGCGCGAGAAGAATAGCGGGAAGACGTTGAAACCAGATGTGAGTTTTCGACGTAGAGGGAATCAACTAACGACGACTGATAGACGAGCTTGCGGTAAAAAGTAATAACAACGAAAAGAAAAAAAAAACAACGGCTACGCCTCCGCTGCGAACAAATAGAACTGGATGCCAATTTGTTAAATTATCCGTGTAAATCATAATTATCGTTGGGAGTCGAGACAGCGTCGAGAATAGCGAACGAGGACGTAGGATTTACCGTATTTTTCATCATCGAGACATTTTTTAATCGCGCGATCGCCCGTACCACGCTTCCTTGGTTCCGTCGTTCGACGTTGCACCGTCGATTTTAATCACGAAGTTTCCCGACGAATACGTTTACCCGAGGTTCGATAAGAGCCGCGGAAGCTGCGTCGGTATCCCGCGCGTCGCCGGCGCGTTCTCGCGATGATTCGATACTTGCCGCCACGACGTAGCATATGATACGAACGTATCGGGAGGATGTTATACGTATACCGTTACGCGCTATATAGTTGTACCTGCGGAGGTAGGCGAAATAAACCGAGACGGTTATCGGCGTCGAATCGTCGCTCGTTTGCTCGACGCCCGCCGTGGCCCCAAGATGTAGAAGCTCTACGAACGTTCGCGTCCGTACGGACGAAGCACGGGTCGCGACTGCGGTTCACCTCGGTGCGTAAATTGGGAAACGAGCGCGTAACGAGAACAAAGTCGCCGGAGCGACTGACCGGAGAATCGGTGCGATTTCGCCGAGAGATGGAAGCGTTTGATAATCGCATCGGCGACGATCGCGCGAGGAGACGGACGAATTATGGTCTTCTTCCGAGGCTGGACGCTTTACCCCCGCTGTCGGCTCGTTTTCGATCGGGTTACGCGACGCGGGCGGTACAAAGTGGTCGACGGTAGTTTCGCGCGGCGAGTCGAACGATAAAATAAAACCGCACGCAATAAAATACCACCCGTTTCGATAACGATCGAGATTCGACGGCGTTGCGCACCGTTTCGAATCACGTCGACGATCCAACGTCAATCGAACGACGTTCGTTGCTCGAAGCAGCGGCAGCTTCGTCGCGACGCTACCCACACGCGGCACCGCGGACCAAGCGCGAATATACGACGACGACGACGACGACGACTCGATCGCGCGCTCGTTGCCTCGTCGGACAAAACATGACGCGAACGATGACGACGAAACGTTAGCGGAGAAAAAAAATACACCTTCGATAACAGTTACCAATGATCGGACAACGGCGGTGCGCGTTGGGGGGGGGGGGGGGGGCGAGTATAAAACGTGCATTTCCGCGGAGGATGGGAATGAACGGGGTGGTCGCGGTAGTGATCGTAATACTTCTATTTTCCTTGTTTCTTTTTTTTCATCGTTATCGTTGCCGCGCGCAGTTCGTTCCGTACAGTTTATTTTAAACTCGTTCGTGGTAGGCTGACCAGGATTGCTGAAGCGTCTCGAAAAGTATTTCCCTAGCGGGGCATGGGGGCCCCTCTGCGCGACGCCTCAACACCGACACCGCGGTTGAGCATTGTAGGGTCATTGACGCCATAAAAATGACCTCGCCTTTTCGAACCGAAGGCGCAGGCTACGTATTCAACGTCAACGGGTATTATTCGAACGACATACGCGGACGGACGAACGGACGGGGAAGCTGCGTCGCGCGAGGCTATCCGCGAGCGTCCCGGCGAGCCCGTTCGAGAAAAGAAACCTCCTCGCGATCGGGCCGAGCTCCGCGGGTTGGCGACTCGGTGCTGGAAATCGATCCTACGAGGCGTCTCTTGCCCGATGTCGCGTGGTCGCGTGGCTGGCAGAAACGGAGCTTCGCGAGATAGCAGCGGGGCCTTGCTATTATCGCTTCGCCGGGATGACACCGCGAAATCGCAAAGAAACGGAGCAACGTGAATCGTATCGCGGCGTCAGCGACTCGCGATCGTTTTATCCTCTCGGCGCGATGATCGTTCGAACTTCGCGGCTGGAACATTTCGCGCGATAGAATTCGAAAACTAGGTTAATCGAATCTTTCGCCGAAACGCGCGGCCCGATACGGTAATTGACCCGAGCAAAAACATGTATCAGCGGTGAACGTTAACGAGCCGTCGACCTTCGCCCGGCGCATCGTATCCAAGCGCGAACGAACGAATTCGCGAAAGCAAACGACTTCCTGGAGCCATTCGCGAGACCACGCGGATCCTCGACAGTGGTCGTCGTCGTCGTCGTCGTCGTATGGTTTCGAAGAGAACTAACGCGTAACTCCGAAAAGGTCTCGCCATTTTTCCCAGAAAAATGTGGAGAGACGGGCTCGATCCTCGATCCAGGAATCGCTGAAATCGTCGAAGTTGTCGGCGGAATTCGATCGAGGGGGGGCGGCAAACGATGAAACGCGTAGTTTCCGGCGTTTCCCGATCGCCTCGTCGTTTGCAAAACGTCCCCCGTCGAGCAACGACGATTCTTCTCGGAAGGAGGAAGAGAGACGGATCGGTGGTGCGGGAACTTCGCCGACGCGGAGGGTCGTTACCGCGATCGGACGCGCGGCGTTTCGCATCGCGTTTATCCGCGCCCAGCGCCGCATCCGTTGGATTCGCCAGTTTTTGCGGTATACCTACGGGTACAACGCCGCGCGTCGATGTCGTACTATCAGCAACGCGGTGCAGCTAACTGGCGGTACAGTCCTGGTATAGCCGTTCCAACGATTCCCTCGATATCCGGGTCAGCTGACAACTGTGTCGCGCGTACGGACGGACAGTCGATGATGGAACAGCTTTCGAACGATGTCGCGAACACCGCCGTCGCGTCTCCCTCGAACCGTTGCCGCGGCGAAGTATTCGAGGGAAAATAACTGGGATCGTTCGTCGTACGCTTTAATTTGCGGCACGGTATCTACCTCGCGGACAACTCGATTCGGACGAATCTCGCCGCACGTTGACGCCGAATCGCCGACGCTGTCGCCTATTCCAGCTTTTCATTTTCCGTCGTTCTCGTTTCGCCCGTTTTTACTCGCCTTCTTTACGCCGGTCCTCGTTGCGCGAAAGTGAAATTTTCCTCGATTTTTCACCGCGCTCCGCGAACCGCCGCCGCCGCCGCCCGTCGCCAGTGGGGACGGGGAAGGGGGAGAGCGGAAAGGGGAAAATGGGACAAAGAAACGCGCGGTGGTATAAATTTCTACCGGTTGGTCGATCGGCGACGCGAAGCTGTCTGTCCGGTGATGCTTGGGAACCGATTGCATAGCATTGACCGAGCCGGGGTATACGTATTTATTGAGGTCGCCCACCGGACGATTTAGCCTCGTACGATAGATCGGTGGTTGGTCGCGCGGCGACTGCTGCGATTAGCACGCGGGAACACCGCACGCGTGGTAGGTAGGTAGGTAGGTAGGTAGGTAGGTAGGTAGGTAGCTACCGACATTAGATACCGCTTTCTTCGTTGACGGAACAAGACGAGTCAGCGAACCGAGATGCATTCTTTTTCCACTCGCGGAGGAGAGACGACGCGAAGCTTTATTTCGGTTCGAGGTGAAAAAAACGTCCGACCAGACGTTGCGGCCTCGTTTTCTTGGGTACCTATGGGACATCGGAACGTAACCGCCCGAACGTCTTAAAGAATTATCGCGACACGGGAATCGGTCGACTCGTTCGCGTTTTCCTTCCCCTATCGAATTCGTAAGGATACGAAAATGTTTCCGATCAAAATCCGCCTGACAATGGATATTTGGAGAAATACGAGTCCGGTAAGCGGTCGCGCATCTTTCCGAGAAACATTCGACGGTAGGTACTCGGCCTTCCCCGAAAGGAGTGCTACCACGCGTGAAAACTGTTCCCTGCGATGACAAGAAAAGAAAAAAACGACAGGAAGAAGAACAAGAAATACGGCAAGACTATGGTCCGAATGTTGCGCGACGAATTCGGAACGAGACAATCGTACCGCATTCCAATTTCGTTTGGAAGCGATTCGATTCGGTAAATCGGAGGATCGTAGGATCGACGTCGGGTTTGACGAAATCCTTGTCGGATCGCGTAGGTGCGCGGAGGAGCGCGTTTCAGTCAGCTGCGGCGGCATCATCGGGATACTTCTGCTTCCACTTTCGCCGCCGAACAACGTAGACGAGCGTAGGTAACGAGGTTACGAACGGAAAGGTGAGGTGGGCAAGGTAATCGGTCGACGAAAAAAAATCCTTTCGTCGCGGAATCAACGCGAGCGATGCGGCGCGAGCGGGAGAAGCAGCGGCGGTGTTTCTCTCTCCGTTTCCGTTTATTTATTTTTTTTCCTCGCGCTTGATTTCTCTCCCGCGAACGAGAGGCAACGACTGCAACCAGCAAGGACCCGACGTACGAAAATACCCGGGGAGCTCCGAGGCCGCGTGACGTCACTTCGCGTCGGGAAGGTAGAGGAAACCACACCAACGCGACTCTCCCACGCGTCGCCGGAAAAATTTTTTGGTCCGCAGACGAGAGGAATCGCGCCTACTATGCCGCGGCCCACGCGACCGGATGATTTTTGCAACGTACACGTGCCGTCAGGTATCGCGGATAAAACCCGTTTACGCGCGGTGACGCCGACGATTCCGCGCGTGATCGGCAAGATCGTACTTTTTGCGCGGCGAGCGAGGAATGAAACGAGAGATTCTCGATTCGGCGGTCGATCGTTGCGCGGAATTGTTCACACGCGCGCGGCAGCAAACGCAAAGGAAAAGGGAATCGATTACTCGGTACGCGGCTAGCAGAGTTCTCGACGAGGTTGATGAGATCCTCGGCGTCGTCGCGCGCGTACGCCGCTTTTTCGACGCTTCGTCTCCCGCGAATTCGGTCGGCCCGTTTTAACGGTACGCCGTACGACTGCTCGTACGGCGTACGTATCCACCGTGCAACGTACAACCTATATAAATGACCATACCGTTAATTGAATCTCGACGAATTAATGAATTTTTCACGCCATCGCGAGCCACGACCGCTCGCGCACGCCTCGTTGCTCGCCTTCGCGGATCAAATCTTTCGCGGATACGAGCGAAGATTATCAAATCCGTACCGAAATACTCGTATAAGATAATTTGCCAGCGGCGCGAACGAAACGGTATCGCCTCGACCCGAGAGAACGCGGGATGTTTCGTTGAGACGAAAAGATCGCTATGATTTTCGCGCCCGTTCGTCTCTGCGAGGTCGGTCGCGCGCCGAACGATCATCGGTGTGTTTCGCGGTCGACTAGCAAGCACGGAAGAGATGGTCCTCGTTGCGCGGGGCGAGTTGAGTGTTACGGGGGTAGTCGTCGGCGCACGGGCGGACGAACGAACGCACCTGGTTCACCCGAAGCCATCGTCGACGCGGTGGCGGGTCTCCGACGAGAATACTCGTAGAAACTCGCGATCGAAAACCAAGGCTCGTCGCAGCTTATTCTTATTGCAAGGTAGGATGTGTAGGTAGAGCGACGGTAGGCGAGTACGTACCCCGTGGTCGTCGCGATGCACGAGACTTCGAGGTAAAAACGTCGCGTCTCTCCGTTGGGAACGACGGCCGAACGTACCTACGCGATGCAATGATACCGCTACCAAGAGTACGCGTACGCCGAGAGAGTCGAGGGTCGATATAAACATACATACGTATATATATATGGAGGGGGCGGGGGGCGGGGGGGGGGGGGGGGGAGATCCGTCTAGCGTGAATCCGCCTAATTAAATCCAAGTAAGGAGGTTGCGGCGAAGCTTCGCGCGCCTACGCAAACGCAACCGCGTTTAAATAAATAATAACAACGCGTGTTATTCGACGGCGGGAACAAAAAACTACGAACGAAGAACGGTTTTCCTTTTACGCAGAATTCGTCCTCGTAATTTCACCATGGCTGCGGCTATCGTACCCGGGTACGCGACGACGTTCCTACGAACGATGTTTGTTACGCTTCCTCGGTGCGAGCAAATCCATGAAATTGGTTTGAATCAAGTAGGTACGCGCGTTAGATGGTTTTTTGATCGCGTGCCAATTATTTGCTTTCGGCAAGCAACGAGAGGATGCTCGCGACGTTGGACGCACGCGTAAACACGGATAAACGCACCAATCAGGTACTGCTCGAGAAAAGGTATCGTACTTATCCCCTCGGTCTCGTTCTCTCGTTTCCTGGCGTTCGACTCCGATTGTTATTCCGCATCTCGAGCTGCGCGATCCGCAATGACATTTATACGATCGTACGCGGAGAACGTTCCGGTGAGGTGTATCGATGGAACCTCGACGTCGAACAGTTTTACTTAACAGAGTGAAGCACGAGATACGAACGCGAAATCCATATTCCGTGCCAGGCTGCCGACGGTCACGAGCATACTAGCGCGAGGTGAATATTCAGGTACCCGTCACGGTGAATCCCGCCGAAGAGATAAGCGATGCGAATGAAATTTCATCGATTCATGGAAGAAGAATCGTCGCTTTTATCGCGCGAACTATCCGCGCAAGTAATTACATACGTATCCGTTGACTCTTCGCGTTCGCGATAATCGAACAGATATCTGATTAGCGCGCGTAGACGTAGGTTGAAATACGACTACGACACGAAACTTGCCAAGAATTATCACGAACGATCTGTCGCGAAGCGGAGATTGAAATTATTCCGCGACTAGAGTAAGAACGACGCGAAAGGTAGTCTGATAAGATGTGTTCAAAGTAAACAACGCTACGCGCGGCGGCGACAAAAACGACGACGACGACGACGACGTCGGCGTCGCTGTTGTTTCCACGTTATTTTTATGCGAGCGCAGGCAACGTCGACGTTACCTATATTGAAAATAATAAATGTATATAGACCGGATACCGGAGACCGTAGACCAGTTCAGTTGCTGCTCGAAACCATTTCCGTTCGAATCACCGTACACCGCACCGCGAGAGGCTGCGAATGCTGACCTAACCGCACCGCACGCAGGTGTACCGTTACCGAATTCTTTTTACCTTTCGTTTGTTTGTTTTTTCGTTTTGTGTTTTCTACTCGTATTCCCCGCGTAATCTTTTTAGTGGCATTATTTATTTCACACATCCGCGCCGACACGCGGCAAGCGACCGAATCGACCGGACCATCTCGCTCTGTCTCTCCCTCTCTCGCTGTCCGCGCCATCCAATTGTCCTCTCGTTCGTCTCTCGGGCGGTTCGAAGAAAATTCGATATTTATGAAATTACGCGCGAAATAGAATTCTATTAGACTTTTCGACGCCGTTGGGCATAGTGCTCGAAGATCGTGACACGGTTAAAGAAAAAGAAATGATTCGCTGGTCTCGGAAACGCGATTACTTGCTAAAACGCGACGAAGGTTCGATTTCCTGCACTTGTCTCTGCCCCGAGACCTGTACTTGTGCCTCTGCGCGGGCACTGCGAATATTTGTCGCGTGTGAAATCCGTAGAGGAATGACGATACGCTTACCCGAACGAATGATTCGAGCAGCGCTCACGCAAGGGAAATACGTAAGAAATAGCGATTCAATGAGTTGGAGGAAGAAAATATCACGACTAAAGAAATGAGAAAATACCGGAAGTACAGCTCACGCGTCCGGGAGAAAATGACGGGCAGCGATTCTCTCGGAGACGCTGTCGAACTGACGATGATAATTAGGTACCCTTCGAAAAACACGCGTGAAATTCGGTAAATTTTTTGGGTAGAGATCGGACCAGACTTACGAAACCTTTTGGGCTGACGCGAGACGCGACGAATTTGCCGAATTTTTGAACGATATTCGCGCAAAAAGTGCTATAATAATTTCGAACGAGCGTTCCAATGATTCTTGAGAAACTGTAACCAGGTCAAAAGTTTAACAACAAGTTCGACTGCGACCGGAAGTCCCGATTTGACCAAGCAGTTTCGCACAGATTCTAACGGTAAAGCGTCTCTCCTGTCTGCACGCGTACAAGCTTCCTTCCGAATTATATTCACCGATCTGTTCGTTCGCGCTAAAAAATTGCATGGGAGGTATTTTGCTTTGGCGCTACAACTAATACGCCGCAAATTTCGCACGGTTTCGTCGTCGGAAACGTTTCTATTGCGATTCTGCAATTTCGGTAAATTCCTCGATTAATTTCCGAAATTTGACTAACGCGAGCTGCGATTCGGAGACAACCAGAGTTTCCCTGCATCTCGTCGAAATCGAAGAATCATCTTCGGTTTGTTTGCAACGATTAGTCTTTTTCGTACTCGTCGTCCAACGATAAAATGTAACGCGCTCGCGACGAAGAAAACGGAAGAAAAGAGCAATCTCCGCTTGACGATATTTGGGCGTTCAGGTTTCGCTTCTATGATAATTCGCCGCAGAAGAGTTTCGTGGGTAGGACCTGTTTTTTTATTCCTTTTTTTGTTATTTTAATGTTTGGTCGTAAATTTTCACGCAAAAGTGTCGAAACTGATCGTACGAGAGAAATTTCGGGCACATTGTAGGGTCAACGTCGTTTGAGTGTAGCCGCGAAAATTATCGGGCGGCGTGCCGGTTCGCTCGTTTCATGTTTTACCTATTCGTTGTTGTTGGTGAAATCCAATCGATGAGAACGAAAGGAAAAGGACAGAATGACCATTGGAACGGAGAGGATCGCGCACGCATGAGCGAAAAATCCTGTAAAACGCGAATAATTCGTACCACATGTAGGACAGCTAGTGACCATATAAAGATAAGTTATCCTTCTTCCGACAGTGTCTAACGGTCGCGCGTCGCATCGCGTCCGTGATTAATATCGCATCGATGATATCTATACACCGTGTCCGAATAAGATATTGCCGATCGTGTCAACGGTGGGCTGGTGTCTGGTTCGAAGAGCGCTGAGAACCACTGACTCAACAACGATCAAACGCATGTTTTACCCGCATCGAGGAGGGGAATAGTTTACTTGCTAATATTTCGAGTTTTCGTAGCTCCCATTTGCAAATACCTACTAATAATCACAATGCAAAAGAATCGCGTGTTTTTCGTCGCCAGATACCCAGCCTACCTACCCAGCTGCGAATACCCAAAACGACTGTCAACTTTTTCTTCGCGTATTCCTTTTCCCAAACAAATCACAACTTCGCGATGTGATTTTCACGACTGAAGAATGATTTCGTTGGACGTTACTTACCGGATAAGCGTATGGTCCACAGGGTACGTAGAATTCTCTGTTCATAATACGGAGAAAGATGTAAATTCGTGATTAATCCAGCTGACAGTGGTGTAGGTATGTCAAAACACTGCTGGCGCCATCTTGTGCCTGTTGCAAGGTCGTCAAACTGTCACAGTCATGTACGCGTGTATTCTCGTCGATTCTCGTGGGCTGATTTTCGTACGCCGCGGCGTTTCACTTTCACAAACCGACCGTCGTCGTATCTCCTGTCAACGGTTCGTTTCGTTCGACGCTTTTTTCGCTTAGGTTCACGGAAAAATTTCATAGAGACTTCCGTAGATGACCGACCAGTAACGAGCGCGATATCAACGTTTCACCGATGTTACGCACAGACAGACAGGGACAGGGACAGGGACAAGCACAGAAACAGGGACAGGGACAGGGACAGCAGCAGCAGCAGCAGTAGCAGCAGCACCATCAGCAGACACTCGAAACACCTCGCACCAATCGTTGAACCGTGCAACGTTCTTAACAACGATCACAACTCCCCAACACCGGTCTCATCCGTTTGTACGACGCGAAAATATGCCGGTTAACAATATCCAACGCTTCAATATTACACGCGAACTCGCGGGATACAAACTCAACATCGCGGCGAGGGCTACGCCATTTTTTATATCGAGATGTTTCACTATCACAATTTCGTATCACTTGCGACGCGCACCGTCACAGCGTCGCCGTTCACTGCCGCTGACTGCCGCCGTCACGCGAATGTCGATTCGCGAAGACCACGGATTCGTTCCGATCCTGCTGCCACCGCACGGCCGAAATCGAACTATCGCGTCGATCGAGCAGGGACCCGCCGAATCAATCCCAAGTTTTCGACGCGGCTTACCTACGTCCGTCACTGTAGTACCTTGTAACGTGCGACGTCTAGACAGGCCTAGACTCTAACTCATAGCTCCAAGTGGAGTTAGTAGAGTGCAATAGAGGGTCTACGTGAGTCTACTGGTCTGGCGGCTACGATGACGTACTTTGCAATGACTTTGAAACGCGATAAGTGAAATGCGTCAATTTCAATTCGCACGGACCGCTCATTTCGCATACAAACTGGTTACCTAGCCGCACCTTGCCGCTTCTTTCGTAGCGCAACCTTGTACGATACATGGACACGACCGGTAAGTATGCATTGCAGGAGAAGACATGCCGGGAAGAACGCCATATAATTTTCAGATTTGGTTGGAAACGCGCACGAGGGCCGATGGAGATTACGGTCGCGTGTGGAAATATAAGGGCGCGGTTTTCCATCTACTCGAATACCGGCCTATGTATCGTATCAAGTAGCATGTTTTTACTGGGATCCGCGAATATTCATACTCCATAATGTTTGAGATGTGATTTGGTCAAATTGGAGGTTGAGAATTTTCAACACGATATGTGGCGTCTCGAGGCAGATCATACGATCAGCCTTGGAAGGTAAATATGTTCAGTTTTGTGAAACAAGCCGCGTGCTTTCTTTATATTCGTATTACTCACATTCGTCGCTTGAATAGGGCTAATGGTCAACAGAACAGGCTACGCTTGATGATTTAGAACCTCTGACTGGTTTACAATTTGTCCATTCTTCGATCGCCTGCATCGAGTCTGATTTTGACTACGACAATTCGTCGACGATGGATTTTGCAGATGGAATTATCTTTGAAACCTATTTCATCACAGGTTTACTATCGCCAGCACCACCATCGAGATCCTGAAGTTTGATTCGGCAAGGGATCATAAAAACTATCTTAGTATCTCGTATGAGAATATCTGTCGTAGAGTCGAACACAAATTGTTCGCTCGGAATACTCCTGTCAACCTACTCGGAAGAATACCAAAGTGTATTGATAATTGAAACTGAAAGAGATTTGATATTATGCATATCATTGCATATCATCGCATATTTCCAAAACCCCAAAGCAATCCGAACTTTCAATGTCAGAATCGTTTGAATGACAGACATTTCGGCTTGACACAAATTGTATTTCCATGGTTTGCTTGATACTTGTTTATCGATTTGATTATCATTAACCTTGATTGACTTTATTATACTCACCCTCAACAAATCGATATTCATTTACAGCCACAGCAATTCTTGTCCTTTAGCAATTTTGTGCAAATTTGCCAACTGATAAGACCTGAAACCACAATATATCATTGCCTATCTCTCGCGTTTACACGACACAGTTTTCTGCCGCATATGGCTCGACTGTTGTCAACGGGTGAGCGAGGGGTGAGTCTGGAAGATGACGGATATTTCTTTCTCTTGTCAACTTTAATGCTTATATTCGTTGGGATGAGAATATCGCCCCATGGAATTTCGATGTCGGTTTCCATGCAAGTTTCTTCGGACACTGGTCTTATAAAGATCGGTCTGTCAAGGGTCAAGTCGCTCCATGGTATCTCGAGCGTCGAATCGCAGGGTGCATTGTTGGTCGAGTTTACATGTGGCGAAATGACATCGTACACTAACAAATCACCCCATGGAAGTTGCATCGTGCCGGTGGATCCTTTCCCTTCCACGACGCTCATTCTCGTTGCCGGAGTTGTTACCGAGGTAGATTTCTCTGCCTCGGTCTCCAATAGCGCGATGTTTGCCCGTATCGTCATACCGTCGGTCGGCAACGCAATGTCTCTCCAGGGCAGCTCAATTTTCGAATCGCATGGGATCGAGACGTCCGAAAACTCCTTCCGCAGACAGTGCATATACGGCTCGTGCAACAATTCTTCCTCCGGGTTGAACACCATTGTCTGTCTCTTTCGCCTGCCACAGCTCTTCGGTTTTTCAAACTTCTTGTCCTTTCGTCGCCGACACATACATTCGCTGCGCCGCGGCCGCGAGGGCTCCTCCATATCACGACATCGAGAATCACGAATCGTTCATTAAATATCAATAGTCTGACTATAAACCATTCGGATCGCTTGCACACTCGTCAATTTTTCATGATTATACGTAGCAATGATCGGCATGGACATACGACGCGACGCACGCCACCCTGAATCAGTAACGCGCGACCAGCGCGAACCACCGCATCTGCGTGATCTTCGGTTATTTCACTCGCTGTTGATGCCATCTACCGGTGACGAGGGGGGAAGCTTCTAGACATCGTTCGCACGATTCGAACTGATTCGAACGATCAGAACGATCAAGACAACATGTGACCGTTCGATAGAAATTTCTAAACATTACCGCGGTTGGAGATTTTCAAATATTTCCGGGTTCGTCGAAAGTGTGATTCGACGAACGACTATCCGCAAGTCAGATAACGCGCCAGTATAGACCGCGCCAATGAGCGATGCCAGTCGGTTTTTTTTCTGACTCTGACATCACACTAGCGCTCGTAAAATGATACTGCCCAATCGAATCAAAACGAGACTCGCCATTGTATCCGTTGGTCCCTTCATTACCGTGCAAATTGGTGCAAATCTTGATATCAAAGGGAACAATGCGCCGTACCTGTATTTTCGTTACATAAAGTGGCGCGAACGGAACGTTTACGACAAGGTTAAGTAGAAACCTGACGTGGCAGGGAGACGCGGTTGTCGATATAACACCCGATGCAATGGTCAGGGCGACGATGCGACACCTTTCTTCTAATTGTAAGAATCATCGCGACGTCACATCAACTTATTACGCTTGAGATTAGCGTTTTCATGGAAAAAAGCATCGTCATCCCGTCGCGTCAACGTCATCGCGGTGATGATGGAATGCTCATCGTTGCTTGTCGGAATTCGAAACCACTCGAAACGCTAAGCGACGCCTTGGTACATGCATATACAACACTCGCAACAGTATAATTTGATACATTGCGAGCGAATCGGAGCGCGCGCCATCTGTTGTTACGCCGGCTAATAGCAGTGGGAGCCCATCTACTGCCATCTACGATACTCTCTTTCTCTTTCTCTCACCCCCTCTTTCTCGCTGTCGCTCTCTCTTTCTCTCTCTCTCTCTCTCTCTCTCTCTCTCTCTCTCTCTCTCTTTCTCTCTCTCTCGCTCTCTCTCGCTCTATCTCTCTCTCTCTCTCTATCTATCTCTCTACATGTGCGTCGATGCAAGGAAATCCGTGGAGTTTTAATCGAGTCGCAGATCAAAAAGTGAACCTTATCCGTCGACGTTTTGACATTACCGTGATTTCAATCACCAAAATAAGTTATTTCCGTTTGAAAATTATTTGCTCGGCAACGTTTTCGTCCTCGCACCGACAATAATCAAGGTCGCCGCGGCAATGCGGATAGCAGGCTGAACACCGCAGTGATACGACGTTTAGAAGGCAGCCATCTTGCAATCCCTAATCAAAGATCCTTGGCTAGCGGGTTTCGTTGTCTGGTTTTCAGCCAGTTAATATCAATACACAGTCCATCAAATGGCTTTAAAACGAATTAACAAGGTACGTCATAGTCACAGAGTGTTCATACCGTTTAAAAACTCGATGGCGACAGTGTGGTGTGTGTAAAGTCCAGTTGAACGCCCTTATAGATTTTGCACTGGAGCATTGCGAGGCAGCATTGAAAATCATGTTGGCTTATACCCTTTCTTTTCGCACTTGTGTCGATCGACGGGTCGACGATTCGTCTGCGAATACTTACGCGCCGCGTAACACCGGAATATACCGTCAACGCAGCCCCGTTTCAGTGTCAGTGTACTTCGCACGGAATGACAGTGAAAATCTCAAAAATCTTTAGTGAATGCTTGAGAAATAGCCGGAAGTAACGTAAAACCGTTGGTTACATGTATATCTGACTATGCATATGACTATGTACATGCGCATACACCTATCTATGTACATATATGTTGCATGTAATTATTCATGTGCACACGTATGATCATGTATATATGCGGCGTTACTTCCGTACCTTCTTCGATCGATTGATTTCATCGGTGATACCAAAAACGACGTTGGGTCTCGACGAATGCTTCTGTTACGTACCCCTTACGTTTCAGAATTTCAAGAATCGTTCCCTAGTCTAGAAATAATGTGATAGTTTGATCGTTGGAAAGTTTTTCAAGTCTGGTTGGTAATTGGGAATATGTGAGATCTGAGAGAGTGGCCAACGAGTCTTTCACCGAGTCACGAATCGATGAGGGATTCACGCGTCGTTGTCTAGTCAATGTTGTATCAAAATCCATACAGTCCTTACATATCGCGGTACGGAGACAATTTGGTTTCTGAAGATTGTCAGAGTTGTGGAAAAATGTGTAATGTTCGAGGCTTATTGAACTTATAAAAGGCGCAATACAATGCTAATTCTTAGACCCTGTACAAAATCTAAGCATATCCCTTGATTGTTCATTGTGGTGATATTTCATTGCAGGAACTTCAGGATCTTGGAAGGGATCCACCTGCACAATGCTCCGCCGGTCCGGTAGGAGATGACTGTAAGTATATCGTCGATAATTTTTACCTGTATTCTTGTATATTATTGTTAGAGTTAACACGATAGAAATTTGAAAACCTCGCCCGGAAATTATCATGACTGGGATTAACAGCAGAGATTAAAACAACAATTCCAATAACACTCGACAGAATCGAGCGTTTTATTTCACCTACAAGTTACAACGATGGTAATTCATTTCACGATAATATTTGACGTTGCGGAACCATGATAAATTGTAAAAAAAAATCGTTTGCCTGGAAGAGATCACCACGAACGTTTAACATAGGAAGTCGCTGGCAGTTATAAGAAATCTATAAATAGTTGGAACCGCGTGGTGGTTTGCTCTCACCAACTTACCATTCCAATCCATGTCATCATTCTGGATAGTTGTAGAAATGTTGCCGGTTCATAATCGACTCGAGAGAAGAAAGTGCACCGTAAAAATTTTCTGTTAAATTTAGCACTTTTGTGCGAACAACTATTTTTTTACACGAAATTAGTGTTATTTCAACACACTTCGTGTTCAGTGATCAAGCAACACAGCTCTGTGTCAAGAGTAACACAAGCTATTGTAATTAGAGTAACATTTGAAAAGTGTTACCTTAGTATCGAATAAGATTTGTGCCCGTTGAAAAATGGACTGATCGGACAATATTAACGATTATGTTGAATTAACACACTAAAATGTTAAATTTTTACTCCCTATACTACGACGGAAAATTTGTTACCCCGTGGAGATTGACACCAAATCGAATTACTTCTGTACAATAAAATGTACAAATTCTCCACCACCAATGGTCGTTTAATTCCATTTGTGGTAGAATTATGTTCAGGATAGATCATTTGTCCAGAGCAATTTTCGGATTGCTCTCGAGTCTTTACATTTACATGTTATGGCATTTTATTTTTAGTTCGCATGACTCATGTTCTCCCCTGGTGTCATTAGTGTCTCTGAAAGAAGACAAAAAAAATTGTATATTTTTGGGTGAGTGCCCGTTTTTGTTTGTCAGCGCTCAAAATCGCGTGAATATTTCAGCCAGGAATATCAAGTATAAAGTGTCTTTCTATTGATTACTTCAAGTGAGGATAAATTCTCGTACTTACCACAAAAATGAATCATCGAAGTGGGTATACCTCACCCATTTACGTGCAATTTCTAAACGTCTACGTTGAATGACAATATACCGTGCTACGTCATAACAATTTTCCTGAAACACGTTAATCTTATCACCCGATGCGCTGGCCGTATTGTCAGTTTCGCATCATTTTCTGTAAATCATGCATAATGGATGAAATATTTTCATTTGTTTTCAGTGTTCCACTGGCAGGCCACTATTATGGGACCAGTGAGTAGATTACGATTACGTTCATACCAACGATGCGTTCAATCTAATATGCGATTCGTGACAACACGCGCATCTGGGAAACCGCGGGATTCGTGATTCGGATTATAGAAAATTTCGCGTCCCGACCAATTTGTCAACCTTCGCGACTCGCTGTCAGATGTTGAGGGGGGGGGGGGGGGGGGGGGGGGAATGTATCCAAATGATATGTTAGGTTTTTGATGCGCATTCATACAATTTTCATCGACGTGGCGACAGTATGATTCTACGCAATAGCATCGCAATTTAGAACCGACCCGACACGATCGACTGTTGGGAAATAATAATAGATCGATTATGACTTTTGAACCAAAGTTTTTGTTTGCCGAAGAATTATAAATTTTCAAAGTGTCTGAAGTAACCACGCGCTGTGCTTCCGGGTTTTGATTTAATACGAGTAAAAGTAGTACTCGGGAAGAAAAATTGCTAAACGCTCGGAGCCTCGTATATATATTAGCTGCCCTTGACTTGGAAATTCGTAGCGATTGTCCCCGATCTTGACATGTTTTCCTCAAATCGGAAATACGAACTGGAATTTGACATCTTCGATCTGATACATTCTTAACACATCGAGTTTGTATTTTGCGTAAGATCGTAGCAACGCTGTCGAAGTGAATGTTCATTCGATTCTGATTTTTTGACAAATAATTTGCAAGAGTTTCGCGGAATATACTCGTCGTTACACAACGTTCATAGGCCGCGGTCGAGCAGGTGTCGATTATTAAGCGAAGAGATTCGTGAACATTTGGAGAACGCTTGGTTTTTGTTTTTTGTCTCTTTCGTTCTTATCAACAAGCAGAAACGTCGAAACGTTCCGTTTGCAATACGCCCGTCGTTTAATCGGCCAAATGCTTTCGAGTTGGTAGTATTTACGCTTTCCCTGCGTTCTTGCCGCGATAATTGTGAACTAACGTTGTTATGCGATGCTTGTTTATTTTCCAGCCGGACAGCCCGTACCAGGGAGGAGTATTTTTCTTAACAATTCATTTTCCCACAGACTATCCGTTCAAACCACCCAAGGTACGACACAAGTTGCTTTGATTCTAACGTACAACGTTGGCGAATACGATTTCGTTAATGAAACGTCGAATCTGCGTTCTCTTTCAGGTCGCTTTCACAACTAGAATTTATCATCCTAATATCAACAGTAATGGAAGTATTTGCCTGGATATACTGAGATCGCAGTGGTCGCCGGCACTCACTATCTCGAAGGGTATGTATCCCGTTGCATCACCGCGTTGCACCGAAATGTCTAGGATTTCCGAACCGAATCGTTAATTCAAATTGAACAATATTTTTCACGAGCACGGCTATCATCCGTGCCATTTGTCTCTAATCGCGTAGTCATAAAAACAAGCAGGCATTCTCGTCTTCGATCGCGCCACCGCGCGAGGTTGAAAGTACACGGTGCGGGCAAACTAACTACGGACAGTATTTTGAAAATTTGTAAGAATCGTAACCGATGAGCTGCTCAACGCAGCTCACGGAAATCTTTCGCTCGTATCGTCGCGAATCGCGACAACGACGTTCGTTACGGTTGTAGACGATATTTTTTTCAAACAAAAGTATTTTTCCAACGAACAACGATCGCTTCGCCAGTTGTTAAATGGCCTTAAAAATTGCGCAACCGGTTTCTCGTAAATCGAGTTGGAACCGCGACTTTATTTAATCGGACTGAACGTTGCAAATGAGATTACGATGTAACGCGACGAAAGTGTCACCTTGGGCACGCGATAAATGTGGAAAATCAATTCCCAAGTCGGCTGGTCGTGCATCTCGCCGTTACCAGCGCATTCGATTGTTCGGTCGCGAAAATGTGAATTGATCGAACGTGGACAATATCCAAAATTAAAAGACAATTGTAACGAAGCGAACAAACAAGTCGGACTCATCCTTTGTTCGTTTCGAAATAATAGCGTCGTTTCGCATCTTTCGAAAACGTGTCGGGCAAGGAAAGGGAAAAGAACGAAGACAGAGCACAAATGACGTGGAATCAATTGCCAATGATCATTCCCGTTTGTAAATGCACCCGGCATCGAAGCGCAGCCATATTCGCGATCCAACGGTATTCGGTAACGACCAATCACTTCGAGGAGCCTTTTTTTTTTTTTCATTGCCAGCGAATTATCGGGAACACGTGTGTTTGCTCGCGAAAACGTGAACGATCGTTCGATTTCCGTTTGATTTCCGTTCGATTTGTCGGTAGCGCGATCGATTCGAGGATGAAAAAGTATGAAAAATCCAAAGAGCACTTCGCAACGTTGTCCAGGTAACGGCTCGATGATCGTAATTATGTCTAATTTCAGTGCTGCTTTCAATATGTTCCCTGTTGTGTGATCCAAATCCGGATGACCCATTGGTCCCAGAGATAGCAAGGATATACAAAACGGACCGAGAAAAGTACAACGAATTGGCGCGCGAATGGACGCGCAAGTATGCCATGTGATGCGCCAATATTCGTTGACCTCAACATCCAGACGCCACCCTCTACCAGCAAACAACCCCAGCCCAATGCGAATAACCGTTAAAACACCTATAAATAAAAGGAAAAAAACCCGAAAAAATCATCAACCCACCAGCTGCAGCGGCATCGGCGGCGATGGCATGTTTCTATCATTATTACGTACGCTCCGCGCGACTCGGGTCGGTCGAACACGTTCGAATCTGTCGTGATCGATCCGAACTGTTTGCTCTCACCCCTTATATATCCCTCCCCGATGTCTTTTCCCCTCTCCCCGAATAGCCAGTGGGTTTTAAAGGCGCGACGCCGCGACAGCAGTTGCGGCAGTTTTAGGCAGTTGAAATGGTGGTCACATGCATAAATACACGAAACAGCGCGCGGCCACGAAATCGTAAACGCATCACGGTGACGAATACACGGACGAACGGACGAACGATTGAACAAACGACGACCAGGTTGACGTACAGAAACGACGCAGGTACGATATACGAGGAGGATTAACCAACGACGGCCACGCACGCACGCACGCACGCGCGCGCGTGCGCAACGCTACAGACACACGGAGACACACGCACACGCACGTACCAATACACAGAGACGTACACTCGATATTGAAAGATGTGAACCATGAAAAGGTATAACAAAAACAAAACAAAAAAATGATGAAAAACTACGAAAAAAAATGTCCGCTTTGATTTTCATAAATAAATGAACTGAAATATAGGAGAGTGAAGGTAGGATTTGTATTTGAACTTCGATAGTTTAATTTCTGATAATTGTGCTTATGATATTGTACCTACCCACTTTCTTAGTAACGAAAAAAAATAATAAAATAAATGATAATACAAACAAACGGAGAATCGAACGAAACGAGGATTTATAAACGAGTATCGTATAAACAGGAACAACCTTGACTGACAAAACACGATGATTGTTAGTTTTAAACGTAAAAAAAAAGAGCGAACTTTGCCCGTCCCTTTATTAAACACACGCGGTCATTTCTTTTGTAAGACTGGGCTCTATATAAATACTATTGAAACTATACCTATACATTTCGCTTCGTTATTACATCTCCTGGCTCCCAAACAATTTCTCGATCTTTCATTTCGCTTCTCCAACCCGACGTTCTCCGCCCCCTCCCACCCTTACGAACGATGTACCATCCGTTTTCATCCACGAGCACATTTTTTCACGTTCGAACCATTCGTTTGGCAAATCCGCACCGATCCGTTGCGACGATCGCTCGCGTCTGCGTAAAGGACTCATTTCACCTGCCCAAAGAGTCGTTTCACTGCCCCTCGTCACGTCGATCGACCGAAAAAACCCTCGTTCGGGCACGTTTAGCGGTTTACTTGTAGATGCGTCGGATAGCCGAGAGGTCGATTCAAAAGTAATAATACGAATCGGAGCCATTTCGCGACTCCAAAACGACACTTAGATAGTTAAAATTATAATTCTTATCCTCAATAATTAACCGAGATTTTTGCCCTCGCACAACCCCATTTCGACACCCATCGCTCATCGCGATACATTTGTCTCCGTTCCAGTCTCATCTGCGTCCACCCATCCTGTATCTTCCTTCGTTCTCGACCTTGGTGTCTTAGGTTTTTTTTTCTTCTCGATTCGGCGAACAAACCTTTCATCCACAATATAAAGAAAATAATGTCCGTACAACGCGGCTTCACTTCGCGTAGGTGTAATAATTTTAAAAATTACTGTCAAATATTCTCATCTTTGTATTTTATAATATATTGTGGTTGTAAAGGATCTCACGACTGATCATCTTCGTTCATTTCTAAACATCCTTCTGGCAATCGTCCCCTTTCGCGGGAACTCGTTCGCGATTTCTGCCTCGATCCGAAATTTATATATATAATATATATATATATATATATATATATATATATATATATATATATCGTTCGCGACGATATATTTTTCGACTGGTAAAGGACCGTTAGTCGATAAAAAGGGCGGATCGAACCAGGGGATAAAATGGGCGAGGTATTCCATCGGAGACTCGCTCGACCTAAATCGAGCGAAGATCGAGTTCATCGGTCAAATTAACCCATTGCAACGGATTCGCAATCGATGCTCGCCTCGACTTTCCCATTTTGGAAAGTTGTTGGTCATCCCACGCGCGTGCGAAAATGTTTTATCAAAATCGTAGCTTCCGGTTTCGTCGTCGTCGTCGCGTACTTAGCTCGGAAACAACCGATTCCGACGTTCTCAGGAATGTTACCTCCACGCGAGAGCCAACGATCGAATCCAACGTGTTCGATCGCCGAGCCGCTCGTGTCGCGGGATGCAAATATTTTCCTCACCTATCCATATTAGCATTACAATTATGCCACACGCGAAGCGCGGAACAATCGTATTCGATTGCCGAGAAAGACCATCCGACGAAGTCGACTGCGATTCGGTCGCTCGCGAAATTTGAAAACAAATCCAAACATCACGAGCGCGAGGAAAACATCGCGTAACTTCGGCGTATCGGAGAAACTTGTTTTACTTCGACGAGGCTCGTGGAATTTGGAGGACAAAGAGCGTCTCTTTCTTGCATCATTCATTTACAAATTTCATTCGTTCGCTCGAGCGACGACAATGCACAATTAGCCCGCGGAAATACATCGAAACGATTGTCGGAAAAACGCGCGATTGTCCATCGACTCGCAAGAATCGAGATACGTCGAACTCTTTTCGCCGTCAACGGCTTCGCTTTTCGAGGCGCACGGCGGAACGCTTACAAAAGGCGGCGTTGTGCTCGCGAAAATTTTCATGTTATTCGAGGATATCGACGAAACGAAGATTATTCTTGTCCAAAATCTCGTCGATCATCTCGATGGTCGACGTTCGCGGATCGCGACATTTCGCCGCTGGTTTGTTTCGAGCCCGAGGAATACGCGCGCGCGACAGACAAATAATGCTCCTCCACCGACGCTCAGGTTGTAAACGGGTACTTACGGCGTGCGGGACGGAAAAAGTCCGCGTATCGTTTGCCCGAATAGCCACGAGCGGGTAACGAGGGAACCAAAACCGACGCGACGAGCGTGCGAACAAAAATAAAGGGAGAAAAATAAACGCGATAAACAAAGAACGCCACGTTGTTTCCCATCGGCGCGACTCCAGGTGAGACGCAGCGCGGCGAGCGAGATCTCGCGGGGTAGCTTCCGCGAACCCCGGATCCAACGATAAGCGGATACCCTGGGTGGCGAGCGCCACGCGCGATTGCGAGTCGCGAGCTCGCGTACGCGATCAAGTAAGTAGGGGTAGGTAGGCTGGTAGGTATCTCGGTAGGTAGGTGGTAGTTGAAACGTAGGTAGGTACTTGAAAGGTGGGTGGCTTAGGTAGGTAGAGGTAGGTAGTCAGTCTCGTTTACGCGTGCTCTGGGCCGACGGTAGCCCGCGTTCGCAGACGGGTCGTCGCCGAGAGGAGGGCAACGACGGTGACGACACGCGATACGCGTAAAGGCAACGAGACGGGCATCGACGCTGCACGGATCGCGCATGGCTGGGGGGCTAACGAAGTTGGAGGGTTCCGGTCCGCTCGCGATCAGTTCTCTCCGTACGTACGAGCAGGCAGGTCGGTGGCAGTTCCGCGATCCTCCGGCATCACACTGCCATGCGAACGTCTCGCGAATCGAACACCCGGTGAGAATTACAGCGTGAATTCGAAAAGAGGAGAGCTTCTCGATCCTGCATCTATCTCTCGCCGTTCGAGGTAAGTATATCCCTGGAAATCAATATCCGTACGTCCACCGGGCGATCCGTCGCCAATCCCGAGCCGAACCGACGTCGCCCAAACGTCCACGTGCGAATATAGTCCAAGAACGAGGAGAAATACGAGAAAAAGCCTAGAATTGCGACCAAACTCGTCCGTCGCGTGTTTCGCGAGAGCAAAGTACGACGCGAGTAGTTTTGTCTCTCGCGCGGCGACGCGACTTCGGCCAAACGAATTCGATGCCGAGAAACGTTTCGCTATCTTTCACTCGTGGACCGAGTCGCGCGTGCGCGGCGACGTCTTACTTTCTAAAAAATGACAGAAATCGCTCGGGGAAAGCTGTTGAAAACGGCGAAGAGAAAATGCGATGCTCGTTCGATCGTGAATTCGTTTTCCTTCTCTCGTCCGTTCCACGGTCGAGGCGCGAACGAGAGCATCGCGCCGCGTGATGCGACGAGTAACGAGTACCTAACGTCG
Source organism: Arge pagana (assembly GCA_963969455.1). Taxonomy (NCBI): domain Eukaryota; kingdom Metazoa; phylum Arthropoda; class Insecta; order Hymenoptera; family Argidae; genus Arge; species Arge pagana. The sequence goes on along the minus strand of OZ018312.1, from coordinate 276,982 downwards.
ATCAAAGGTGATCAAAGCCCGACGACGAAGACAAGTCGAAAGAGACGGGCGAACTTTCTCGCGAGACGTTGCTACTTTTCTACTTTTATACCTACCTACTTTCGTGCTATCCACGATCTTTCTAATCGCGTTACGGTGAGAGTAAGTCGTCGCCGCCGCTGCTGCCTCGAGGCTGTAACCTTGACGATCGTCCGTCGTCCCGAATCTCCTCGCTACGATCCTACGACACCGCGTTTATTCGAAAATATCGGATGGCAGCGAAAATCGAGTCTTCGTAGACTAGCGACGAAAAAACAACGTTCGTCGTACAATTTAGCCTCGGGAAAGCACCGCGGAAATTTCCTCGGCTTGCCGGTCAACGCGGACGTTGACGAATCTAGTTAGACCGGTTTCCACTCGAAGGTCGTGGGAAGAACGCGAAAAATAATCTACGCTAAATCTACGCTAAAACGGGTACGGGATCGGCGTATGCCAAGTTTCATCCACGACGGAACTAAAATCGGAACTAACCGCTTCGCGAGACGATGAATCGGGAGCGAACGAAATAAATCACGTATTTCCAGTAGATTCGATGTTTCCTGGGTTTCGAATAATTTCACCGTACGTTTTCGTTTACGCCTGGTCGCATCGGCTGGTAGGCTCACCGCGGTACACTCGCGTACCGATCCGCGAACGCGATGTTTTCGACCCGAGAAATTGTTCCCTTTCGGAAATCCCCCGGGAATGCACGTTCCGATTACGCGCAGAAAATCGCCCAACGTTAGTGATTTATACTACATATAAAGCGTCAGGAGTTCGCCGCGCTCAGGAGTTGGCTCGAGCATCAACGACGAGCAACGAGCGTCGCGTCGACCAGCTACGTTGCGTAAACGCCGCGCTGTCCGGATGTTTTCAGATCGATGGTTGTACCGACGATACTTTTAGACAACAATAATTATTAACGACGATGCCAACGATCAGAATTCGTGGCAACGACGACGTTGCTATCGAATCGGCGTGTCAAGACCGTGACCGGATCGTGGGAATCGATTGTACTGGTTACAACTCGGTTTGTTAGCTTTACGGCTAATATCGGGGAAGCTTTCGGAATCCTCGATCGAGCGATTTCGGTCGACCGCGATTCGGACCGCGCGCGGTTGACGTACCCATTCTCGCCTCTCCCGCGAAACCGTGGAACCGACGATGAGACGACTGCTTGTTTTTTCCAGTACAGGTGTTCCCAGCGACGGAGAAACAGGCGTACCGATGATGAAATTACTGGCCGGGATCGAGGAGTGCGACAAACTGAAGGTCGAAGGATGCTACGACTACGCGAACGGGACGGCAAAGTTGAACCAGGAGGCAGCGGATTCGCTGGTCACGCAGGTTCGTTTCCGTTCGAAATTCAACAGGGACGCGTCTCTTCGCCACGATAAACGAATCGACGTTGATCCTACCGATCATCCCGTAACGCGGCTGATGATAAGCCCATCGGATCGCGCGTCGTGCCTCTCGTCAACGTCGTCGGCTACTCGTTTGCGTTCGTGAAAATCGCGCGACGACGCGGTTGTTACTCCTTCGCTGTAAACTCGACTAAATTCTCCGTTCCCCGCAAAGTGGGGAAGCTGTAAACGAGCCATCATCTCCCGTCGCCCGTAATCCGAGACCCGGAACTCGGTGATCGTTGATATTATCGCTTTCTAGTAGAAGCCGCGTCAATTTTATCGGCCTGATTTCTCCGTCTGCCATCTGCTGGATATCTCCGTCGATCCGCGTCCCTTTGCGAGTAAACCGCGTTTTGCGAAGGGAACGAATAGCCGCGCGCGTTTTTGCTCTGCAAATTGCATCCGATCCAGATTTTCTCCATCGAGACGAGAAGATTTTTCGACACGAGGCTGTCGCAGGCAGACGACCGTACCGATATCGAGAATAGGAATAACGAGATCAGCCGGGCTTTCACCGTTTCAGAGAGATAGGTACGATCTACGGCCCGGAGCTATTGGCCTTCGTTTTTGTCATATTTATTATGAAATGTAGGTAAGAAACGTAGCGTCGCGATATACCGTCGGTAGGCTTCGTACCTCCTTCCCAGTATTTCCAATCGTTCGATCTCCGTCGCGCTCTCGAATGATCCAAAAACACTGGTCGCATTCCTGCAAACGCGATCGTTCTTACCGGGCGAATCTGTCGATTGTTCGTTATCCTTCGGTCTTTTCTAATTCTTCTTTCCCCCCCCCCCCTTTTTTTTTGCTCTTCCTCTCCCGACTCGCGAAAGTTTCTTCGCCGAGTTGCGGCTCGTGGCGTGGCCCCGCGATCGGCGAATCGACGCGCGATGCGCTTCGAAACAATCGTTTGTCCGCGGGGCTCGGAATCTTACCAGCTGCGAGCCGACTCTACGCGACGAAGCGACCTTAAACTTCATTGATCTCACGACGCGGCGAGAAACGCGGTTTCGAAAACGTGGCGTTCGAGAGGCTCGTTCCGTTGTGACCGACTGCCCTCTTTCTCTCCTCTCATCTCGTTCGCGTCCGTTCGGCCTCCAGAAAAAATAAAAATATCGACGATCCTTTCGTCGAACTCGCCCATTTCTCGCGGTTTGTCCTCGTTATTCCTCGCAATCGCGGGTCGTCGTTCTCGTTTCTTTTTCGCGACGAGTTTCGCGACGCGGGAAGGTTGCATATTTCGATTTCAAGGAATTCGTATCGCGCGTTACCCGTGAAAATAAATACCGCTCGACGATTTCCGCATCGTCGTCGAATCGGTTACATTGGAAAATCAGCAATTTACCGAAAAAAAGACCCGTCCGATCCTAATTATCCTCGCAACGAACGTTATTCGCGTAACGTCGCGTCGATTCGTTCGAGAGGAACGAAGCGCCTGTCAATTTGCAATCGCGAAGTTGAAATACGGTGGTTTTGACGGAACGCGACCGATACTAGGTACAGCTGTTTCGACCTTATCGCGGTCTCGGCAACGATTCGTTCGACGCGAGACGTTTAATACCCAAACACGTTCGTCGACATTGTCGCTTTTTCGAGTTTTTTATTTTTATCGATCCGCGACGAACTATAGGTACGTCGCGAAAAATGTGTTCTCACGTGTCGTTTGAATTTTCAGAAACCGGAAACCGACAGTCCGGGACCAGACGTCGAGGATGAGGAAAAAATGCGGCGAATATTACCGTTTGCCGAGGCGCCGGAATATCTGCAATTCAATCCGTTTATTTTGCACGGTTATCGAGGTTACCTTACCACAAAGTTATGCATCGAAAGGTGAGGGCGATTCGTCGCGTTGTGGGAACAATGTACGCGCATCCAAGGAAATAATTCATCGACTTTCAGAGCTTCGAACCGTCGACGCCTTCGGACTCCGGTCTCACCTTTCTTTTCTTTTCTTCCAGTATATTTTGGTGGACGAACGAGACGATCAACATATGGAGCCACATTTTCGGATGGATGCTTTTCTTCGGCCTCACCCTGTACGATCTCTGCCTGCTGAATATCCACGCGCCGTTCGGCGATAAATTGATCGTGGCACTTTTGCTCATCTGTTTTCAGGTAACGATCCGAGCCCGTTTACTTTCCGATATCGTACCTTCGTATCGTTCCATTGCCAACCCGTATGTTTCGTCTTGTTGCAGGCCTGCATGATACTATCCTCGATGTACCACACGTTCTCCTGTCGCAGCGAAAAGGATTATTGGTGTTTCTTATCCTTTGACCTGTTCGGGATCGCGTTGAGCTTGTTGGCGATTTACATGTCCGGAGTTTACTACGCCTTCTGGTGTCACAAGGTTCGCACTAGTTTGTATTACTACGCCCTGAACTTTCCGAGGGCCACGTATAGAATTGACGCGCGACACCGATCGCCCATCGATCGACACCTATTTGACCCGCTTACCCGACATTTCCATTGGTAACTACTCGAACGCGGAAACGTCGCAGCAAAAATGCGTCTTTCATCGCGTTGGTTTTTTTCTCGTTCGCTTTCGTCTTGCCTGCGAGGAGCGCCTCGATTTCATTTAATAATTAAAGGAAAATAATTATTATATTTTACATCGTTACGCTTCGTCGTCGAAGAATCGCGGCTAAATCGTCGTGCATCGTACAACAATGTGTGACGCGCGCGTACAATGACGCTGGACGATTGTTTGCCCCGTTGTTTTTCGCCGTTCTTCGTTGCCTCGGGCTCGCGCGATTGATTATGCATCGTCGTATCGTACCTATCGTACGCTTAGGTCGTTTCGCACCTAACCATCGTCGTACTCTTTGCGTAGGAACTACAACAGTTTTACCTGGTGACGGTTCTCGTGATCTTCATCGTAGCGATGGTTCTCCAGCTACCGAAGCTCAACGTGAACCCGAACGTCAAGCTGACAGTGTTCGTCGCGTGGGCGGCGTACGGAGTCCTGCCAACCCTGCACTGGAGCGTCGCCATGGGTGGCATGGAAAATCCTATGGTGGCCATGCTGCTGCCGAGAGTCCTGGGAATGTACGTCATCAGCGGCGCCGCGTTCCTCATCTACATCGGTAGAATACCGGAACGATTCTGCCCAGGTATACTTACCCTTAATTGCGTTTGCCGCGGCACGCATTTATTCAACGCTGCCGCGTGTAGCGTCTTCCGATCTTCCCCTTTCACCCGTCCGGTCCGGAACTTGCAGGAGCCGTGGATTACGTCGGATCGTCGCATCAGTGGTGGCACGCTCTCGTCGTTCTCGCGTTGTATTATTGGCACAATTCGGGAATGCTCTACGTCGAGTACCGGCTGAACCACGGCTGCCCGACGAACATGCAGTTATGACAAGACAACCCGTCCGAATCTTCCGGTAACCCGCCCTCGTTCTTCTTCATCGCGCGCTTTTTACTAGACGAGAATAACCTCAACGGGCGCAATTCTATTCGCAGGACGATATTTCTCAATGGAGTGCTTCTGCGCCATGGAACTTGGGATACATCCGCCGCGGTGGTATCAGGAATTACCATTTTACGCAACGAGCCGCCTGGCCGACTGCGCGATGCGAAATCCATTTTTTACCTACGCCGAGCCGAGAACCTCGAATCTTTGACGATCGCCAGTTCGAATCTAGGTGAAAATTTCGCGGCGAAGGCGTTCGCGTTGTACGCAAAAATACTCGACTCGAGCGTATATTCTCGCGCGTCGACCAGCTAACGTCGACGAAGAAGCAGGAGCGATGATCTTTCTTTCGTCCAACTTCTCTCTTTCTCTCTCTTTCGTCGGTGGTAACAATCGATCACCTTCGTCTGGTTCTCTTCTTTCGTTCCGAATCGACATTTTTGCGCGGACGTAGGTAGAGATACGGCCCGGGCGGTGATAGTAGCGGGTAAGATATTTTTTCTTGTTTTTTTTTTCTTCTCTTTCTAGGGAATAAAATTGTACATAATTATCGATATATTAATATAAATCCGTTATCGTATCGATTCGGTGGCGTTTTTGCCCTGATTACGAAACGATTTGCGAAATCGCACCGTTTCAGCATGGTCTTTCGGTATACACGCTTCTCGTCTCGGATATTTCCACGGTTGCGAAATCTTTGCGGCGCCAGGCTATTTTCCGAACGGATCGGTAGGTAGCCGATTTTCAACGATTCACGTTTCGCAAGAAGCTGTCGAACGTTATATCTTGCCAATCAGAACCACGATTTTCATTCGATGGTGTTAGGAAATTTGATAATAATTATTACTACCATTGTTATCGTCGCCGGTTACGCGGATCATATGCGATGTCGAGTCGGTGGTCTCGACGGTTTGTTAAATTATTGAATATAATATTGACGATTACGAAGTAAGAGGATCGCTCGTTTCTTTATTTCCCGCAACCTCGCGACGATGGAAGTTACGACAACGATACGCGCAACGATACTGGCAGCAATCTTAGTCGACGATCGAACGGCAACGACGTACCTTCGTCGAACATTACAATCGAACTTTGTTGCGATACGCGTACGACCCGCAACCAGGTAAGAACTGAGAATAGCGGTTGACTGCCTCGACCGACGATGAGATGCGAATGCACGTTTCAAAAACTGACGACGAGCATCGTTGGGGGGGACTCGGCTCGCTGATCGCTCCACGGAAGCATGAACAACGACGAGACGGCGGAGCACGCTGCGGTAGCAGCCAGTAGTAGTAGCGTCCGCGAAGGGTCGGCCGAGCGCGTTGCGATATTCGTGACCTTATTCGTCTACATTATCCATGTCGGGGGGAATGTCGAGACGTACGGGCGATATTCGGTTGCGTTTCGCTCGCGGCAGGCTTTCAGAAATGGATGTTGGGGTAATCGTTGATTCACCGGAGGCGACGCCTCGCCCGTCCTGTTTCGGCCGATTACCTGCACCGCGACGAGGTCGATCGATAGACATGCTCCCCGTTTTTATGGCTCGTACGCTCTTATCTGCGGTCGGAAAAAGGCGCAGCCAAGATAGGAGGTACGTATTTGCGCATCGGTGGAGGGTATCCGCCCACGCGTCCCGATTGTACCTGAGAAAATCACCTGAGGAATATCACTGACAAAGTCACCCCCGGCTGGATCGTAGACATCGGGCGATCGTCGGCGTATATCGATATGCCGAATATACGCCACTTCGTCCCGCGAACGCTACATTTCACACCGAAGCTCGCGGATCTCGCGCGGAAAGTTTTATCGACCGTGATTCGTTGCTCGAAGTTTCCTCTTGTTCCGCGGCGGCGCGGTCGTCCGTGTTCCAGCTCCCTGTCGAATCTACCGGGGACGTATGATATCTTGCGAAGGTATCGCAGGGGCGTTGGCCATGGACGATATGCCGAAGCTCCGTCGCTGACATTCGAAAAAGAACGACAGATGACGCTGACCGACCGATTCAGCGAATTTCGTCTTCGTTGCGAAACGAGCAAAGATATCGAATATCAAATTTTTCTTTAAGTCGCGTCCATAGAGGACTGCTCGTCTGACCGATCGTGTATTTCGAACGAATTTCGATCGCCTCGGAAGGTTGGGTATTGTTTAAATGTTAGCGCGCAAGGAAAAAAGGATACAATTCGGAGGCAAGAATCATGCTCTTTCGAGGCGAAAAACCTCGAGGGAACTCGCGAAATACCGCGTCGTCGAATTCGTTCGTTTCCTACGGCCGCGTGCGAGTCGCGGTGGAAAACCCAACGGTGATAGAAAACGCGGGACCCGAGAGCTCCGCCGCGTTCCGTTCTTTCTCGCCGATCGCGGGACGAGAACGGAATCGACGGACGACTATCAATTTAGCCGCGAGAGCAACGCGTTCAACCGAGCGAGCGATTCTTTACTCGAGGTAGCAAGCGGGGCGGAAGAATTTACGTAGCTCTTAATCCCGCCGCTTAGAGGCCGCGGCAACATCGTCCTACTTCGTATCTTCGCCGTACCTACCGCTCTCCGGTCCTCGCCTCTCGTCTTCCCGTAGTTTTCCACGAACAAATTCACCCTCCCCCCGTCTCCAATTTTCGAATGACGTTCGCTCGAAACGACGCGTGCGCGATCGTTCGACGCGTTTCCGTCGCGATGTTTCTCGTCGTTGTTCGACGCCGAGTTGCGCGAGTACGATCCTCCGCTGATACGAGGGGTTGAAGAAAATGTGAAAAAGACCAGCGACGCCGAATCTTACAAATTCCTGTGGAGGCACAAAAAGGATCAACGCAGTGTTGTACCTAGGATCATTGGTATCGCGGTACGGCTCGACGTACGTAGGGTCGAACGCTCCAACGAAGAGTTGGAAATTGCGGTACAAAATTATTGTCGCTGGAAAATCGACACGATTAATCAAACGAGATATTAAAAAATCCATTTGTCTCTGAAAATTTATTATATTGTACGTTGTATATTATATTGTATATCGTTTCTGAAACAACGGCAGTTCAAGAAAATATTTCTGCGGGGCACGCGCCCCGCTACAACCGTAAAGTCGGCGCCGGTGAAAAACACGATCGAAACGTAGCTCGGTTTTCTGCTTTCGTTGCGCGACGGGAATCTTCGTCGAGCCACCCGTCAAACTCCAGCCGAAGGTCGCCAAAACCAAAGTGATTGTTTTCGGAGCTGCCAATTACGCAACGGATTCGGTGAGCCTGGAATCGTCGCGATAGCAGTTCATGGCTCGGATATTTCTATCGTCTTCGATGCTATTGATTTTGGACTAGACTGGAAGGGATGTACTTACGTATAGGCCCAACAATTTCAGGCGCGGCACCAATTTTCTGCTCAGAAAACATGTCGTGATGTTGCTTCCTTTTCCCATAGTTGATTACTGCGGTCTGGTGTATCGTAATATATACGTATTCAAGGAGCAAGATCTTATTATTCAGAGAATCATGTACTCGGGAATAAGACAAATTTGCGGTATCGGTAAGAGCACACGCGTTACTCCCTGCCGGAAACAACGCGGCTGGCTAAGAGTTGCAGAACGCAGATTTTACTTTGCGCCCTGCCTCCTTCGGAGACTTTTTGCGTACAGACCGTACGCGTACATCGTACCTGGCCAAAATTCTCATAGTTGAATTCAGCGACCGTTCTGGAAGAGTTGGAGATGTAGAGCCACTGATTGTCTCTAGGTTTCGTACTGAATTTCTACGGCGATCACGTCACACCCCGTGCGCGTATTTCTGGAACTCGATGCCACTTCGAATTCTACCCCATCCCTGTCCGCTTTCAAACAGTACACTATTCACGAGCATGTTTTCGAAACAGAGGTGAACAACGAACGGTGAACAACAAACTGAGAAATAGATGACAAGCTTCTTTGAATTTTAACCCTGGCTTAAACTTAATTTATTTTCTACATTGCTTTGTATTTCGTTGATTTGTACGAAATGAATATATTACCTAATTGTAATCATCGTCGTAAGAAAGAGTCGCGTTTTCTTGCCCGATAGCGCCAACTCTTACTCTCATTACATCATTGGTTTTTCTGAATTTCGACTATTGCGATGGTTTGATATTTCCACGCGTACCTTTTTTTTTTGTAAGTTGCCTAGACTAATTAGGACCTCGAATCCTTAGTCTTCCGGGTAAAATTCGACTTCAACTACAACTTCAACTTTTCTCTCTTTCTCGCTCTCTCGCGTCTTCCTCTCGCCGTCAGCCTCTCACGACGATCGATAAAGCACAACGCGACAAACTACCCGGGGGCCTCGACCCGAAAGGCAGAATCCTCTCGCGATAAACTTTCGAGAAATATACCGTGGCACGGTTAACAAGTGGGAAAGCTTCGCTCCGTTACGCGAGACTTATTCCGCGAAGCACGAAAGTGTAAAAGTCTCGCTGACTTTAAAAAGGTGCAAATTAAATAGCTCATTACCGTAACCGAACCATTTCGTCTCTGCGAGAAATCTTCGAGGTTCTACGCTCGCCGTCGCCTCGACCCCGTGATCCTCGGGGCAGAAACTTCAGCTTCTATTCGCATCGACGCGTCGTCGTACTCGCGCCCGCCCAGCTATTCGCAGGACTATCCGTTTAGCGGGGATCGGGGTGGTAAATTTTCCACCCGACAACAGACGATGCACAACGTATCGATTTCCGTCTTTCGATCAACGTCGTCGAAAAACGAGACGCGACGTAACAAGGAGAAAGGCGCGAATCGCAAGACGCGTATCAACGCGACCGCGGGTGTAGGGGTGAGGGTAGCGAATGACGATTAATCGAGATTAATTGCAGGAGACCCCGCGTCTCGTCTGCTGTGAGAAACTCTATCCTCCAATTCGAGCTGGACGATCGAGGCTAGCGAAAGATAGTCCCTTCCCCCACTATCGACGCATACTCGTTCGATGCTCCGGCATGGCATCTCGAAATTCCGCGAAACGCGAAATTATTCCCCGCGCTCGTATCGACGGACGCCGACGCGACTCGCCGGGTATTTCGGTTCGGGCTCGTCGTGTTTCGGGAAACTTTTTATTCGTCGTATAATCGGATAAGACGTCCGACGCTCCGGAGTAGTCTTCTTTTGCTGCTTCGACGTCGTCCAGGAATTACTTGAAATAGACGATGAAAAAAACTCGCGAGTCATACGCGAGCCGCGTAGGCACGTACGAACGCGACCCGCGTCTCGCGGGCGAACGAGAGAGCCAGAGAACGAGAGCGTGTGTGTGAGAGAGAGAGAGAGAGAGAGAGGGAGTGAGAGGGCGAGAGAGACGAGCGCATGCGTTACGAGACTCAATAAACATCTGGAGAAGCCTCCGTAATCCTTGGGCCGCGCTCTGGATTACCGTCTCAGGGAATTCTTTTATTTTTTCGACGGAGAACGCCTGGCCCTTCTCGCTCGCCCAACTTAACCCTGAAAACGAGGGATACGAAACGCGGGAGCGAACTTCCGGGAGATTACCTACCTAGCCGCGTTCGCGACGTTTCGACCGTCTCGAACCGAAGCGAACCGGAAATAAAATCACGAAAACGACGGGGGCCAGAGGACAACGGAAGCGAGAATCGAATGGTCGTTCCGGAATTATGATCGACGCCCGGGAACTCGAGGCATAATACCAAGCTGTGAAAAGGATCGTTTTGTTCCGCGTCGAAGCGATCGCCTCGCGTCTGCGACCCGCTCGACCGTGCAGGCCTTTCAGCCGCGTTTGTAATCCCGAACTCGAGTCAAGTGGACACCGAGACACGCTTCCAGACGCCTACGTGGAATGTCGAGGATTATCGCGTAGCCCGGGATCATCGGGCGCGCGTCTAAGCCTCGTCGTTGCACTTTTCCCGGTAAGGAAAAGAGAAACGGTCAAAAAACAATACTCGAAATCCATCGCAACGATTCGCCCGCGATGCTAGAACCGTGCCAACCGGTAAGCCGCATCCCATTGCCAATGTCGCGCAGATTAGTCGCAGATTAGCAGTAGAAACGGATCGTCGTGGTCGGACGACGCCTCTTTGCGGTCGTTGCTTCGTTTTATCGCCTCCCTCGCGCCAGATGTACACACGCGTGTGTACGTACGTACGTACGAGCGTCAGGATTCGGCGTCGTTCGACGACGAGTCACCGCGACGCCGAAAAAACTGTTCCGATTCGCTCGGAAAGGTAACGAGAATATCTTCCTCTCGCGAATGGGGAACGAGACGTCGACTCGGCGTGAATTCGTGCCGGTGCGGACGCGCGTCAATGTCCGCGGAGACCTCGCGGTCGACGAGCCGGCGTAACCAAAACGCTTCGCGGAGCTACGACCGTAGTACGCGCGTACGAACGAGCGTTGCGATTTCCACCTCGACCGTATCCAGAAACTTGACGATAACTCGTAGACGAGATGCGCAGCGGTGGGCCTCTCCTGCCACGGGAACTTTCGTATACCTACGCGTAGGAACGCGCGGGGTGAAACGTCGAGCATCTTCGTGCTCGGCGGGGTGACGCGCGCGACGCCTAAATCTACGCGCGATAATCACGCGCGAGGATCTTATCTCGCGAGGTGAGCGGACGTTACTCTCCTTTCTTGCTGCTTTCTTTTTATTTTCAAGCCCGCGTCTTTTCTTCTCTCGCTTCCTCGTTGTTTGCGTTATTCTTCGTATAACCCGCCTTGAAAGCGCGAGTTTCAATGCCCGTTGAGCTACCCGAAGCTAGTCAATTTCAGACGAATGCGACTGTTGCCGAACAGAAAACGATGATTTTCTGCCCGTTTAATGAAGTTGCATCCCTGTTTTTTTTTTTTTTTTTTTGAGTCCGAGTATCTCTCGTTTATTTCAAACCATTACAGGTGTTATTTTAACCGTCGACTAAACCGTCGACAGATCAATTCTACTTGCACTTTTAATGCGGATTACGCGAAAGATATAGCGCGTGACGCGGGATGAAACACGATTTCAGAGCTGGGGTGATGCCAGGCCTCGCTTCGCTACGGCAGGTAACTTCATCCTCGTCTGAAATCGTCTTGTTTCATCCCTAGTCACGCAACATGCTATTCCTCTCTTCTCTTTTGCCGTTGTTATTTCGCACGTCGCGATCGCTTCGTCGTCGAATTTGTCGCTGTATCGCTCGATCGACCGTGATCCGGCCGATCGACGAGAAACAACGAGTTAAATTCTGCCGCCAGATCGAATAATACCCGATAGCCCTGACGCGTTGCGTTTTTTTCGGCCGGGCAGGAAATGGTGGCGAAACGGTCGAGGAGTAGGAACGGACGATGAGCAATCGGTCTACCCGGAATCTCTTGGTACAGCGATCTTAGGTGTTCGTAGGATCCGATACGCGAGTTTCAACCGTTCGAAAACTTTGCCTCGTCTCGAACGTTACAAAAACCGAATCGATCGCGAGTCGAAAGTTTGACCAAAAACTTTTCCGTTCCCTCGATTACGCGTACATCGGTTCGCGCCAGCGTGCGTCCCCCTTTTCACCGATCGCAAAAAAACTACGCATATTTCACCATCTCGCGAGGATTGGAAATTTCGCGTTCGCTCGCAAAGGATCGGGGATCGTTTTCCGGAGCGTTCAACGATCCCGTCCCGTTGGATCGTTCGTCATCGTCGCGGATCTCTCCGACGATGCGACGAGGTGCCGTCTCGAGGGGCGGGGAGGGATACTCGGAAGGGTGGCGTCGCGTCGTTACGTTCGAAACTCTCGGACTCGGCTAACGACGAACGCTCGATCTTTACTTAATTGTAGGGAATCCCGAAAGAGGCAAGGCCAAGCTAGGGATCGCTTCGAGGGTGAGGTTTAGGGTAGATAGACGCGTAGGAAAGTCCACGTCGAGTAACCATCCTTCTCGCGCGAGTCGAGAGGTTCGTCGTCTCGTCCCCTTCGTCTCCCCGTTCGTCGAGTTTCACCTCTCGGTTTCCGGAGAATTAGACGCACGGAATGTACGTCTCTCGTTCTCTTACAGTCCGCGTCTTGTTTCACCCTCGGCGTCGAGTCCCTGCCCGGGACTCCACTACCACCACCACCACCACCACCACTGCCACCGCCACCGCCACCACCACCAGCACCGGCACCAGCACCAACACCATCGCAGCCGCCGTCGGCGCCGCCGCCACCGCCATCACCACCACCACCACCACCACCACTACCAGCGAACCACCACCGTCGGGCGCTCCGCTCGCTGTGCGGGGCCTCCATTAAATTCATTAGACCATTAGTGGCTGCAACCCTCCAAGATGGCCTCCGTCGCTTGGCAACCGTCCTGCTTGCTCGAAGGGTGGGTCTGCCCGTGTAATTGGATTCAACGAGGTTGAAGGGAAGGAAGGAAGGAAGGAAGGAAGGAAGGAAGGAAGGAAGGAAGGAAGGAAGGAAGGAAGGAAGGAAGGAACATCGAGAGGCCGAACCGCGAAAAGAGCGGGACGAGAGGCAACGGAAGAGGACGAGGACCCTTCGCGTCGAATCCGTCCGGCATCGCGAGCGTGGCCTCGGCAGGCACTCGTACCTACGTCTTCCCACCCTCCTCGTCGCCTCCTCGGAGCCTCGTCATTATGGGAAGATGATCGAGTCTCGCGTGGGTTTTTTTCAACGATCCGTACGAAAAGCTTCGGAAAGATTTATTCGAGACCAGGTCCCCTGTCTTCCACGATAGGCATCCTCGCGCGCAACTGCTGAATGCTTCACCCGTAACTGTCACGCTTCCAGCGTGAAAACACGGAGGGAATGCACCTGCAGGACGCTTTGAAGTCACGGGGGATAATCCCTACGCTGCGCGTAGCACGGCTTAAGTCCCCCTTGATTTAGACGACGGGAGGAATATTTTAAGATTCTCGCATCTCGCATTTCGCTCGAGCTGCGCTCGAGTCTCGAGTCGGTCGCGTGTCCGTCGTCGCGCGAGCAGCCGATCCACGTCGTTTCCCGTCGATAACCGCGTTGTCGCTTCGGATTTCGTTGTTCTCGGACGCGACGCGGAGCGTTCACGAAGGAAAGAGGCCCGATATCACGTCTTCGCGAAATCTCCGAGCAACGTTCGCGAATTCCGATCGAAAGTTTCGGATATTTCGAATCAAGGGAAAGTGCATATCCGGAGAAATGTGATCTAAATCTTCGTTTAAGCCCTCAATTTCACTAGAGTTGAACCACCACGAGCGAAAGCGCGATAAAATGGCTTCTTATTCTCGCGTTTATATTCAATCCCGCTCTCGACTTTCCAACCACAAAGGGCTCCATTCGAAACACGTTAGCCGATTCCGTATATAAATGCTTCTCCGTCCACCCACCCGCCCACCCGCCTACCTACCTACCTACCTACCTACCTACCTATCTACCGCCTTCCGTTGCTCGCTGCGCCCCAACTCCCTCTTTTCTTCCCTCTCGCCCTCTCTCGCTTCCGCTCCCTCTAACTCTTTCTCTCTCTCTCTCTCTCTCTCTCTCTCTCTCTCTCTCTCCGTCCTCCCAACCCCCGGTGCCGCTCGACGACTCCGGTAAACTCCAGAGCGACGGAAGCAGACTGTCGTCCGTCTCTCTCTCTCTCTCTCTCTCTCCACCCCCCGATTCCGCCATCCCGTTCGCGTGGCTGCTGGTGAGGTACATACCCGCGTGGATGTAGCCGATGAATTATGCATATTGTCGTTTCGAGCCTCGTATGCATCTATGCATGGGCTTTGACGCGTGACAACGTTATGCACCGCGAATAGTCGCGCGTAGGTACGTTTGCGGGATTCAACGGGGCGCGGTTAACGCGCGCTTTGGCTTCGAAATTCGCGTCGGAGAATCACGACGACGATGACGATGACGACGAGCCGGATGATTCTATCGGAAAATCGCGAACGAACCCCCGGTTCGATGAAATGGAAAATCGAATAACGATCCGACATCGAACTCTCGGCAGTTACGATCGGCTCTCGCGCGATCGTAACTGCCAAAGATACCGAGTCTCGGTCAGTGACAGGTCCGCGGAACCGAGCAACGATTTGGCCACCTCGTACCGGCGATAAATAAGCGCGAGGCATCGTGATCCACTCTGTTCCCTGGCTCCGCGAGTTCGCGGCTCCGCGGCCGCGCCGTCGACGGCATCCCGGTAATTGGCTGACAACCGTCGGTTCGTTGGAAGCGATGTTCGATGCTGGCCCAACTCCAGAAACGTGACCGTTTCCAACCCCCGAAATAAACTTATCTTTCGCTCGCCGTTTCTCGTCGTTCCTCTTCCGATTTCTGCCGCGAACCTCGCGGAACTAGCCGTAGGATTTTCCCATCGCGGTAGCGGAAATTTCACGACCCGAAACTCACCGTCCGAATTCCGCGATCCGCGTATTTTTTTCGTTTCCCGAGCTCCGTCGTAGCTCCTCGAACTTCGTCCCTCGCGGAGTATCCGGTCGACTCGTCGCGCGCGCGCGCGCCTCTCGGAAATCTCTTCTCGTTCGAGCACGACTCTTCGACGGATTATCGAAACACATTCGCGCCTGACCGTAGATTAACCGGAGAAACATCGAGAAGCATCGCGCACGATTCACGGCCTCGTTTCGGCGGGGCGACGTGGATTTCGTTTCCCGATCCTTTTCGAAATAAACAAACTTCGTCGTTCGCGAGACGCTCGTTTTTCGAACGTCCGCCATCGCGGTGGAATTTCGTTCGGGGCCGTGTCGCGTCTATCCGCGCGGAGTACGACGAATCGTTTATCTTCGACTTCAAAGCCACGCCGCGCTGCATGATGGATGCGCGCCCGCGTCAATATCTACCATCCACGAAACACCTTCGGTCGCGCGGACGACGAGTCCTACCGAAATTAGGTAACGGCTCGATTACCCTGCGACCCACCTCGCGCGCGACGCTGCAAGCAACGTCGATTCGCGTCTCGGCCGTCGTCCGCGTGCACTCGTCCGTCGGATCACCGTCCGCCCGCGTTCGCGTCTCGGCCTTCGTTTTCGCGCGAATCGATCGTGGCGAACGCCGGATACGTCGGCGGAAGAGCGCTGGATTTTTAATTTCGCATCCGACTCGTTTCTCGAATCGCGATCTCGAGGTTTAGTTTCGCGATCGCGAGACCGGGGGTCCGGGTGATAAGTACGCCAATGACGAGAGATAAGGCACCCGAAGATGTTGACGCGGATACACCGCGACGCGTCGGGGCTCCTATCTTTATTGCCCCCGGCAGCTGACGTTGCTCGCGTTGGAATTAATTGACATTGTACCTAACGAGTCGGACGCGCTGCGCGCTATGGATATTTCGAAAAGTGGAATTCACGGTGAATGCAGATTTATTACGCGGATTTCTCGACGCGGAGGTGGAACCGACGAGTTACCCCGCGTCACCTCGGCCCTGTTTGGTCGAGGTTAATTACGAGAGGTGGACGCTTCGCCCCAACGGCGATCAAAAAATTGCAACGATTTATCGCACCGAAACGCGACAACGCACCTCGCCCGCGCGATCTCTCGTCGTGGACGATGCCGACGTTATCCTAGGATGGGTGTTTCCGAAACGCGTGCACGGTAGCGCGATGCAAAAATTCACCGCGACGAACTCGAGGGGACGACGAAGGGCTTAAAGAAACGCGCCGAGAGCGGGAAGGAATTATAGAAATTCGCGAGAGCGGTCGCGATTGGTTGGCAACGATAGCGAATCTCGACGCGACGCGTCTCGTCGGAAGAGCGTGGGTGAAGGGCGGAACCGAAAAAGGGCAGAGAAAAAATAAAATTTCCGTCGTCCCGGGGTTGGGAAAAGTCGCTCGTCGGTGCGTCGATCCGTCGATCCGTCGATCCGGTTTTGGTAATTTCCTCTACCCTATTCGCCAGATAGATCCCTCGACACGGCGCGTCGGGTAATGCCGAAACATTCGAATGAAAATCGCAGAGGGCAAATCGCGACCCCGGTCATCCCCTAACGATACGACCTCCGTTTCGCGAATATACGCTCGCCGACGTCATTCTCGCGTTTTTCATTCCTCCTCCGCTGCCCGTACCGTCGACCGATATTCTTCCGCACCAACGCGCGGGTGCGACTCCCGGTTACTCGGTAGCTCTTCCTCCGCGTTGCCTCCGCTTTCGCTTCTTCGTCGTCCGCGTCGAGCGCGTTATTACGCGAAACTCCCCGTCCCCTCCTCTGTCGCCGTCCCGGCAACGTTGAGATTCGAGGATTTACTCGGAAAATAAAACGCGATACGGACCGGTGAATACGCGAGCGTACGCTCTTTCTCTCTCCGTCTCTATTTCTCGCTTTATCCGTCTCTCGTCCTCCCTCCTACTCTCGGCCTCTCCCGGGACCTTCCTCGTTCACCCTTCTTGGTTACGACTCTGCTTCGACGTACTCGCTGTCCGAGGAATATCGCTGCCTCGAACAATTCACCACCGACTTCCGACTTTCACCCGAAACAAATAATCCGAGCCTTTCGATTACCCGTTCTCCGGCGTCGCGTTCTCCGTTTTTCTTTTTCCATTTGCCGTTTGCCGAATTCGTTCAGCGATCGCAGCCAGCCCGGTCGTATATTTGAGAACGTCCCGTTGGGTACCTAGTGCTTAAGAGCCGCGCGCGCGTAGCTTTTCCGTTCGTGTCGGAATGACGACGGATTTACGGAGGAGAGACGATGCCGCGACCGAATTCGCGACGAGCTTAGGCACGAGGAACGGGAACTCCGCTATCCCAGGTAGGTTACGCCGAGTCGAGGATATTTCGTAGGTAGATACGTCGCGAAATCGACGAGGAAGTCGCCGGGTCCGCGAGGACGGCTACGCAACGATCCGTACGACGGGGAGGTGCGAAGACATCGGTAATTATTGCGAAACCGACGCGACAGATCCGAGGACTGGTGGTAACCCCGGTGGGGATTACGACCGCGATTTAGGGGGCGAGGGAACTACGTAGCGGGTAACATACGGATCATAATATATCGTAATGGATATAACATCGGCGCACGACGACGACGACGATATTGTAATACGCGTTCGGTTTAGTTTGCGCGTTGGGGTTACCGATTCACCCCCCGTCGCGCGTTAGCCCTCGCCTAAAACCCGCGGCAGCTCCGACGAACCCCGCTGG
This sequence comes from Arge pagana, assembly GCA_963969455.1. NCBI lineage: Eukaryota > Metazoa > Arthropoda > Insecta > Hymenoptera > Argidae > Arge > Arge pagana. The sequence continues at coordinate 259,125 of OZ018312.1, read as the reverse complement.
TACCCCGGCTTTCGTAGGCAGCGTCGCGGGGAGGGTGCATAACTTATCGTCGTCTCGGCCCCCGAGCCCCGCGACGTCGGCGGTAATCGGACCGCCGCGGCGGTCGGTCTTTCGGCTCGACGAGGCCGCGGCCGACGACGAGAAACGGGAAACGAGACGGGGGGAAACGAGACTTTCGCGAGTCCGCGGATCGTACGGTACCGCGTCGCGTCGATCGCCAAGGTGCGTACGGAAAAGACCGGGATCGGAAAGGTCCGAGCGACCCGCGGAGCGGGGCAACGAGGGCCGAGCAAAGTTTGGGGTTGATACGCGAGGGTCGAAGGTGATCGGCGTAAAACTACGGCGGCGAAGTCGTTAGCGGGGGTATTAGCGGGCGTACGGAGCGTACGAATACGAATACGCTCGATCGCGAAACATCGGGGCGCGGGGTAACGAACAAAAGAACGCCTCGGTATTAAATGCTAATCATTTGAAAGTGTCTGAAAAACATTGTTTTCCTTTCAGCGAATTACGAGAGCCGCACGGACGATCTGTCAGGGAAAACGCTACGCGCGTCGTTTACGGTCGTCGGGGGAAGTTCTCGTTCGACGGGACGGGAAGCGTAGCGGCGTACCCACCTTCCGGGGATCTCCGTGAACTGGCCATTCTCGAACGGCGAGGCGACGCTTGGGAAGCTCTACGAACGGATAGCAACCGAGGCGAGTCGAACGCCCCGTCGGAATCGGGGGATGAGGATTCGCAGCTGATGGGAAGCAATGCACCGAGACCCGTGGAGTAGAATAGAATTGGTTTTTATTGTGACTAGATTACAAACGGAATCCTCCGACGATCGTCAACCGATCAAGGAACACGCGCATAACTGGAAACGAGCGGATCGCTCGCGACCACCTCGCCCTTAGAATATCTCGCCGATCGTTTCGCCGGTCATCGGTCAATTTTTCATTTACATACATACGTATACGTACGTATATCAATATATACATATATATATACATATACATATATATATACATTTATATACATACGCGTATACGCGAGACGCTCGTCGATCGTTCGTCGTTTCCGTATCATACGTAGCCGTTGTCGTCGTCGTCGATCGCTCGCGCTGATAGTTTTTGTTACCTGCTGTAGCGTTCCTACCTTTTTTTTTCCTTTAAATTTTTTGTGGTCCGTTTCGTCGACTCTCGCTTACTTTGCGCAACGACGAACGATATCATCGTTGCTCGTACGACATCGGTATTCGTATAAAATAGCGCTCGATTTTCTCATCTTAACGCGGAATTCGCGTGGTACCCTTAACGTTATATGCCTATGAGATGTCGTATATTCCCTGTTCCGGATCGCGTCGCGTCGCCTCGCCTCGCTGCTGCTGCTGCTGCTGCTGCTGCTGCTGTGATTCCGTCGTTCCGCGGTAAGCGCCGGGAGACTTTTCGGAATCGCGTTGATAATCTCGAAATTTCATTCCCGTTGCCACGTATCAAAACCACCGCGACGAAAGTCGATCGTCGAAATATTTGTCGAAAACGCGTCGGTCGTGCCGCGATCGATCGGAAGAAGAGGAAGAAGAAGAAGAAGAGAAATCGGCGTCGCAGGCGTCGAGAAGGGTGAAATAGAGACAGCGGTGACGGGGAAGAGAAAAAGAAGAGAAAAACAATTGATCCGTAACGGCGACGTCGACAACACCAATATGGAGACGTCTTCCCGTGCGAAGACGCGATTTTCGTTATTAATTTATAATTATTTATTGATAGCGATAATATTTATAACGTACGGCTTTCAACTACATGGAACGCGTATGCGTTGTATCGTACTGTACATCGACGCGAGGGAATTTAAATTACACAATTAAAATACAACGCGTCGCGTCGCGTCGCGTCGCGGCCTACGATCTAACATTTGGTATTTGCTGAATATTAACTACCTACCCGACAACGTCGCCGGCATTGCCGTCGGCGTTATCCTTCTTACCGGAATACTCCTTTATTAATCCGATTGCTATATCATCGTTAGAACGTCACCGTATATCATTACCAATCTTGCGCGTTACGACGCCTCGTATTCGTATTATTAACAGCTAATCTATTGTTACTTAAGGTTAACGATTCTCTATCGTTTCTCGATCATTATTATCAGCATTATCGTACGTAACGTTACAATCGGTTGCCCTTATCGTGATACCATCCTCGTAGTTTCATCCATCGGTATCTCGCGAGCGTAGCGCTGCAAGCGTTGCGTTACGCGTGCGATACCCGCGCTACCACGGTCTACCGAACGAGCAATATACGCGTATGATACAGAATATCTACAGGTTAACGAGTCGAAGAAACGATCTCCGATCTCGTTCCGTCCGCGTCCCTCGGCATCCCCTCGCCGCCGCTTCGAACATCGCCGCTTTCCGAGTCCTCGAACCCTCCGTCGAGCGCGACGGATCGCCCATCGTTGTTTCGGGACGATCGTCACCGTCCGGCGACCGGACGCTACGCGGCCGCGTTCCTCCGCGCGTTCGTTCGTCCGCCCGTTCTTCCGTGATTCCGGATTCCAGGAAAAAGCCGCGACGGATGCTCGCGATTCACTGTACGCCGCGATCGTCGTCCCGCGGTATCGGGAGTTGATGATGGTGATGATGATGATGGTGATGGTTATGGTGATGCGTCGCCGTCGCCGTCGCCGCCGAGGTCGGTGGCGGTGGTGGCGTCGTCGTCGCGGTCCAGCAGTCGAGCAGCGATGGCCAGTAGCTCGCCGCTGCGGACGAGGCCGCCGCGTGTTGCCAATATCCGGCAAGGCCCGCGCCTCCGGTCGTCGTGCCGGTGGCCGTACGACTCTCGTGAACCTTCGTCTCCGCCTCTTCGTCGTACAGCATGTACGGCGGCGGCGAGGCGTCGTCCATCGAAGACGGCGTCGAGGAAAGCGTCGGGGAGGCGGCGGACCCCGACCTGGGTCACTCGGACGCGTGCGGGTGACCCTTAGCCTGGTTCGAGGAGGTCAGAGCCGAGCTGCCCGAGGAGAGCGCGGCGACGATGCCGCCGCCACCGCCGCGATGGGGGCTGGAAGCAGCCCCCGCCTCGCCTCAGACCTGCGCCCGAGCGGTCGCGTTCCCGTGCTCGGGGCCCGGTGAATGGGGATTCGTGACGCTCGTCAACGCGTACTGGCAAGCGCTCAGACCGCCGACGGACGAGGCTCTCGAGCTCACGGGACTGATGCTGCCGCCGCCGTTTCCTCCACCGCCACCGCCGCCCCCTGCCCCGCCGCCTCCGCCACCGCCGCCGCCGCCGCCCGCGTTGTAGCTGCTCCCCGAGGAGAAGCCGCTGCTGTGCTGTTTCGCCTTCAGCCGCAGAGAAGCGATGCTGCTCGACATCACGGTGCAGGTTTCCGGTGCCGCCGCGCTACGATGGTGCGTCGCGTAGACCGGGGGCCCGTAAGGATGCGGCGCCGCCGGTGCGGCGTACGGGCAGGCGGCGCCGGAGGCGGCCACCGGGGAACCGGCGACGCCGAGTCCCGAGCCCATTCCGGGTAGCATCGACGTCGCGGCCTGGCCCACCGATACCGACATGCCGCCGACGTGGCTGCCGGCGACGGAGGTGGCCGCCGCGTTGAAGCAATTCACGGGGCTGACCTGGGCGTGATGATGATGATGCGTGGCGGCCGGCACCACCGAGCCCAGGGGATTCACCGGCCACGGGAAGCTCTTGCTGCTCAACGGGGAAGGTACCTTCGCTGCCCAATTGTTGTAGGAGCTGTACGAGCTGTAGAGCGCATCGGCGTCCGGGAACGGCTGCGTCATGAAACCGTTCAGACTCGCCGTGCCGAATCCGGATTTGAAGTCGGCCGCGGCCACGGCTGCCGCGTTCATCGCGTTCCGTTCCCGCTTCCTCCATTTGGCCCTTCTGTTCTTGAACCACACCTGCAAGCGGAAAACAAACGCGATACGTTAGACATCCGCGGTCATCGTCGCGCCCGAGCGCGAATCGTTTTACAAATCGAGGAGACGGGATCGACGCGGGTTGCCGGTGATCGGGGAGCGTACGACGAACGAGTCGCGTACGCGTTTCGCGAGATGGCTCGCGACGCGATCGTAGGATGGAAACGTGGTGAAACGGGGGCGGCTGCCTCGCCCGAGCACTCTTCACCGGGGTGAACCGAACGAAAGCTACCGGGATGAGGAGGAAGCGCGCGAGGGGCTAGGGGGCAGGGGACGATAGACACCCGTCCTCGCTCTCAATTTTCCCTCGCATCCCTCCGATCACGCTTGCTCGCTCTCTCTCTCTCTCTCTCTCTCTCTCTCTCTCTCTCTCTCTCTCTCTCTCTCTCTCTCTCTCTCTCTCTCTCTCTCCCGTCTCGCGCTCCGGGTCTCGTCGTAACGCCGCGGGAACAATTATACGGCTCGTTGGTCTCAACGGCGGTAGGTACGCGCGGGAGCCGACTACGCGTAAGAAACCGGGACAAGGTGAGCCGCGCGGTTACGCGTAGAGCTCTTCGCGCGTAGCCGGGAGAAGCGACGGCTCGCAAGATCGATGGGCTCCGGATCGCGTCCGCGGAAACGCTAAGAGGCGCGACGAATCATTGAAAGAGGGCTGACGTTTAACGAAGAATAATATCCCGGCGCTTCTGCCCCGTATCGCGGGGAGGGTTTTTCGCCTTATTTCTCGCCACCGTTCTATACGTCGCGGGGGCTACGCGCGCCGCACACGCCGCCGCCGCAGCCGCCGCCGCCGCCGCGTTTCCCTATTTATATTCGAGACGCGAGCCGGGCGAGTCGTTCGAATTCGCGATCGTCGGTCGGAATTTTTTCCTTCCGTTTTCCTTCCCCTTTTCGCGCGCAGCTTCGAGTCGTTCGAGGCAGCTCGTAAACCTCCGGCACTCGTCACGTATCTCGTCGAGTTGTAAAAGATCGCGCTGTAAGTTACAAGCGAGATAACGTTGTTGACCGCGGCCTCTCGCGTTACGTAATTGCAACGGCGTACGCGCCGAGATGATTGCCTATTTTCGTTTGTCCCTGGAAACGAATAAATTATACGAAAAACGAGACGGAAACGAGACGCGGCAACGACGCGCGATCTCGACGATCGTCGAACTTTCGAGGCGCCGCTCGGGCGGAGGACTCGCGTCTCGCGCGCGACGCGACCGAGCCGCGCGCGGTCGCAGCGAGGCGAACCGATCGAAAAGCCGAAATATTTTCACGGAACGACGCGACGCGCGATACGCGCGACGGGGTCAACGCGACGACGCCGCGCGATGCCTCGTGTTCCCGGATCTAATCGTGGCCCGATCGATCGTATTCGGGAGATAAGTTGGCGATGGACTGACAATAAAACGTCGCGAGGGAAGAATGACACGCGTAATGAGAGAAGAATAATCGAGATACGAATCTTTCGCTATCGTTGTAGGTTCGCGATTATTATCGTCGCCCTGAGAAGTTTTATTATTTTATTGAACTGATTTCAAGCGAGATCGTCGCGATACGTTTACTCGGAAATTCGGAGACGCGTCGTAAATTCAATCCCCCCCCCCCCCCCCCCCACCCCCGTTCACCTTCGAACGCGACGAAAACGCGACGAACAACGAACGCTTTTGGCACGAGTCGTTCGGTTCGCGAAGATTTTCCCCGCGAGTATCGCGCGCGTCCCGGATCGCGATCGCTCCGTCGATCGTTCTACGTTGGCGAACGTGGCGGGTTCCAAGGACGAGGGCAACGTTTCGGCGCGGGAGGGCGGGAGGGATCGCGGGACGGGGTGGCAGCGACAGAGAGAGGGAGAGATGCGAAACTCGGGAATCAATAAGAGGCAGAGGCTACGGCGCTGCGCCGCCGGACGACTGCGAGCGAAAGAGCCGAGGCCGACGAACGACGGTGGAAGCTCGGCGCGAGAAAACCGTGCGCGTGGAGGCTGCCGAGGCCGCGCCCATGAAGTTTCGCGATGTCGCGGAATTTCGACCGCGAGTAACGCGCGAGTTCCGCGCGTACGAATCTGCGACGAGTTCGACCCCATCATCGGGCCGAACGGCGAGAGTCGAGCTCGCGAATCGTTCGGAGTCGAGGTCGAGGTAGCAGCAGAACGACGGAGCGCGGACGAGAAGAACTCCTTCGTCGTCGGCTCGAGGCGCGGGCTAGAGGAAGAAGAAGCGTGGTCGGCTACGCGGCGTTTTGGCACGCGAAACGTACGACGGACGAAGTTAATTTTGCGCCTCGAAAGTGGACCGCGCGCTATTTCGAAGCGTCAACGAACCTCCCCCCCCCCCCCCCCCCCCCGTACCGTGGAAATGCGAGGTCGTAGTATTTCAGCGACGGGAATCCTGTCCGAAGGATTCGCGAATTCGGCGCGGACGCGTATCGCCGTCGGTGAAGTTTACTTCGCGACGAGGTCGTGTTCGAGGGATATTTCCCGCGATCCCACGCTCGTCGTTCGGATATTATTTCCCCGGCGAATCGACGCGTTGATCCCGACTCCGGGGCCGACCGATCGCGATCCCTTCCGCGGAACGGTTCGCTCCGCTCGATGCGGGCCGATCGTTCTTTTCGGCCGAATTTCCCGAAATCAAATGAAACGATTGCCGAGGGTCGCGTTACGGTCACCCGTTCGCGTAACACGGGCCAATAACGCGTCACGACGGCAATAAAATCTCATCGAATCACGAGACGTCGTCGTCGGTCCCCTATCACGCCTCGCCCGAGCGACGCTGCGCCCGGCTCTTGCCCTTATGGCCTTTACCTTGCTCGCCTCGTCTCGCGCGCGGGGCGAGTCTTCTTACGAGCTTTTCCGCAGGGCTCGATCTACGGAAGCTTATATAACTGTAATGAGACCTCGGTCGGCGAGCTCATCAATCACCCCGAGACTCCGGTGCTCTCTCGATCCCTCTCGCCGTTCCCCAACCCCCCGCGTTTCGGCTCGCTCCTCGTACTCGTACGCGCGGTCCACGCGATCGTCCTCTCGTTTCGGAAGCATCCCTTCCCGACCCCGCGACCCGCGAATCCTCGGCCTTTGTTTCGTTTCGTCTCGTTTTTTTCCCTCCTCCCGCTCGAACGAAGCGAGAGGAATAAAATAATCGCGCGAGAGGAATACGGACCACCGCCAAACCAGCGTCGATCGATTTTTTTCTCCTCTATGCCCGACAAAATAAATCCGTCGTTCCCGGGGAACTCGAAATATACTACACGGAGAGGAAAAAATAGTAATGCCCACGATGTAACGTAGGAATCGTTACTACGTTACGTCGTGACCAAGATTTTTCAGCGAGAAGAGTAGAAAAATAGTAGTAATTACCGCGTAACGCGGTAACCGTTACCAGAACAATGGTAACGAGTCCTATTCAACGTAGTATTATTTACGATTTTATAACGTATAAAATCTGTCTGGTCACCGTGTTAACGCGACAATTCTTGCTATTTTTTTCTCGCCGTGTACGGGCAACGCGAATCGAATTCCGATCGTTACGAAACGGTCCGCACTTTCCGTCGCGTTGCTGATTTTTTCGCTACTTGTTCTCCGAAGCTTCGCTCGAGCGAAACTCGGTTGACGTTTTTTTTTTCTCGCGCTATTTTTATTTTTCAGAAATTTCATCTCCGTCGTCGCGTTCGCGAACGTTCGCGTTATTATTCGTTCGCGCGAGCGCGAAATATCTACGAGCCCTGCGGCAGGATGTAACGTTACGCCGCACGTAACGAAACGTTGATGCAGAGACGTCGGCGGGAAAACGTACGCGAGAGGACGCGCGAGGGAAGAAGGGAGGAGGATAATATTGATCCCCTCGGAGTCCCGCCCCGCCACGTTGCCGACGCCATCATTATACTACCCACCATCCTTTCCGTCCATCTTTGTCCCTCTTTCTCTCTCGCTCCCTCGCACTCGCTGTCTCCGTCTCTATCTCTCCTCTCTCCTACATCTGTAACTCCCCCGTCCGCTACTATATATCGCGTTCTCGTCTCGAGCTTCGCGCTCTCCGTCCGTTTTCGAAAATAATTTCTCGCGGCGTGATTCGAAATCCTTCGACTCCGGTGATTCGCGGACGCGGAGGAGAAAACATTAAATCCGTTCGAGTCTTCGAAAATCGCTACGGCGGGGCGGTCCGGCGGTTTCGACGTTATCGAAACAGGGGGAATATTTCGGAAAACGAGAGGCGATCGCGTCGGGTGAGGTATACGCGGGGCGGAGAGGTACCATCGTTATTTCCGTTCCCCGTATTCGTCGAATGTAAATTCGATGGCGAAATCCTTTCGCGTTGGAGCGTTCGCGTCGTCGCGTAAATGGAGAAACGGGGAACGAATTCGGTTCGGTGCGCGAACGAGAACGAGAACGAGAACGAGAACGAGGAGGAAGGGGGCAGGAGCGCGCGGCGCCACTTCATTAAAAATAAATTCCGTGAAGGAGCCGCCGGATATCCGGGGCTTCGCGAGGATTTGATGCCGCGAAGCCTCCGACCGGTAGTATCCATAACTCCGAGCCACCCTTTCTCCTTCGCCTCTCTTTATATATCAGACGCACTCGGAGACAGAAACGACGCGGCTCGAGGCTCGACGATGTATATTCTCGCGTCGTTTTCTCGTACCGCCTCGAAGTCCCGAAGCCGCGCGCTCGTTCTCGTCCTCGAGTATCCTCGCGTAGATATGGGAAGTCTCGTCGTTGGTAGGCGAGAAGCAGGTACGTCCCGTAGGTTCGGCGTGGAAACGCGGTACGAGATCGCGATCATCGGACGATCGACGAGATTTATCGCGCGCGAGACGAAGCAGAATCGTTCGGGAAGTAATTTGTATCGGTCGATCGTGGTTGACGTAGCGGTAATCGCGCGATCGCCCGAACCCCCGGGAATCCTGGGCGAGGTCGGATGCCCGTCGACGGGCAACGCACCGCGCGCCGAACTATCGACGACTCGGAGAAACTTACACGTGGTCGGAGAACCGTCGTCCGCCGTCTACGGAATACACCGCGCGTCGAAGATCACGCGAAAGAGGTCGAACGGTGCTTCGAAATCGTCGATGACGATCGAAGCTCGGTCGACGTTCGAAAAATAATACGCTCGTACGTGGGGCGAACGAAGAGTTACGCGTTTGCGCGCGATACGGACGCGAAGGGGGGCCCGTCGCGTTTCGAATCTACCCGACCGATCGCGATGGCCGCCAAGTTGGATCCACCGCCTCTTCTTCTTACTATTCTCCGTCCTATCTCCTTTGATTTTCGCTCCATCCTCGCCGACGAGGGGATACCACTCCCCACCGTTCCTCGGCATCCACCCGCGCGTTCAGCCCTCCCGCTCCGTAGCTCTATCTCTCGTACGCTCGCTCTCCTTCCGCCTCTCGCCCTCGTCCGTACGGTAGCTTGCCGCACGTTCCGCGAACCCGCGGGCTACCAACACGGCAGCAGCAGCAGCAGCAGCAGCAGTAGCAGCAGCAGCAGCAGCAGCAGCTTCTCCATAAATCTCACCATCCCGTCGAGATGGATCAACGAATACGTATATCTTCGGCTACCGTCGCGTCGGCCACGATACGTGGGTAATCCGTGGCATCCACGTGCCCGCGCGCGCGTACGATGGCACACGCAGACGCGGAACCGTGTGCGAGACACGTACGCGAGCTGCGCGGACAGTTATGGAGAGAAACAGCGTGAAAGTGGGCGAAAAAAGAGAATAATGGAGCTGGAGAGAGAGAGAGAGAGAGCGAGCGAGAATCGGGGGAACGGTGAGGGGCGACGGGCGAAAAGAACGAACTCTTTCTTTCGCCTCGTGAAATACTCGATACGAGCGCGAGCCGAGTATTACCGGTGGATATCCGAAGAAAATTCATCGGAACGAGATCGTTTGGGCGTATTTTCCGCGGAGTACCGACAAATCGTTCCTCTTTCGAGAAATCCACCGTGGCGCGGATGGAGAAGGATATAGGAAATCGTTCACCCGTTATCCGGAGATTTTTCCGTGAAAATTGAATTCTGCGCCGTTCGATCGCGAAACGCGGTAACATTCTCCGTTCCGAGACTCGATGACCGTTGAGAGCTGCGAGGAAGAAGGAAGACGATGGGAAATCTGATATTTGTCGTTCGTTGAAAAAATATCGAGGCGACATCGCTTCGCCGACCGATCGTGGAACATTTCGATTTCGCGTCGTCGTCCGCGTTTGTTTCGCCGTGAACGGCGTAGCGCAGGTCAGGCGGTTGTATAACGTTAATGTGATCCCGATGATCCTGAGGGATTTCGCACGGCGACCCTCGTTCGTAATTGCCTGTGAAACGTCACGGTAACGACTCGGATGCCGGGCAGCCTCTGTTGTTGTTTTTTATTATCCTCTTTCTTACTCAACTCGTTCCAGATTTACGAAAACGGTGCGTGGAAAGCAACGCCGATCGAGAAACGTTCCACAAAAAGATAGGCGCATCCCCGCGCGTATAACGTACCTCGAAGAGCGAAGATACACTCGGACTTTTCGAAAAAATCCGAGCACGGACTCCCCCTTCGATTAATCGACGTCCGTTAATCGCTCGACGAAGGTTTGCAAAAAATCGCGGCTACCTTCGAGCGCGATCGTCGATCGACGAGAGAACGCGAGGAGAGCCTGCTGTAACGTACGCGGACGCGAAAATCATGGGCGGCGCGGGTCGAACAGTTTTGAGGATTATCCGCGTGTTAATTTCTTTTTCCCACTTTTTCGTTCCGCCGCGAATCGCTTACGTGGTGGCTGCGACGCTCGTTCGCGTACGCTGGAATACGCCGTTCGTATTCGAATACATTCAATGTCCGCGGCGCACCTGTATGGATATTAAATTAACACCCGTAAGCCACGAGTATTAACAACTTTGCAAAAGATTATACGAGATTATGAGCTCGAGCGAAATACGTGATTTTGTAATGCCGTACGGTAACCGGGGGAAAAGTGTTTACCTACGACTTCGTACGGATGGTTAGGCGAACTATCGCGGGGATCAGCTCTTCCGCGATGCGATTCCCTTCGGCTCCGGTGCGATCCGGTTACTCTTTCTCTCTCTGCCGCGTCGTATCAAGTAGAAATCATCACTTACATCGTTCAAAACGGCGCTATTCGATCATTTGTCATCTCAGGAGTATGAACCTGGGGCTCTAGTACCAGCACCTACGTACCACCGATGTATCTTTAGCCTGCTACGTCTCTTACGATTACGCGTATCTTATTTTTATCTTGACTTTTCATAGGCTGATTTTTGGTCCAGCTCGACGATCGATCGAACGGAGGTACCGTCTTCTCGAAGGCCTGCTCGTGACTGTCCGCGAATCATTCCGCTCGAGGTTCACGTTCCGCGTACGGTCATTCGTTCAGCTCCGAACGCGAAGATTTTCGGTGAGAGTCGTGCCCGCGGGGGTACGCGGTTCTGACGTTTACCAGCGATAGAAAACATCTCGTTTCCGAACGTTCGGTTGGCGAACTTATTTATCATCGCGCGACGTCATTCGCCGCGTACCCGACGCTGTTTTCCGGCCGCGCACGCGATTCCCGAATATCGTATCGTATATTCGCGCACGCATCGTTGCAGCCTGCCGTACGTAATATATAATTGATACGTACGCGCGTATATATTCCGCTCGCTGACAGACGCTAACCCGCCGAATACGGATGAGGCTCGGTAATCCTCGTTCGCGTATGCTTCGCCCATCCCTCACCTACGTACTACTAAACGATACTAATACCGTATCGCTTTCCCGCCTGTGTACGATCGGCGTTCCGATTCGCGCGTAATCGGCGCGTCCCGGAAAGAGCGCCGACGAAACAAGGGAACGAACGTGATTCCGTTCGCGGAACGTACCGTCGAAACGATCGTTGGATCGCGTACGAAGGTTTCAACGGCGCGAATTCGAAACGATCGCGCGAACCGGCACCCTTACCGAAGCACGTACGAGCGTCGGTAGAAAATCGTACGCGGCGGTACGTTGGCCGGTGGTGCGAATAGTTTTTCCCGTTCTCTCGTCGCGGTCGCGACGAGGATCAGCGACGGGCGATGCGGATGCGGATGCCGATGCCGGTCGGCATCGTCGGGAAGCGGGGTCGCGTTCGACCGTCCCGCGCGTCCCTCCGATCGCGAGAGGGATAAACGCGTGAGCGCGCGGTGCTTCGGGTGCATCGCGCGCGCGACTGCGAGCCGCGAGCGTGGATGGCTGCGGGGGCTCCGCGACCAGCGGCAGTTCGCGCGCGGTGGTGCAGCCGTACTAATCCGTCGATGGATTTACGGTCTTAATCACCGCCGGATTACACACGGGACGGCCGCGCCACAGAGATAGACGCGAGCCGAAACGTATGCCTGCCTCTTTGTAGATAACAACAATGGTACCCCGCTATCGCCCTCGCTCCCGACGATCTACCGCTCATCGCCGGCTTCGACGCCTCGAAATATCTACCCGCGATTCGTGATTAGCCTACGATCATCGGTGTCGTTTCGTACGGAGTGATTGCGGAATACCCGTCGATGATCGATGATCGGCGATGCTGCGCGAACGAGTAGCTCGCTGCCGTTCGCGCGTCGGTAACGGACTCGCGGGGAATAATTCGCGCGGGTGAAACTTCGGAGCAACGACGAGCCACGGAGAAACGGGGAGAGTGCTACCCGTGCCGTACGTGCGGTTCTATACATCCGCGGAGGCTTACGCGGGATCGAGCTTGCAGCGAAACGTAGCCCTCGCGAGACGTAGGTACCTCGCCAATCGTCAATTCTGCCCAACGTACTCGAACGACCAACGGAGTCCTCCTTTCAACGCGTACCCTTGTTCTTTTCGTCCGTTTTTCTTTAACATCTACCCGTCGTCGGACACTCGTCGTTCTACGCCTGTTTCGGGGACGCCGCGACGGTCGTCGAATCTTCTCGTCGCATCGCTCGCCGTCGCGAATCATCGTCCGATTTCTTTTCCCACGCGTGGCGCGAGGAGGGAATTTCCTCGGCTCGTAGACGCGAGCCCTCCGTCCCCCCGCCCGCCGCGCCCTACCCTTTGCTTCGCTTCGGCCGCGCGTTTAAGCGTCGGTGCTTTCGCGCTGCAGCGACGTGATATTGTCCCGGCGCTACCCCCCGGCGACAGGATGCGCCCGAGTGTTACTTTTGTAACGTATACCGGTCAATGAAAGCCTTGTATTCCGCGCGAGCGGGGAAAACCCTCTTCGAGGATTAGAGTTTGTTATTTCGAACATCCGAGCGTGACTTCGCCGCCCCGCGCGCGGTCCGCGCTCGAGCGCGCGAGCTCGTGGATATGTTACAGTCAAAGTGTACATTCCAGAAAATGTATACATTTACCAGTCAATGCATATATTCGCTAAAATTCGTAGTTAAAGTATTCATTGTAACTGAAATGAACACATTACCTAGCTAATGTATACATTCAACGAACCAATTTCTATGGACACATATAATTTAAATAACTCACTTACCATCCAACAATCAGCCAGTGTGTACTCTCTCAAACAGCACAGATTGAGCAACAGCCAACAGCACACAGTGCATCACGAATAAAGAGGTTAGGTTTAAGGTTTCCCGGCAAATTTAACGATTTAACCAACGGATTTAACACACAACACACTGACTAGAAGCAGCCCGTGAATGCATACATCCACTAGGTAATGTGTTCATTTCAGTTACAATGAATACTTTAACTACGAATTTTAGCGAATATATGCATTGACTGGTAAATGTATACATTTTCTGGAATGTACACTTTAACTGCAACAGATATATGAACCTTATCCGTGAACGCGAGTCGACGGTAACGCTTACCCTGACGCGCGCCTCGGTGAGATTTGTCCACATCGCGATCTCCTCTCGGGTCGACATGTCGGGATAGCGATTCCTCGCGAACGTCGCTTCGAGCTCCTGCAATTGCTGCGATGTAAAATGCGTCCGTTGCCGCCTCTGTCTTTTACTCTTTTTACCATCCTTGTCCTCCGCGTCGTTCATACCGCCCGGAGATACGACGCCGCCTCCCGATCCGAGCTCGTGTTTCACCTCCGTCGGCGTCCGTACTCCTGGAAATGGAAGAGGACATCGGTTTCAAAAGGATTTCTGCGCTTCGCGGTTTTTTTGTTCGCTCGCGCCATCGGCCGTCGCTCGCGTCGTTCGCGGTTCGCCGAACCTGGATCGGGCGAGGAGGTGGTGCCCTGTCCGCGCTCGGGGTCGGTATTGTTCCACGTACGCGGGTCGAACCGCGTCGCGACCGCGCGTTACGATTACCTCTCGGCACCGCTCGCGCCGATCGCGGCGGCCCTCGGACCCCCCCCCCCCCCCCTCGCCCCTTCTCTCGATGGACTGACAGCCGCGTGATGGATGGACGGAGTGCCGTTCAAACGAGCCGCTATCGTCGCGCGGTGCTGATGGTGATACCGGGAACTCGAAGCGCTCCGCGTCAAAAACGTGCCCGAGCACCGTAGGTAGTACCCGGGCAGGTCGTTTCACCTCTTTGCGAACGGTGCCGTTCGACGGTGGCAGCTTGGAAATTCGTGGGCGAGGACGCGCGAGGGGCACGACGGAGGGAGGCCCGGCGTCGAGGCGCCCGGAACGTAACCCTAGGCGGTGAGATAAGCGACGCCAAACTCGTCGAACGGCGACGACGAACACGTACGCGCGATTTCCGCGACGATTCCGAATATCCTCGGGGCCACGCGACGCCGATCCCGAAAATTTTCCGTCGTGCTCCCTTCGTCTGTCGGCTCGCGACAAGTTCTTGCCCCCCCCCCCCCCCCTCTCGTCGCACCCGCGGCGCGAATTCTCGGCAGCGTTTCTCTGGCAGCCCGAATTTCGCGAACGTGTCGAAATATCGCGACGAATATTCGTGGCCGAACGAGGCCGTACGCGCGCGTATTCGGGAACAAACAAGCGAAAATACGCGAGCGTACGAGATACGTGGATTTACGGGAAGTTTTGGCACGTATGGATGATGGATAGAAATTTTTGCCAAGTGCCCGGCAAACATTCCGAAGACCCTTGGTTGAATAAACAGGCTAAAAATACGATTGGACGCGCGAGGCGGTACATCGAATCGGATATCGCGAACAAACATCCCGATGCCGGGCGGGAAAAAAAAAGAAGAAAAAAAAACGAAAAAGGGAAAAGAATACGATGATACGACGGCGACCGAAAATAGATGCGAGCGAGAGAGCGAGGAGGAACGTGAGTCGGAGGAAGCGGGGGATCGAAGGTGATCGCGGTAGCGTGCGACGCGATCTCTTTCTCACCTTTTCGAATGTCCGGCCTGTGCGCGTTGTTCGACCGATTTCTCGGCTGTGCGGATGAGAAACCTCCCGATGGCGTTGTGGGCGTCGCACCCGGGGTACTCGGCGTGCTGCCACCCGGCGTGTGGGCTCCGTGACCGGAGGAATCCAATCCTTGGAGGGTCCCGCCGTTGTTGCTGTCCCGGAAATCGCCCTCGGCCCACACTGTAACGTGACACAAACTCTTGCAACGTCGTCTTTATCTCCGAATTCTCGCCGGAGAACTCCGCGCGCAACGCCGAACGCTCTCCGAACGAGCGACGTAGATCGCCGGGAATCGGCGTTGAATTCTCAGCTGTCGAAAGTTGCGCGTCGTTCGGATCGTTCGCGATATGGCTAGATGCGTAATATTTGCATGTAGTCTCGCGGAGCAATTCCGAGCAATAAGGCGTTCTTGGAACGTGCCCGGTATCTATTGTCGCATATACGTATATATATACGCGTATATGAATTGTCCCTTGTTGGAATTCGACGCGTTCGGAGCGTCGACGTCGGTCTAATCGGTCTAATCATATTTCACGTGAATTGGCCGATACGAGGCGGAGCGCGAAGCGTATCGAGACGCGAGTAGGTACCGTGCGGCGGAATACGAGAAACGAACGGCGTGGTTGTTTTCTCTTCCTTCTTCTTTTTTTTCTCGTCAAGCAGCGGAACTCGGTGGAAGATTCGAGTTGCGAACCTTGCATGGAAACGCAAGCGTTTTCGCGAGATCGAAAAAAAGAGTCGCGGGAAGTAGAGGGTACATATGTAGGTAGATAGGTAGGCGATCGATCGGGTCGTCTCGATGCTCCGTTCGTTCTCGTCGAACGACGAATCGCCGATTCGCCACGCGCGACGTACGAGGATCGCAACGACGGTGTCATCGGACCTGCACGGATTCTCGCGCGATCGACTCCGCGATAATCTCCATTGATTCGCGATACGGCTGTTTCTTCGTTCCGTTATTCGTATTTTCAGGTCGCGCGGTGGTAAAAATCGTTGAGATGAAGCCGAAGAAGAACAATGCCAAAACTCGATGGGTATCGGGAAAAACAAATGACGCGCGAAACGATTGTCATCGCGAAAAATACACGTCCGCCTCGCGATTGCTGCCAATAAAAGACGGCGGCGTATCAGACGTACAATAAAGAAATTATCGTTCGTCGTAAAGTTGGACAAATTTCATTACCCTTATCTCTCGTCGCGAATTTTTTAAATTTCGCATACCTATAGTTTCATATCCGTATCGTTCGTCGTAAGACGCAGCCGACGATACGTGGCGCTTGGTGCTGGTCTCCTTCGATTTCATTTGCCCCGCGATTCACCGAGCGCGATCCGGCCGCATCTCCCCCCGATTTTCCGCGCGATGAAACCTCGCGCAACTGACACGAGGGGGAGAGAGAGTGAGAGAGAGAGAGAGAGAGAGAGAGAGAGAGAGAGAGAGAGAGAGAGAGAGAGAGAGAGAGAGAGACAGATACGAATAAACCGTGTCCGCGCCCGCGGCTATTTTACCCTGGTGATGTTTACCCCGCGAAGGCAGCTTTACGAGCTGCTATCCCCATCTCATCTGGCCGACCTTTTCTACCTTTTTCATTCTTTTATTTTTCCACAACACGCGCGTGATAACTTCACGTTGAATAAACCGTAAGATGTTCCCCGTCCTCGTCTGTTCGTACGAAGACGCGAGCAAACGTACGCCGCTGGCGACAAAAATCACCGCGTTTGCACGAATTTCCGGATCGAACTTGCCGTATTTCTCGATCGTTGGTCCTCTCGCGAAACTCTCGTTTATCTTCGCTCTCTCGCGAACCTGTTTTTCATCACGAGGAGGCGTCTAAATTATTCGGGCTAACCGCGGATACCCGTTCCGAGGCTGCTACTGCCGCGAACTTTTAGGGCTAACCAACGTCTAACAGGCGGATACTTCGGGCGAACGAGCCGCTAACGACGATAAATCACGAGCAGTGCTTATGCCCGTTATTTAACGAATGGTAAACGGTTTGCTCGCGCGGGCGGAGGACTCCTCTCTTTAAATTCCGCGCGGCGACGAGCCCCCGTTGTTCGAGTTGAAGAGTGGTTTAAATTTCACGCATCAATCCTCCGCGTCGCTCCCGCGCGCGGCCGTGGCGGCTCGCGACCCTCTCTCTCTCTCTCTCTCTCTCTCTCTCTCTCTCTCTCTGTCTCTCCTCCCACTCGCTGCTCTCGTTTCGTCCGACGAGAGGGCCTTGTTTATCTACTCCGTTACGCGAGGGTAAATTTGAGGGAAAAAACTTGTCAGGCTCGTTCGACTCGTTCTTTGCTGCTAACTGCGTGCGGCGCCGAGTGAAACGAAAGTGAGAGAAAGAGAAAGCGAGAGCGAGGGTGCCAGAGAGGAGAGAGACGAGGCGCGATCGTCGAACGAAAGGAAAGAACGCTTTATTTTCCCGCGTTTAGGCGAGGATAGACACGAGGCGAACGAGCGAAGAGACAAGAGCGACGAGTTAATCGACCGAGCCGCTTAGTACCTTCGCTCTCGGTTACACGCTCGGTTATATTTGGTTACAACCGCGAGAAGCGGTGGGGTGGGTGCGGTTCACAATTAGTCGCCACATAACTTGACTTGATTCACGGCTGAGACCGGCCGAGAAAATTCCCCGCGTCTCGCCCGCGGTCCTCGTTCCGTTCCGTTCCCGATTCTCGTGAATACGAGAGATATCGGCGAGGGAGGGGGGGCCACGGGGGGAAGAGAAACGCTCTACGACATCTCCAGTGATCCTCCCGGACTCCGTGCCTCGTTACGAATCATTCGACCCCGAACGGTTGATTTGCGTCTTTTTTGCGACTCGACTGGTCGGGGAGATGCCTCGTCGCCGCGACAAAACTCTCGAAGCCTGCGGGCTTCCCGCTCGTTCGCGCGAGAATAGCGACGATTCCCCGCCTGTCCCGAACTCGAGGTCGTTCGACAAGAGTACTCGCGTTTGACGAGAGTCTCGTCTCTCGACCGTGCCGGGTCGTCCGGGACGCCAGGTATTCCTATCTCGCCTCGCGTTATCTTCGAAGGTCCTGAAAAATTCTACGGGCAAACAAACACCCGGCCGTTTCCCGCGCGTCTTCAAACAAAATTGTACGCGGCCACCCTGCTCGTTTCTCCGGAGACCCCGTACCGGCTTCCTCGCGCACCCTTGTTTGTCGATCCGTGTTCCTACGCGTGTTCCTTGCCCAGCGATCAAACAGGCAACCGATCCTTTCGCGCCCGATCCACGCGATACGCGTACCGACGCGCGCGTCACCGTCACCGACGTTACTCGTCGACCCGTCGACGTACTCCTCTATACCTGTTTGCTCGGCGCGTCGATGTAGCCGCGGGGACGAGCCGAATGAAAAACGGTCGCTTCTCTCTTCGACGTTTCGCGAATTTTCGCCAAAAAAATACCCAACGAAACCGAAACGGACACGGTTAAGTTTTACAGATCGATTCTTTTATACATTTTCAACTTCCCGTTTCACTGATTCCACGGAACATGCGAAGTTACGGTAATCACCCCCACCCATATTGGAATGAAAAGTTGAGGTTTCATAGGATTTTGGGTAACCAATAACGAATCTAAAGTAAGATCGTACGCGTCATATTTGGCCCGCCATCGTGAAAAAAAACCTGCAACGACGAATAATATTGATTCGAGCCAGAATCACGGGAAGGTCGGAGTTGTAACGTTGGACAATTGCGCGTTGCAAGGTTGGACGTTGCAACGTTTCGTATCGACAGAGAAGTTACAACATTGACTTCGTTGGGTAGATCCGACGATGCGAGATCGACGAAGGACAGCTGAACTTAATTCGTTGCGGCGCGTAGCTTGACGAGACCGAGGGACGAGAGGAGGAACGGGGAACCACGCTTCGTCTTGAATATTCCTTGCCCGAGTTGATTTTCGTCCAATAATTTGTCCCTCCTTCGAAATTACTACGCTCTTCTCGCCGCGGGACAATCGAGCGTTCTTTTCTTTCTTCGAGAGACGAGCCTGCCGCGTTTTTGCCGCCCGTTTTCGTAAATCAACGCCTCGACCGAGTTCCCACGACGCGAAACGCAGATTTTCTCGGAAAAAGAAGAAACAAGATTTCGGGTCGATTTACGATTGAGTTACCGCGCGAAACGGAAAACCAACGTTTCGAAGCGAAGGCGGTAAATCCTCGGCGCTTGTCTTACGCTTCGGTTCAACGCGTCCGAGTGCCCGACCTCCGCGTCAAACCCTTCGGCGCCCGAAGCCGACCTTCGACCTGGTATGCGAGAAAACGCGACGCGCGACGATTGCTCCGAGTAACTTTCATTGTCAGCCGAATCGTCCTACTCGGCCGAATTCGAAGGTTCGATTGTCGGGAAGCAGAAGAATGGCGGGTAGTTCCGGTTTCAGGCGGAGGAAATCTGCCCGAATTCGTTCGCGCGCGCGTCACGCTTATTTTCAACTCGTCGTCGCCCGACGAAATAATTCGCCGTGACTTTTCTCAAAAAGGAGGACTTTATTTTCCAGCTTTGCCCGTCTCGCGCGCTACCGCGTATCCGTACGGTTTTTGAATACGGTTTTCCGGTGTCTCGTTCGCGAGTCGTTGAACGGACGAGGTTGAGCCCAAGATTGATCGGGCGGGACGAGCCGACGCGACGTTGGAACCAGGGTGCCGGAGCGAGCGAGGTGGAGAAGGAGAGAGAGAGAGAGAGAGAGAGAGAGAGAGAGAGAGAGAGAGAGAAGGACGAGCGCGGTCCTCGAATTTATTACTTTTCTTTACGCCTCGGGTTATTTTATACCAAAGACAAACCGGTGCTAATGCTAACCGAAGGGTGGCGTGGCTGTCTCAGCTGTTTGGTGAGTTTTTGCCCGTGGAACTCCAATATATTAGCGGGGAGCTAATCCCGCCGGATTTTATGCCCAGGCGCCTAACGTTGCATCTCCTTGGTCGCCGAAAATTCCGATCCCGCGAGCATCGGACCTCGAGCAGTTTCCAATTATTTCATTCTGGTTCCTGATTTTTCGTTCCTCCGGATTTTTCCTCGGCGAACTTTTCACCGGGCCGGAGCCCGAATCGGGTACGAGCGAACGCCCGAGTCACGATCGCGCCGCGTAATTTGGGGAGGGAAAAAAACGAGTCTCCGAGGGCCGAGAGACTCGTCGGGTCCGGAACGCGGTGTCGAGTCGTGCAAATTACCATTTATTACATTATTACCTAGAGTTTAGGCGTTATGTGAACTCGGCGCGGAGCCGTGAATAAAACAGCACGTGGCACGAATAGAAGCGTTGGCGGCGAACGAGCGGGTGGTTAGCGAGGCGCATCGGAGCGTAACACGAGTCGACGGTGCGACGAGGGTATTATCACCGTCCCGCGGCGAGGGTAGAGCAGTCATCGCCGGCGAACGACGAGGAGTCGAGGGTCTAGCGCGATGTCGCGAATAAAACATTCGCGGTGTCACAGCTGTCGCATTGTCGTACGATCTCACGCGAGGCGCGTTGGTAGCTGCTTCCGGATCGCGCCGAGATACGAACAAGTTTCCGTAACCGCGAATCTGGCGCGAACCGCTCGTTATTGTCCTACGTCGCGGGGTACGATCGAGCCGACCTACGGGCATCGTTTATCGGCGTCGAGACGACGTTCGGGAAAATTCGTTCCATTTCATTCCCGAGCGTCCGTTGCGCGCTGCTATTCTCGGAGAATCCACAGACGATCAAGTTTCTAAACGCGAAACGTTCCGAGACGCGTCGTTCGAGAGGGCCTCGTCCGTAGGATCGTCATCGATGAATTTTCGTCTCCTCGCTGCTCGCCCGAAGAAAATCGGTCGGCGAAGCGACGATCGCTCGAACGAAACGTCGAAACGTCGACTTCGATACCGCCAACGCCGATTTTACTCCCGTTACCGTCGAAGCCCGGCTCGTGTTTCGAGCTGCGAATAATACGACGAGCGGGGAAAATAAAGATGACTGCCCGGCGCAGCTGCGACGGAAGGGAATCGCGGCTAATTACGAATCAACACCCCCGCCGTGATTTTTTCTCCGCGCTCTCGTCAAACTCGTCGAGTCACGTACGTGCTATCGAGCGACCGATAAAAAGCACGAGCCGCACGAATTATAAAAATATACACGCTGGGAGGATGGAAATTTTCACGCGCGACAGTTGCCACCACGGACAGCCGTTCGCTCGTCCCTTAATTGCGCTTCGTCTTCGCGACTTTAACGCGACTCCGACGACGATCCCTCTCCCTCCCGCCCCCGCCCCTGCCCCCGCGTCGCTTGCCCCGCAGTTTTCCCGGGTCGCCCGCCGTCAGCGGTCGAAACTACGCGCGCCGTTGCTGTCGCTCCCGTATTCCGGTTGACGTACGACTACACCCCGGTAGCACCTGCGAGTAGATACGAAAAGACTATCGCCCGGACCGCCGGTGCTGCTGGTACATCTCTCGCGAACGGGAGGATTCGACCCTCGACGGGGGCCAACGTTAATCTCGTAATCCTCGGTTTCCTTGGGAAGTCGTTTATTTGGTAAGCCTCGCTTCGAATACCTCGCTCGGCTCATTGCCGCCGTGTCTCCTTCTCTCCCTTGACTTTTTCTCGTCTTTTTTTTCTTCCTTTTTCCCTCGCGCCGTTCCCGTTGCGTTATTTTCAACCCGGCGCAGCAACCATCGAGCGCCGGACACGGATATTCGTCGCGCCGTTTACGCGTCGACGGCAGCCCCTCGAAAGATCCACGCGAAACGCGTCCGCGCGAACGTCCGTTTTTCGGGCGAAAATCGTACGAACATTCGTACAGCGACGCGAAAATAAACGGCCGACGCGACGAGTTTCGCTGGAACTCGGGCGAGCGCGCGCCGTTACGCGTAGGTATCTACTCGATCGACGACGAACGATTTTCAAATTTTCGGCTACGCGATCGCGATTCCCGACCGTCCTCGAGAGAACGCTACCGGTCCCCGACGAATTTTTCCGAGCCCTCCGAGCTTCGAATCGATGCATCGACCGCGGAGATCGCGGCGTACGGTTCCGGTTCCGGTTCTCTCCCATTTTTTTTTTTTTTTTTTTTTTCATTTTTGGGCCACGATACGTTGCCGTGGCCCGTGTGACGTGGGAGAGTTTCCTACGCGCGCGGCGAGCCGAGAGTGTTCCGTTGCTCGAACGGGATCGTTGCTCGTTCGTTGTCGAGTCGAGAATCGTTCGTAGGACCGAGGGACAGCGGCGGCAATTTGTTTAACTTCAACTCGACGCCTCCGGGGACACGTGAAACACGTGGTGTCAGAGTTGTAACGCGACGCGTAGCGTCCGCCACGAATTTCGGAAATACACCCGTCCCGACGCAAAAAAGGTCGTCGTCGAGGAGACTGCTTGGCGCTTCGCCGCCTGGCCGACGGTCCGAGGGATTCTTTTTTCAAATACCGTTCTGGCAAACGGGGCGGCTATCCGATTACAACGAGCCCGTCGCCCCGGACAGTTTTCTCACATATCGGCACGTACGGGAAACGTTCGCGATCGCGTTCGCGTTCGCCGGGACACGTATCCCGCGAGCCGCGCTTTCTCCTCGTCCCGTTCGTACGCGGGATCGTACGCGTCGAACGTATCACGCCGCTCGGGATCGACGCGCGACGCGCACCACCCTCTAAATACACAAACTACGCGGTTAAGCGGCATATTATTACGGTAGTCGGTCGTACGTCGAGGTTACCGCCGCGCGGGGGAACGACTAGCAGGGCCACCGCCTTGCCGATGCAGCTGCGAGAGATAATGGGAACGAAATCAGTTCGTTTCTATGTTGATCCCGGCGAATCCCTCGGGAATCCCGACGGACTCTCGCGACTATACCTACTCGAGCGAGATCGGCGGTTAGCCGCGACCGCCCCTCCCCCCCCCCCCCCCCCCCCCCCCCGACTGCGAAGTCATCGAGGAGAAAGTCGCGGCGGTAAACGCGAGAATTCTCGCCGCGGCGCATCGTCGTCGGTATCGCGATTCGTCCTCCTACCTCTCGACCTTGCCCGATTCCTATCGTCGTCAATTTTTCACCTTCCGAGTCATTCGCCGTCGCGAGGTTCTCCCCCCCCCCCCCCGTCCCCCTCCCCCGTCCTTCTTATCGGGCGTCGTTAGAGGTACGTTTACGGAGATAATAACCGCACCACCGGCGGTTAGTACCATTATTATTACTTGTCGCCCATTATCGGGACATCTGCTCGCGACGGATACTCGGATCCCTTCGCTGCTTCGCGAAGAAAACATCCGCGATCGTTCGCGAGACGATCCACCCCGGGGTTATCCTCCGCCAACATCGAGGGTTGGGGGGGGGGGGGCATAGTATTATTATTATTATTATTATACGTCGCTTCGAATCGTCGTTGTCGGTGAGTTCGTACCGCGAAACGATCAATTGCAATCTGACGTGTCGCGGGGAAACGAATCGGCGTGGCGTCGAGTGAAACGTTCAAAGTCGAATCGAAAAACTCAGTCATTACCGTCGGATATTTGTCAACGTTGCTCTCGTGCCTCTATCGGTTATCGGGATCGTCTATTCGTTTATCGTCGAGGCGACTTGGGTCACGTGCGAAACTGCCGCTGGGTACCGCGATCGTGATCATCGTTGCGACAGGTGCGCGACGGGTACGGCTCGTTGTCGTTTAGACCGACGACTGGCAAACTTTCGACGATCCGAGCTCTTGCGCGGTAGGATCGGAATCGCGGCCGCGACGGACAGATTCGACCGGGCTGTCTCATCGAGGCGCGATAAATCGCGATCGAGTCGCGGTCGCCGAAAAGTCTCGGGGGTCTCGGCTCCCGAGAGGTATTCCCCTGGGAGGTATACGGCTAGCCGAGCAATTTGTCAACGCTTAATAGGAGACGAGTCGGAAAAGGGGTTGTCTGTTGGTGGTGCCGGTCGCATCTGCCGACCACCGACGGCACGCTCGGCCAATAATAAAGGGGTTAAAATGGTACGACGACCTTGGGGTTGGAAAAATTGCCTCGAAAATTCGCGTTCCCCTCGTCGTCCGATAGCGTTTCACTTCCCGTCGGGGTACATCGTTCGGGGAACGAGCACGGCATCTCCGGTCGCGACGCGAACTGGATCTTCGAAATAGTCGCGCCTCGATGCGAAATCCACCGCGATGACGAGTTGCGAGCTTATATTTCATTCGACGCCGCGTCTCTTGAAAGGCGAACGGGGTAGAGAATTTGTTCGAGTTGCGCGGTCAAAATCGCCGTCATCCGTATAATTTCCACCGTTTGTCCGCGAATAGAAGAGAGCGAGAGAGAGATTGATCGATCGATCGATCGATTAATTAATTAAGTATGATACCGGAGTACGAGTGATAGAACAATAACATAAAAAAAGGACAGACTAATTACACTCGGTGGAAAAATAAATTACAGTAATATAAAATGAGTAAACGAACAAACAAAAAGAAGAAAATAAAGTAGAGATTACGATAGGCTAATCAATTAATAATAATGAACAATAAATAAAATGGTGAGAATCAAGGCTAGGTGCACGATAAGCAGTTAGAACTTGATTAAGTAAGGTCCAGTAGGAAATATAAAATAAAGCCTACGGGATTTTACTCCGAACCAGCCAAGTCTTTTCAAAACTAAAGAAATATGTTCATCCCGTCGTAAGTCAGAGATAAGTCTAACAGCACGATAATTGAATTATTGAAAAGTTGTTGAAGTATGTCATTTCGCTCATCGGTGACATCGTTGGAGACCAAACAGCAATAGTAAGCAGAAAAAATACTAGGGAGGTATCAAGCTTGATCAGCAATTCTTGGGAGAGTGCATTCCCGTGAAACTTTAATCCGAACAAAGCGAAACGTGCCTACTTTTCTTGGGACCGAGAAAACCTGACTGCGCCACGAGCGATTCAAAGTCATCGTGATTCCCAGGTTTGAGGCCAGGCCGACGCGATGAGGAATAGTGCCGTCGACAGTTGTACGAAAGGGGGGCGATCAAATTCTATCCCCCTAACAACGAGAACCTTAGACTCGTTCGAGTTCAGTTTGAGACCATTGGTGTCGGCATACGGAGAAATTACCTCAACGACACGGGTAATTTTTCGAATGCCATCGTCGAGTCCGGCAGGTGAGCTTTTTAGGTACGTTCGAGAGTCAGCCGCAAAAATCATGACAAACGAAGAAAATGAAGAACAACGAGAGGGAGAGAGATCGCTGACCGAAATCGAATTATCCTTTTCGTCGTGGTTGCGTACAGCATCGAGCCGGGGTAGCGATATTATCCGAGCGACGGGATCAAGTTGGCGCATCGTAATGATAATTTTACCGATAGAGGATTAGTTTCTGATCGATTGCGATGGGCCGCGTTTCGACGTGCCGCATCTCGAATACCGGTTCCGGTTCGTTCGCGGTGATGTTGGCATTTTCCGAATGCGCTCGCGCGATTAGCAGCGGTAATCAGGCGTGTCGCCGCCACCCGGTCACCACGCCTCGTGTTTTCGGGAATACGAAACGACGAATAGAAATCTCCCGGCTCGAACGACGAAACGACGAGCTCGCGGGCGCGCGTTCGTCGTACCCGCGTACGCGGGCGAGAGGAGGACAGCCGACGACGACGACGACGACGACGCGTGGATAGTTTCGCGGAAACGTGGAAATGTAATCACGCGGGGCGAAGGGTGCGATGGACCGTAAACGAACGTGAAAGGAACGGGCAGAGGATGCGAGAGCAATGGGACGGGATCGGAATAAGATCGGGTTTAGCCGCGGTGTCGGGTTCGAGCCCCGGATAAGTCCCAGATAAGTCCGGCTTATCCCGATAAGCCGGTAAGTTAATGAATCACAAAACAGGTGGCGGGGACGGTACTCTCGCCGTATACCCGTTCGCCGTGTCTCTCCCGACCCCGTATGCCCGAGTGCTTCGTGTTTCGACTCTCCGATCACACCCTGCCTTCGTTCCTGCATCGGGTCGCTCTTCCCTCGTCCCACCCCTCCCCCCCCGGCCTTTGGCCAAATTGCACGTCAACCCGACGACGATTCGTTCGAGGCGTTCGCCTCGTCCGTTTTTCCGCGTCCGTTTCGCGGCGCGACAGCCTCGACGCGCCTCGTACGACGTCGCGCGAGCCGAGGGACGCGCGGGCGGCCGGGTTTCGAGGAACGGTGTTCCGTGGGATCCGATAATTTTGGGAATACGTTTGCTCGAAATTTTCGATAGTCTCGCGCTCTCCAGGCTCGATAGATCCGTCGCGCCGGTAACCCGATGATCGCGGCGAACGAGAATACGCCGGCACGTCGTTTCGACGAGGGTGATTGTCGCGTCGAGGAGCGAAACTTCCTCGCTCGTCGTATTCGCTCGTCCGAAACTATGCTCGCAGATGATTAGGCGCGTCACACTCGCGACGTAACGTTGAGAACCGATGAGCCCGAAATAGACGCTCTATTCGACCACCTTCGATCGGATATCGATCAATTATCGATCGAAGCAGTGACAGAACGGAGCTTTGAACCGTTGATAAAAATAATTTTCTCCTACCATCGCCATCCAAAGATCAAACGTGCCGAGTCGTCGTAACACCCGAGCGCGACGCCTCGCCGAGACGATTCGGGCCCGAAGATAATTCCTGACGATTTTCTACCGACCCGACTCGCGGTCGTCGCCTGTCAAATTAAACGTCGTCTCGCGATCGATCCCCGTTCTCGGCTCTCGACGTTCCTCGGTCACCGCGAAAAGTCGATCGCGTATCTTTCCCGTTGCCCAGCCGTCGCGAACCCGTTCGCGGAGGAGTCCGGCGAGACCCCGCTCCGAGTTTCCCGGTCTCCTACGCGAGGGTAACGCGAGCGATCCGGCAGTTTTCGCGTCGAGAGCGGAAAAGCGGCGCAGCGCGGGGACTCGAGTCGCGTCGAGGCGAGAGGTACGTTTTATCGCGCCTATCGCGTCCACGCGGCACTTCGACGGACGGGCCGCGCGCCTTATCTGACGATATCACCCGAAACTTCATCTTTCTCCGTGACGGCTGACAAAAAAGTCGTAAACAAGACCCGCCGCCGAGTCGTTCCCCGCGCCGCGAACGCGAACGCGACGGCTCCGTCGCGCGAGGGAAACGACGAACGCGCGGGTACGCGGACTCGCGTATTCTACCGCGCCGCGTCCCCGAGTCCTTCGCTATTTTAAACGACTCACCACGTTTAAGTTTCTCCAACGGCTCGTGGTGCAGATGGTTGCTGGCCGCGGCGTGGTGGTGGTGCATCGACGACGATCCGTGATGAGAGGCGGCGTGAAGGTCGTGATGGTGCATGGAGCCCTGCAGATGGTCGCCGTGAAGGCCGACCATGGACGCCGCGGCGGCGGCATGCTGGTGATGCTGCACCGATAATCCCGTTGCCGATCCGGTGACGAGATCTTGGAGGCAGAGATCCGAGCCGCCGCCCCCGCCGCCCGCGAGATCGAGGCCCCCCCCGCCCCCACCTCGCTCCATGCTGTAGAACGTTAGCGTCGTGCTGGCCGTGGGTGACAACTTTTCGTACGAAATGCTTCTGTCCCGCGCTCGCGAAAGGGCTTCCTCGTCGAAGATATTCCTCTCCTCCCGTACGTTTCTCTCGGTCTCTCGAGAAACGAGGCGCTCGACGGCGCGGCCGATTATTTTTCCTCCCTCTCGCGCTCGTCGCCTCGCAGCGATCGAGATATATCGCGAGGGAACGGAAGCTCGTCGCACCCGGAGGAACGCGACAGCGGAGCGATGGGTGAAACGAAGGGCGAAACGAGCGGATACGACGGGCAACAGCACCGCTCGAACGAACGAGACGCGTCGCGTCGCGCGAGTCGCACCACCGTTCTCGCGACTCCTCGCCGCCGATTATTATTATTATTATTGGTATCGGTGAACGTGCAGGGTCCGTTTGTCGACAAACGGTACGCTGCCGCGCGTTCTGAAAACGATTGTCATTCGGTCGACGCGACCGCCGACGCGACGACACTCTTCGCGCACCGTTCGCACCGTCGAACCATATTTTTTCCTCTTCTCCTCGATTTTCGAAAAATGTTCCTCGATGAAAACGAGCGCGGCGATAAGCGACCGGCGACGGCTCCCCTCTCGTTATCGATCAATGATTTTCCAAATTTTTGTAATCGCTGGCGTGCTCGGGCGCGGACGTCAGATAAGGCGGTGGACGCCGAGCTCCGTTACGTAAACGCGACTCCGTTCTCCTCGAGACGCGACGTGCTCGGGTATCGTCCGTCCAGCGTTTCGCTGGATTTCGCACTATTCGCGCAGCGTCGCTCGCGCGAAACCCTCGCACCGTTCGCAAACTATCGCGGACGCGGCTCGCGTCGCCCGCGTAAATTAACCACCTCACGTCACCACTGTCATATCACCACTGTTTTCGCCGGTACCTCGCGCGTTTCCCGATCACGGCACACCGCGGCGTTGTCGGGGATCGACGCGCGTACTCGAACACCTTTCCGACGAACTCATTCGCGAGATCGCAGCGGTTCCCAATCCACCGTCGAGTCTGCAGCGAAGCTTCCACGTATCCGGTAAATAATCGCCTCGACGACTCCGCCGTCGAGATCTCGTCGCGTCGACGATCGCGATGGATTCGCGGGAAGATCGCGTGGTGAAAGCGAGGAAGAGGAGGAGCGGGAGATCGAGAGAACGTATTCGAGAAAGTGCGAGAGATTAGATCAGAGAGAGAGAGAGAGAGAGAGAGAGAGAGAGAGAGAGAGAGAGAGAGAGAGAGAGGGAAGAAGAACGAGGTGAAGATAAACGAAGCGAAAGAGAGGCGAATGGAAGGACGATGCGTGGAAAGGGATAAGAGGAGGCGAGAGAGAAAAAGGGAAGAAAAAAAGCGAAAGAGAGAGACAAGGAGGGACAAAGAGAGAGAGAGATTGAGAGAGAGAGAGAGAGAGAGAGAGAGAGAGAGAGAGAGAGAGAGAGAGAGAGAGAAAGAGAGGGAGAAAGAGAGAGAAAGAGAGAGGAGAGGAGAGGAGAGTTAAGTTTTGGCCACGAGCAAGGATCCCGACTCCTTGGTACACTTCGGACTCGGTAACGGAAGTAGTCAGCGGAAGTAGGTAGTCGGTATAGTCCGTAGGTGGGTTCTGGAAGGCTTAGCCGGTTGAGCCGACGGACTGCTAGCCGGCTTAAGTCCGTAAGTCTCTAAGCCGCGTAGATCTAGTGGTCTTGGCTCCTGCACTGCCTCGTCGCGTTCGCGCTCGCTTGCCGGGCGGCCTGACTGTCTGACTGCTCCTCTCCTGTCCTACCCTGCCCTGTCTTGGCCCCTCTGCCCACCCCCCGCCGGTCGTCCCGAGCTGCGCTCGCTCCCCGCTCCGCTCGTGAACGCGGACCAAGTCGCCCCCGTTTTCCGCGATCGTTCCCCACTCCCTGCCTCGGCTGTCGCTCCTACCGGCGTCGCAACGTGCCCGAGCTATGCTGCCTGGTACCTCGCGTTTCCCCCGAAAACCGACGTCATCCCACTTCTCGACCCCCGCGGCTCCTCTTCCTCTCTTTCTATCTCTCTGCGACGAGCGCGGAGAGTTTTGCCAACGCCTCCCCGTCGTTTCCCCGGCCGGTGACTCCCCGTCCCGCATCCCCTCTCCGTTTCCCCTCACCGAAATTCCCGCTCTCTTTATCGCGCGAGGATGACGGCGCGTTGATATCGCGCGCGCGGGGGAGCGCTGCGCGGTCACGCATTTCCCACTGAGAATACTCGAGTACTCCGTAGGTAGCGGCGCTCGAGGTGCGCGCGGTCGCCGGACCTCGGGCGATCCGATCCGATCCGATTCGGGGAGCGCGAACGCGGCGAATAAACGAGGCGAGGAAGCCGAAAACGACGATGGGGGACGGACGGACGAGGAATCGGTCACCGCTGCGCCGAGGACCCGCGGCGAAAACTTACTCGAGACCGTCCGCTGCCCGACGTTTCTCCCACGCTCGAGATTTCGGGGAAAGTTCATTTTTCTCCGGACCCCGAGGGTCGGGAAAGTCGCTTCCTACCGATCCGCCTACCTTCCTCTACCTTTTATCGTCCGTTGGCCAAACGAACACGGCGACGATCCTTCGCCGACGAATCCGATCATCTCCCGCGTTTCACCCGCGCTGACCTTCGCGGACCTCGCGGATCTCGTTACGACGAGGTGAGAATTCCGGAGCGTTCGCGACGAGACCGATGCCCGATGCGAGCTCGATCCGGGTTCGATCGTTTTTGACGGTTACAGCGAGGCGTCGTAGCCGCTGCACGCCGAGGACACGCGAAGAGATGCAGCTATCTGCGCGACGTTATCTCCCCGATCAAACAAAAACTCGTCGCATCGTTGCCGCGACGGACTCGCATTATCGTCGTACTCGTTCGTATCCGCGTGTAAGTCGAGCTACGCCTCGTAAAATTGCACGTTCGTACGAATACTAGCCGATTCGAGTGAACGCGGCGAGGCGGTGGTTCGCGTTCGGCATCAATCGCCTCGTAATTATCGTTGAGGAACGCTCGTTGACGCGATCATCGTGCCTCGTAGTCGAACCCGCTAGGTATACGTGGTTCGCGCGTCGACTGGTCGACTCATCTTTTAAAAATTTTGCGAAAGACTATCGCGAAACGATTCCGGGATTGGCACGATTTCTCGCGAAACTCGTCAACGATGCATCGGTATTTGGATTCTCACGGTTCGTTCTCCTCCATTCGCCCGTACGAATGTGACTTTACAGCTCGCACGTACCTATACGCGTACGAAACCACGCGCTTGTCGCGTTCCCATTCGCCTCGCCGTTCGCGCGCGAAGAAGCATGTATAGGTAGATCTGCGAGCGCGTACGCATCCGTATCTCCTCCGGCGGCGTACGTTCGCGAGCGTACGCGCGCGTACCTATCCTCGCGAAATATACGAGCGATCGAGCGCGAGAGAGAGAACGAGGACGGGGTGTCCTCTTCGCGCAGCGATACGAAGGAACGAGGAAAGACGAGAGGATACCGCGGCTCAGGGAAGTACATACGTCGTCACGACCACCCGCGCACACGCAAATATGTATACATATACATACACGTATATATATATATATATATATATATATATACATACTTGTACGTACGTATATATATATATATATATATATATATATATATATATATATATATATATATATACGTAGTTCAGTTATCGGTCCGTGTCCCGCTACTACGCAACCCCGACGGCAATGCCGTACCGACGCTCGCGAGAAACGGACGTGGCCCGACCACGCCCATCGCGAAGCGGGGGCGTTGCGACGCCTATCGCTCCGTCCGTGATAGAAGCCGCGGCGGCCCTCGAACGGATCGAGGGGAAACGGTCGGTAGTCGTCCGCCCGTCGACTCCGCCGCTTGCTCCTTCTCCTCGCTCGCCGCGTCCACGTAACAGGAATAACGTTGCGTTGATTTTTCACCGCGCGACACCCGAAGTCTCGTACTACGAAGCCGTACGAAGCGGATCGCGCGGCCGACGCGACGACGCTGGAGGACCGTTGCCGGTACAGCCGGGCTCGTAACTTTGTCGCTCGACGACGAGGACGACGAGGACGACGGGAATTCGACCTCGAATCGCATCCGCTTTTGTTTCCTGACCGTCGGTATCGTTCGATTCGCGTCGCTGCGATCGAATTTCGGAATCTCCTCCGCGATCGAACGCGGTGGTCGTTCATCGACGATCGACATTTGACGATTTTCCTCGACTTCGCGAATCCTTTCAACGGTTCGACCGGACCTCCTTCCTTCCATCAACCTTTCGCGAACGGCCATGCAATTCGTTCCAAAGTTGCGTACGTTCGTTGCGTTTCGATCGTTTTTTCGCAAACGTCGTACTTTTCTATCGCTACGTATTTCCGAGCACGAGTCTCTCTCTCTCTTGACGAGTCCATCGAGCACACTCGAGCTACTCGTACCCGTGTCATGGAGCATCTCGTCGTTCCATCTGATCGATCGCTCTAACAACGAGACCGCGTTGAGGGTCGTTGATTTTGCTTTTGTTTTTTCCTGTTTCCCTTATTTTTCTTCTTCCTCGACGTATCGCGTTTCCGCTCAGCCATAGGCTAATGGCGACGTCGTAAAGGAGATAAGGTTCGAATAAACGTTGAGATTTATGGCGAAATCGAAACGTATTTTATCGACTCGCGCGTACGTATCGATACGTCGACAAACTCGTTCAACGACGGCACAATCATACGCGACGGTAGTACAACGTGTTTTTATTCCCGTCGGAAAATCTTCCCACCGGCATGCTCGCTCGCGCGTACCTGTACGCGGGCGTGTACGTGTAAGGCGAATGCCATTGACGGGCGCGCGTGCGTACGTGTACGAGGTAACGTACGACGAGGCCGTGGGATCGGATCGTTACTTTCCTCGGTCTTTACAAATTTTATATCATTTTTATGAAGCATAAAATCGTCGAGAAACCGTACAGGTATTTATCTGCTTCGTGCTTCCGGCGGTGGTACGGCGTCGTCGTTCCACCGGAGCAAAGCCAGACGCACGGAGGTCGCGCGGCGAAGAAATTCTCCCGGCAGCTATAGACGGACGCGGGGTTGGGAAACTCGACGTCACGTGACCCCTGCGCTGGGCGGAGTCTGCGGATTCACCCCTCGCGGACTCCTTCGCGGAAGAGGTGGAGGGGAACGATGGCCGCGGGGGTGGGGAGAGCACCGTAAGCTCCGGGGGAACTCTCCGGGGTTACTCTCGGGTCGGAGGGAAGCTCGAGCGTCGAGAGACGTAGATCCGCCGTTAGGGGTGGGTTCGACGATTTTCGAGACAGCGGGAGTTCGAAGAGACTCTCGATAGCCGCCCGGATAGATTTCCATAGAGAAGTCCCAAACTTGACGATATTACGATCTTTCTCTTCCCGTAGTTCGATCGGCGAAGCGATTCTCGGCGGCGAAACGAAATGCCCGGAGCATTTTCTTCGCGACGCTCCGACGATGGACCGGTCAACGTGATAATAAAATTTGAGATTTTCCAACTCGTCGGCACGTACCCGTGCCGTCGAGCCGTCGAGCTTAACCTCCGCGACCACGATCTTGATCGTCGCTCTATTTGAAAATATTCGCGCACTCGCCGAATCATCGGGGGTGAAAAAAAACGTCAATTTCTTCGATCGCGCCTCGCGCGAAGTCCCCTCCCACGCATCGCCGGTCGAGCCCGCGGTCGAAGCTTTTGTCTTCTCGTTTCCCCGGGAATCGAGACGGCAGCGGTATCGGGCGACGAGCAACGGCGAAAATCTTGTTCGGCGCGAAATCGAATTTCGACGAGTCGACGGAACTTCGTCGAAGTCGACGGTCACCGGCATTCCCCTTCGGATCGCGCAAGGTCAAGATTTCCCTCGCGACCCTCTAGACCGCCGAACATATCGGGGAATTTCCGAGGACGGAAATTCGATTCAAAATCCGCGCCAGAAGAGCAACGTTGCACTCGCATCCCGTCTCCGAAGAATTAGCCGGTCGCGTGCACGCTCGACGCGCCGCACGCCGCTCTTTCGCCTTACGATTCGATTCCTCCTTCGCGGATCACCTCCCCTCGACGCTCCCGTTTCCCTCGCGTTCTCTCCCGGATCTCCCGATCGTTGCCGACGCGAGTGACTTTTTCGTGGTTCTCCCCTCCCCGCACCCATCCCCGTTCGCAGTCGCGCGCCCTCTCACCTCTCGCGATCCTCCTCCGTGTTCTTCCACTCCTATCGTCCCGCCGCCACTCTTGATTCCGCTCCATCAATTTTCAATCACCCACCGAAACTTGCTCGCTCCTCTATCTATCTTTCGGACGACTCGGGCCCTTCTTCGTTGTCGCGGCTTCACCTCGATTCACCCCCGCGCTCGTTACACCCTGAACAGACTTCTTTTCCCCGTCGTTCGCTCGCGACCCTGACGTACGCGGAATCTTTACCTCGCAATCAGCCTTCGAAGGAGCCGACTCGCGCCGAAGAAAATATCCACGCCCGAGTTCTCCCGCGTCCGACAACGAAAATTTCACCTCGTTGTAATCGACAAAAGAACATCTCCTCGGGAGCTTTCCTTCGATGGAACTTGAAACGAACCCGAACGTTGTTGCGCGGGTACGCCGCGGTTCTCCGTGTTCGCCTATTCGTCGAGTCGTTCTACGCGTTTGCTCCTTCCCTCCGCGGGTCTCGCGGAGTCGCGTGTCACGATTAGTTTCGCGCATCGGCAAAGGTCCGCAAACGTTGCGACTCTCGCGATCGACATTTCTCCAAGGTATCGGGGCGGGAAGGGCGGAGGGGAGTTCTTGTCCCGGCGAGAAAAACCGTAGGTATACGTTTTCCTCGGCAAGGACCATTGTTCTTCTTTCCTCGCGTATTGTTTTGTTTTGTCATTCCGAACCGATCGCGATATCTCGCGGATCGGCGTCGTCGCGCGAGTATCGTACCTGTCCGCCGAACTCGCGGAACGTACGATTCGACCATCGTACGTTCGCGCGAACGTACGTCGCGCGGATGATATACCACTCGATGCGACGCGGTGTTCCCCGCGGATCGCGTTACGTCACCGCATGGCCAATGGAAACGAGCCGCGGGGGCGGCGCTTGACTCGCTTCTCAAACATGGCACCGCGCGATCGTACGGCAACGTAACTTTGTCGCTGACAGTACGCGACGAACGTTCCCATCGCGTCCGTCAATCTCGGAGACCTCGTCGCCGACGACGAATGACGGGTCGACGCGAGATCTCGAGAATCGTCGTACGGGACGATGGGCAACGTCTATCCCGCAGATTCTGCTCGCGGCCGATCGATCCTTGCGAAATTTTACCATCGCATCGTCTACGAGCCACGTCGAATTCGGTGGAAATACGTCCAACGACGCGGCGGCATTGGCGGCATCGTAGGTACCAACCAGCTCGCGATCGGACCTCCGATTCCTTCGAATTCCCTCATCTAATCATCCCGTAACCCTCGTAATTTTCTATACGTTCGAATAGCGTTATTTCCGGTTGATATTCCTTCCCTGCCCGATAGTATCCGCATCGCCACCAGTCGTATTTCGGATCTGTTGAGTTGAACGAGGTCGATGACGTTTCTTTGACGATTCCTTGACATTTTCAGCCGATCGATGTTACGGAAAACAGCACGAAGCCGGATAAATACGCGGAAACAAAAAATATTACCTCCTACTATCCTCCGATGGCACTTATTACTATGGCAACGTAGAAAACTAGGTATTAACACGCCGAAACGTTAACAATCATACGTATAGTTGATATACGTATAACTATGGTAGATGGTAACGGTAGGTACCATTTTGCGTACAAGCTACCATTCTAATAATGCAGGCTACCATCTCAATAGTAAAAATCTCCATCAAAAATAATAGCCACAACTTTATTGAATCGGTAGTAATTCTCGTATTATACTATCGTAATAGACGTATTTGTTTTCATTTCTCCGCGAATGATCGCCCCACGGCAACGATCCTCGCGGGCCTTCTTCCGGGCAAACGAGCCGAGATTTTATCGATCAGCCCTCGGTTTATCCGATTCGAATGCGGGAATGCGATTCGCGGTGATCCGTCGTCGTAAAATCGAACGAATTGATTTCATCGGACAGCCGAGAAGCACCCGTTTGCTTTTGTCCCACCGCATTCCCGTTCTCCTGAGAGCATTTTTCAAGGCTTTAATTTCAATTTAACAATTATCATTCTATACCGTCGTATTCATAATCGCGAAAATCTCCGCGTGAAGTATAGCTTTTTATAATTACCCGGGGTAATCTCTTTCGCGGATGATAACTGCAACGGTACTTCGCGTAGGTACACCGCCGAGTACCAACCCGTACGCGAACGCGTGTACGTATAAATACGCGTCTCTTTTCCGTTTCGATACGGCTCTCGAGGTCGCGCGACGCGTTTAATGTGGTCGTTTCGTCCGAAAAGCAGAATCGCAAAACTCGCATAACTTACAACGAGGCTTAAGCTGACCCATGCAAATTATTAGCGTGCCTGCACGTGGAAGAAGGATTAGGCGGAAGAATACGCCCTCGACGATGGAAATGAAAATGAGAAAATAAAAAGCGAAACCATACTTGACATTCACCGCGCTATTTTCGAAACCAACAGTTTTTTTTTCTTCTTACGGGCAGGATATGACGCGTAAGTGTCGCGACTGTGAAACGCGGTTTGTTTCTCATCGGGATAACCCGCGAAGTCGATTCGTCGTCACGATTTTCTGGGGACCGGGGCGGCACGTCGGTTATTTTCCTGAAAAACGTAGCACTGGTTCACATTTCTCGTTCTTCTTGCCCGATCGCCGTTTCTTTCGCCAATTTCAAAGCCATCGAACGGGCACTCGTTACACTGGACGCGACGCGAGCTGGATGCCGGACCGCGACCACCCTGTCACCACTGACGCGGCATCACGAAAGTCGGGCGAACCTGACGTTTCGGCCGACCGGGAACGACACTCGCTACTCGGATGGGAAGCGGGAAGTACGCATCCGTGCACCGAATAAGAAATCGTCTAGCCCCGCAGCAGAATTCTCTAACTCGGTATGCCGAGTACACGGTAAAAACAATTCCGTCACATCGAATGAAAAAAGTCTGCTAGCGAGATTTTTTTATACAAGACTAGGGTCGTTTCGAGACACTGCGCGCGTAGCGACGATGCAGCGCAGCTGTGCGTTAATAGTAACGCCAACCAATGTTAGAGTAACTTTTGAAAAGCGTTTTTCTTCGGTATCAAATTAACATCTTTGGGTGTTGAAAAACGGACTGTGAGAGCAACACTACCGTTTACGTTGAATCGACACGCTAGAATGTTAAATATTCAGCGCAACAAATTTACACTTAACCGATGACGGACAATTTTTTACCGCGTATCGATATATTTCGTTGTCGTTTCGCCTACGAGACTTGCGCCGTTCCCCTGGATCTTCGTTGCTATCGGCGCAACGATAACCGTATACCTCGTTACGGGGCACAACGAGTTAAAGAATTCCGCTACTGATATTCTTTTGCGATCTACGATCCCGTTCGCTACCCAACGTTGACCTATCGATAGCGCGATACGAAACGATCGATCGGATAATTTGTGGATTTGGATGCCGCTACGCGACACGATGACGGCTTTGTACGAGGATTTTTCCGTCACACCGTAATCTTCGTTCCGTCCGCGGCGTTCCCGAGGTAGTTTCTCATTCGCGTCGTGTCTTCGACGGCTCGATCGAACATTTTTCGGGTGAGGATTTCAGGTTTGGACGTTTTAACATCCGTTCGAGGGTCGAAGTTTATATATTACCGGTCGGCTGCGGCGAAATCATTACTTTACTCGAACGAACGACGACGATACGTTCAATATATCATCTTGATATTGATAAATTACCGTACAGCGCATGAAAAGGGATGGAAATTATCGAAGAAATTCGTTTCCTCTCGAACGATCGAGGCGGAATCGAGGCTTCCGCCGCTTGTTTTTTTCCTTCTCTCGATTCGCCGGTTTCGTTTGCCCGCTAGGTATATCGCGAGGGGCCGTCGAGCATCGCCGCTCGTCCGCGACCGCTCGGCAGCCGTCTTCCAGCCGCGATACTCACGGAATGTCGCTCGTTCATCATTTTCTCGAGGCGCGATAGCCGAGAATATTCATGGGGCCCCCGACTTTCGCCCTTCGCGCCCCGAGACTTTCCCTTTCCGGCTAGCCGCAAGGGTGAAACCTCTCGGCTCCCCGGCGTTCCTTTTTACAAAACTCCCGCCCGAGGATCACGCGACGTACGACCCCTCCGACGATCCGACGACCACGTGCCTCGCGTTGCACCTTACGCGTCCGTAATTATACCTACGCGCCGTTGCTCGCGTTGTCTCGTCTTTCTCCAGAGTATTCGGGCGCTCGCCGGCGACCTCGAGCGACGAGACGTCGATCGAAGGTGGTGAAACACGGAGCAAAAAAACCACGAGACGAAATACGAGGGAACTCGGTGCGAAATTTCTCATCCGTGCCGATGCATCGTCCGCGTTTCCTGGAATAGGTAGGAGAAATATTAGGGTCGGTTGTTTGCTCGATCTTGGCCGAGCCCGTACCTCGTCGAGAGTGTTTCGACGTCGAGATGTTCCTCGTCGGTTATCGCTCGTCGCCCCTAACTGATTCGCGAACGTCCCGTTCAACGTCATCGAATCTCAATCTCGTCGGGGTGATCGGAGGTTTGTTTCGTTCGTATCCGGTTGGTCGGAACCTCGCGCTTTTCCGATTCGCGCGTTTACGTACGAAAATTCGACGCGCGTTTTTGGTCTTCCGCGAAACATCTAATTGCGATCGATCGGAAACGATTCGTCTCTCTCGACGACGTCCAGGCGATCGAATATAGGATACGAGGTCACGGAGTAACTCGTTCGCTTCTTCCTGATAGCGCAGCGGCGGTGGTGGCGGCGACGGCGACGGCGGCGGCATGCGGCGCACCGGTAACCAAGATTTACCTCGAAAATGACTGACGGGTCGTAAAATGTTATCGGGTCGCTCTGCCCCGGTCGCTCGCTCGCTCCCGCGACGAGCGTCGCGACGCTATCGCTCGTTCCACGGCTACGCAAATACGACAAATGATGAAACGCAGCCGCTCGCCTACCGATATTCTCGTAACCGTTAATTGTTACAACGCGCGACGATCGCTCGTCTCGTTGTTTCGTTCGTCTGTATTTTCTCGTTTGTTTTCGGAAATATTTCCACCTGCGGCTTCCACCACCGCCACCACTACCACCACCACCTCCACCCGGCAAACACGAGGGGGGTCGCGCGAACGTAGGAGAAAGAGTCGAAGACGCGAGCGTTGGTAACGTTCAACGAATCGAAAGAACGATCGAGGAAGGAGCGAAACGTTCGTCGAAGGTCGCGAACCCCTTGACGAAATTTATCGTCGAAATGGTCCGGGGCCGCGAGAGGAAGGAAGAGAAACGCGACGAGAAACGTCGCGAGTCGGCGGGTGCGTGGGAACGGAGGCACGCGTCCTTTTACCCCGTCGCGTCTCGACGCGCCCGAGGTGTCACCCCGTCGACGCGCCGATTCGGGCAGCTGGAAAATTCACCGGGGATAACAACGTATCACGCGACGCGTACGTAACAATTATGACGGCAAAGTGACAGCCGCGGGGGCATTACGGTGGAACATTTCCGGAAGTGGCGCGCGGCCGACGCGACGTACGTGACG
Organism: Arge pagana; assembly: GCA_963969455.1. Taxonomy (NCBI): domain Eukaryota; kingdom Metazoa; phylum Arthropoda; class Insecta; order Hymenoptera; family Argidae; genus Arge; species Arge pagana. The sequence goes on along the minus strand of OZ018312.1, from coordinate 219,877 downwards.
CAATTCCAACGCCCGTTCGGACTTTCTTTGTATTTATCTCTCGGTCCGTTTGACTGTCCGTAATCTGACTATTTCACGGCTCATGGATTCGAATTAGACCAGGGTCCCTAGGAGAACGATTCCCCTCTCGTCTGTACCAGCCTGATACGACGAACGCGACGAATCCACGACGAACGCGACGCGCGCCCTGTTCGCGTTTCCATGGGTTTTTCTCCCTTTTTCCTCTCTTCTTCGCTCGCTGTCATCCCGACACGAGAGACGCGATTCGTTTCCGACGGTGTTCTCGTTTCGTGCGACGTCGAGTGCATCATCGATAAGCCTGTACGCGGACGAATTCGGTTACCGACGGATCCTCGCGCATGGGAAAACTATTCGCGACGACTACCTTTTCTTTCCGTTCGCGACAAAATACGGAGGGGAATCCACCTACCCGCGTTACGTCGGGATGTTATTTTAGGTAATCCGTGAACGGAGTCGTAGGATGCTGGGAGAGGACGGGGAACGAGCGAGACGGGGTTGCTCGAGGGAGAGAGAGAGAGAGAGCGAGCGAGCGAGCGAGAGAAAGAGAGAGAGAGAGAGAGAGAGAGAGAGCGGGAGAGAGCGGGAGAGAGAGAGTAATCTTCTCGCGGACGGGACTACGGCTTTGATCCTCGGTTTCACCGATCCGGCACGCTCCTAGAATTCGACGAGATGGCTCGCATATTCCCTTCAATCAGCCGACTTCAATTAGTCACGTAAGTATCTGCGATTTCGAAACGTCGGGATGCTTCGCGAACGATTCTCGCTTCGAAATTTGCCGAGACAGACCGGAATATGACTTCGTAATTTGCGCCCTCGCGATCGATTGTCTCGTAGCCGTCGCACCGATCGATCGAATCGATCGAATATTCGTAATCTACGAGATCAACCACCCGAAATGTGGGATCATGCGAAATTCCCAAACCCTCGCGGGTATTCGAATTATTTGCGTATCGTTCGGCTAATTGCGAAACATCATCAAGCACGGCCGACGAAGAATTTTCTCTCTCTCTTTCTCAGCGACGAGTTCCCACAGGCCACCCGCCAACGTTGCTCGGTCAGCCGACCATTCGCCGTGGTCCCCCGCTCGACAAAGACGTGAAACAACATCCTCCGCCACCATCGAGTTGTTTCGAAGTGATTTTAAAGTATAAAGTAAACAGTTGCCAATCGTGCGAACATATTGCACGGAGATATTAAAATATAAGCCTCGCGAAGCGACGATTCGCGACGCGCTGCAACCTTTCGCTTCCCTCGTAGGTACGAGGTACGATCGGACCGTTGTTATTTCTATTCCCCGTCTCGATTCGATGTTTGCACAGGGAACGAGCACGTACTTGAACGCGTCCGCTTCTCTTCCATTTCACCGCGGGCCCGGCTAACTTGATCAATTTCAGCCCCGTAACACCTCGGTTTCGAATCTCGACAAACAACGAGAACAACGTCTTCCGACCATTTCCGAAACCTTGGCGATACAACGAGGCGACAAGAGAGAGCGAGACAGAGCGAGAGAGAGAGAGAGAGAGAGAGAGAGAGGGAGAGGAAGAGAAAGGGATAGCGAGATAGACAGGTATATTAATATTTATGTCTATAACAATATTGGACAATATGGTAGCGGGTAGGTTCGGTAATTAGGCAGTGGTCAAAGAAATAAACATAAAAGAAATTGTTAAAGTTTTTTTTTTAAACAAATAAAGAGCATAGAGAATACATTGATGGATACATTTTATTCACGTGCATTTTGTTGCACAATTGATACATAGCAAAAGTCACAAAAATGATAATACTACAATGCAAGAGAGGAGTGAGCCCCGTTTTATTTTCACCGAGTAACCGCGGAGTAGCGCAGCGCGTGGCCTACCTACCTGTTTCCGATCTATCGAGCTTTCGGGGCGCGATTGACGGTATTTTTCGTCCAACTCTGACAGGATAGAGACAACGCGTCCTCGCATGCCCCTCTGCTATTCTTCCAAGGGGCAGTATCGATAGCGCTCGGGGTCCCGGGTTACCGCAACGGTAGAGAACAAAAATTCGCGATGTACGATCACCGTCCCGATGTTGTTCCTCGAGAGATCAAATAGTTCCGGAAAAATAACGAAGGTCGGGGGACGATCAATCGTACCGACGGTTGTCTCTCCCGATAATTCCTCATCAGATCGAAACGATCGCCGCTTCGTGTTCGGGCGAACCTCGAGAGGCGAAGAAAGAAGTCTTCTTTCCATTTCGTTAACGGTATCTTTCCGAGGCGAAATACCATAAAAAGTAAATTAAGTAAGAATTAAATAGAAATAAAACCGGTCGCCCAAGTAATTGGCTTCGTGGCTTGTTCGTTGGTCGACCCAGGTATAGCTACAGCCCTCTCTCTTACCACGTCTCTCTCTCTCTCTCTCTCTCTCTCTCTCTCTCTCTCTCTCTCTCTCTCTCTCTCTCTCTCTCTCTCTCTCTCTCTCTCTCTCTCTCTCTCTCGATGTATCTTCCATTCCCGACCTCTCCGCCAACGAAACGTTTCCGAGGTCCGAAAGGTCCTTCGCGTCGCGTCGCGCTCGTGATTAATATTGATTTTATCGCGAAGGAAAACGAGTTTTCCTCGGAAGAGCGGTACCGTTTCGATTCTCGCGTACCGTTCGTTTCCGAAAACGTCGCGCGAAACGACGGATGAGTTCGTCGTCGTCGTCGGTGAACTTGTCAGTCGAGGCCGTAGCGTTGGGTCATTCGAATTAATTGATTCGATCCGTAACTCGTCGAGATCGGAAACGGGCGCGGGGAGAGGGGAGGAGGGGTGAACCGCGGACGTCGCAGCGTGCGCGGTGCACGCGATCGAGGCGGGAATAATCGTTTTATCCGATCGTGTCGACAAATTGGCTCGGAGATGATATCGCTCGATCGCACCGATTCCGTTCTCTCGTCGCCGTACCCCGCGTCGAGCCCGCACCGTTTTTCGAGCGGGCGACGCGCTCGCGTATGAGTCAGTGCTCGGGGCGCGGGGACGACGACTAGCGAAGGACCGATCGGTCGCGCGATCCATGCGGCTGAAAAAGGGAGAGCGCGGTTCTCATTACGCGGTAATCCCTGTTTGCAATGAACCAGCTCCCCGCTGCTTTTCCTCGTTACCCGAGCCCCGCGCCCGTGCGCGAGCGCCGGTACGTTTTCGGTCGCCCTTATGGTCGCCCGATCCCGAGTCAGCTGCGCCGCGACCGAGCGCATCGTTCGCGGATCGCATCCACCCTTTCCGTACGATCGTCTTCGCGTCTCCCTCGTATCCGCGTACGCGCGTACCAACGGACACGCGCCCCCGCCGGGTAATCCGGCTATGATTGCACCGGTAGCCTAACCATACGCCGACCCCGTCGCCCGTTTACCCGCCACCGCGAACGTTGGCGCGACACCGCATCTTTTCGCCCCCCGCGTACGAGTGCAGCGGTCCAGTCGTTCTCGTTTTTCCATCCTCTCGCGTCCCCTTTCTCCCCGGGATTTTCATCAACTATCGCGTAAACGCCTGCCCACGGCCACGATCGTCGGGTTGGCTCGTCTGTCCGGATACCTTGCCGCGCGTGACCTGAAATACTCCGCAATCGTCGTCGTTTTTGTCCTCTTCGGCACTCCGACTCACCCGGCGCCCCGGCGTCGGCTATACCTACTCGTAACGTACAGGTACTCGTACGCCCGTGGAGCAACGAGCTACGAGGGCTCGGCCACGCGAATGGTATCGAGGAGGCAAATCACTCAGGGGTGTTCGGTTCTGCACGGCGGGTCGATCGCGTCCCACTTCGACGCAACGGTTGACACCAATATCGTTGGTAAATAGTCGTTAAACGTACCCGTACCACGCACGGTTTTCGATAGTATTGCAGATAAGATATCACGTATTAACGATGTCGAACAAATACAGTTTATATCTACTTCCTGCATACGACGATCTCGATAACGGCTGAAGGCCATAGCCTTGCGATCTCTTTCTCCTTGGATCGGCACGAGGGTTATCCGAACGATTCCGCCACGGCTTGTCCCGAATATGCGAACGGGCCAAAGGTGCCGATAATAAAGTCGGAATCAAAGGTATTAGCCTGCTCCTCGTCGTCGCGGTGAGGGACAACGCGGCGACGGGGAAATCCTTGCTGACCGCGCGTCCGCCGTCTCCGTTCGCCCGTACGCTCTCGTATTCGCCGGCGTGAATTTCTCGCTCGCGCGAGGATTCCGCGGAAGGATCGATGGAACGGAAGGAAACAGTACACGGAGGACGTTCGTCGATTTCTTCGTCGTTTAATTACGTCGACGTCGGGAAATCGTTGGCGGACGAGGGCGCGTTCGCCTCGCCTTCTCAAATTCCGTAAAACGTTCCGTCGATTTTTCGACTGTAGCCAGGATTCGTCCGGTCGGTGTGCGGTCCTTCGATCGCTAATTTCAGAGTGCTCGGATGAACCTTCCTCCTCGTACCACCACCAGCGTTCTCCGCGCACGCGTCAGTCTCGAAGTACAAGTTGTCGCCCAATCGCGGCGGCGGTTCGGTAAATACCTGGAAAAAGCGAAACGATTTCCCCCTCCTCGTTACAGTTCCGTTTCGAGGCGCGCGGCAGGTACGCGATCGCTGCTGTACCTATCATCGTAGACGATCTAATCTCTCTCTTAGCCGGCGTTTAATAAATTAGAGCGTGCATTCTAATTTTTAGCAATAAATTATTGATAATGGCTTATCTTTACGACCGATCGTTACGACCGTAAATTCGTTCGGTCGTCGCGACGCGTCAGCTCCGCGTTCTTTTTGTGTACCGTCGATAGAAATCGAACCTATAAACGACGATCGGAGCGCGTTCCGACGCGCGATAAAACAAACCAACGAGACAAACCGACGTCGTCGTCGGCGTTCCCTTTCCTCACCTTTATTCGATTTCGAAGGACGCGCCAAGTTTCCTCGTTCAAGGTTTCCGGCTGCACGTAGACGTAACTCTTCGGTATCAACGTATCCGCGTCGTGAACGTAGCACGAGGACAATGCCAGGTCCAATGCGTCGTCGGGAACCTGGAGGGAAAGCAATCCCCGCGTTGAAACGCGAGCGCATATTTGGATATTCCTTCGAGCTCGGAGGTTCCGAGCCCTTCGACCTCGCCGAGATATCGGAATTGTCGACCGACTCGTGCGAGTATCCCGTTCGTTACCTACGTACCTTCGGTCTGACGAGGCGGTGGTCCTTTCTGATGCTGTTCAAAGTATGATGGGCGAACAGGCGCTCGTGCGGTCGCAAACGTTCGTACCATCGCGGATCATCCGGGTCCACCTTCGAACCGAGAACGGGTCCCCTCGACGTCCAGACTCCCTCTCGCGGTGCTACGTCCGGAACGGCGTACGGATTTCTCGCCAAGCTGACGCCGAATTTTCGTCCTTTTTCGGCCATACTCGCCTTTCTCCGCGATAAATGATTAGGCATTTCATCGAAAATTAAGCGCCACGCCGACCGAGATCGCAATTTTCCTCGAATCTCGTCGGAACGCGCGTTTTAAAATGGAGAGAAAAGCGGAATACGCGACCCGTACCTTCGCGGTATAACCCGAGAAGTTGTTCGGATGTTCGACCGTTTCGATACATTCGACCGTCATTTTTCTCGATCAATCGGACGGGGGCGCGGGACGAAGAGGAGGAGAAAAGGAAAAACCTCGCCCAAACGAGCAGAACTCGAGCGACGCGATCGAAAAATTTCGACGAACCGACGCGACGCGCGTTATTTCGCGACGACGAGAACGAAGGGTCGTGATTTCGCGCAGCAACGAGCACGAACCAACGCGTTTTGGTGACAAAGACAACTCTAGCAAGATGAGTTTTGGACAATTGTAATCCTTCGTCGAACTCGCGCGAGTCGCGATGGACGCGTAAACATGTTAAATAGCGTCGAGATAGACCAGATAAGAGTGTCGCGTGTACGTTGTCGCTTTCCCGGGCGTAGCGATAGCAGTACGTTAACAGCAGCTGTTAACAGAGGTAGGTAAATGAGAGAATTGCGTAAGAAATTAAATAAGAAATCGTCTGTGACATTTCGTGGCGCCAACGACGCTCCGCGTGGCGTGACATCTATTTTCACGGTTCGTAGTCACACGGCTGTACTCGCTCTCTCGTTCTCTCGCACGCGCGCGCCACTTTGCTCGTCTTCGATGCTCGGGGACAGCGTGCTACGCAACGAGGAACGTCTCGGAGACGAACGGAAAAACTCCCGCGCTACCACGGTCATCTCGACGCGAGGGGATGATACCGCGGAGTACCGAACGGAGAGGACGAGCGTGAAAGAGGGAGAGGTAGAGGGCGACGACGAGCACGCGGAACGGGGAAGAAAGAGCGAGAGAGAGAGAGAGAGAGAGAAAGACGGCGCTTGATTTACGAGTATCTGTTTGCGTGACCTCGCCTTGTCCTGTGCGTGTTTGCTCTGACTTATAAACGACTCAACATTTGCTTGCTTTGGAAAAGGTCTCTGCCGTCCAACTATGAGTCTAATAATCATAGTTTAGACACACAGAATTCTACACACGCGCGCGCGTATGCACATATTTTCCTTGCACGTTATTTATATTGTCTGGCGAGATCGTCGCGACGACTCATTCCCGATGCGTCTCCGTGTCAGATTTACTCCGCGTGAAAAATTTCCGTGCAACAAAACGAAACGGGTTCGAGAAGGAAAGCGAGCGAAAGAGAGAGAGAGAGAGAGAGAGAGAGAGAGAGAGAGAGAGAGAGAGAGAGAGAGAGAGAGAGAGAGAGAGAGAGAGAGAGAAAACTACCACGACGGCGAAACATCGTTCGGAAAATGTGAGGAAAAAGAAATCTGCCCAGGGGTCGTCGGTGCGTCGGGTGTCGGTGAAGTTGGCTTGGAATTTGTTCACGGAAATATTGACACGGAATAAACGGATCCGAAGTGTCCGTTACTCGCGGCCCTGGTCGCCAACGTAGGAATCTAATTCGGGTGTCGGCGAACGTTTTCGTTTAAATTGATTCTCGACATTCGAACAAATCCTAAGCCTCGCGATCGGAGCCGACCGCTGATCCCAGATTTCCCGTAGGTGAGAGCGGTAATGAACAAACGTGAATGATGATTCCATAAAACTGTCAGGCGAGTCTGATCGACGCGATTTTCTCCTACCGGTAACGCAACGATTGAAATTTTGGAAAGATCAATCACGTTATCGATCTCCCTAAGATTGTTTATCTCGCTCGTTCGCAACAGGCCACGCGGCATTTTCATCGCGCGTTTTTCGCTAGCCGCTGGTATCTCGTGATTCGCGAAACGCTGGCGCGACGGAAACCGGGCAACATTTCGCCGCGAAACTGCGGGGAAACGAAAGAAACGGGATCGAGAAACGGTCGATCGCGAACGAGGCAACAACGCGAGGCGGAACGGGTTACCGAGGAAAACGACGCCTATCCCTGTCGGCGGGATAGCGGGCAATAATCCGTCGTCGAGGTCGTATGTATCGACGTGCGAGTCGCGGCTTGCCGATGTCCGATATTGAAATCCAATGTAATTTATGTTGTTCCTCGCATGCGTAATGCTGTTTGTACAAAAGCGGGTTGGCCACGTGCCAACGCGTGCGGTCCGAGCTACGCTCGAGCCACCGTTCCCTTCCTCCGCCGATTCTTACCGCCTCCCATTGTTTGCCGATGGTCGTACGTACGCGCGTACGTGTCGTACCGTGCTTACCCGAAAAATCTTCCCGCTGGTCGCGGGTCGCGGTCGTCGCTCCGGGTAGGGGTTCGAAACTCGTAGAACGCTTTCACGCCCTTCGCTCGATACCGCACGATTGATGGGAGATCATTGTTCGACCGAATCTTGCTAATACGACGCCGCCTCGTTCAATTTTAATCGAAACAAAATGCGAAAAAAAAAACTGTTCGCGGGTCGCGAAAAGATCGCCGCGTAACAATTTTAGTCACGAGCGAAGGCCACGTTCCTCGAACGAGCCGTCCCATTGAAATCATTTCGGTTCGAAGCATTCGAATAACCCAGTTTATTAAGTTTCTTAGATTTTTAATTTTTTTTCAACTTCCTTTCGATGCCTTTTCGCCGAGATCCGTGCCGCGAGATAACGCCAATTCGCGAGATAACCAGATTCGCGTTTCGGTTGAATTTTTCGAAACGGGTCAGCCTCGGAATTTCGACGATCGGACAGATGTGCCCCGCGATAGCATTTTTCGCGTCAGCGATCGCGCAACAACGACGTTAGGCGAATAGAGCAAGCGACACGCCTAATCGCCTGATCGCCGCGCGTGGCCGGCGCACGCGACGCACGCGAACGTTTCGCCTCGGATAAACACGGAGTAACCGACGAATCCTCGAAATTTTCACGGACGCCGCTCCGGATCGCCGTTCGCCCGCTGCCCTTTTCCGTGCCGAATATTCGAGGATCGGAGACGTTCGTCGTTCTCTTGGTCGCTGCTCGTTGCTCGCGTCGCCGCGTATCGTTTTTCATCCGCTCCCGGCTCGTACTCGTACGGTGGCGCGTCGGGAAGGAAAAGGAACGAACGAGGCGTCGGGTCGGCAGGGGTAGCGGAATCGCGTCCCCGTTCTAATCCTATAATATCTTCGGGTATTGGCATCGGAATAAGTATAATATTATGGAATGGCGCGTTCGAACGGAGAAGGACAGTTCCCACACAACGGAGCGGGACGGACAATAGAGGCGGTCGTCGCCCGTAGGGATGATATTGCCAATATTTGGTTTGATTCTCGCGCGAGATCGTCGGCGTCCTCGTCGGGCCGCCGTCCCGGGGTCGGAGAGGAATAGCGGTTGGGGCGGCTGGGCCCGTGTATATTAGACGTTCGTGAATTACCATTTGAATGATACCGCGTGGCTGGTCGTTCATTGTTCGTCCCGCCTCGTCCGGACGAGTCCTTTCCCGAATGGATTCGCAAAAGTCACCGTATGTCGTCGTCGTCGTCGTCGTCCCGATTCTCAAGATCGGAACTCGCCGATCGACCGAACGAGGCGCGCCGTCGATACGATTTCGGGTGTTTCCGCGACCTCCGAGGCTTCGAGGACGGGAGACGCGTCACCGGGAACGAGTCGATGCGAATGGAAACTCAGGAGGATGCGATAAGCGAAGAGAAACGCGAAATCGTCGAGTCGTTCCTCGTTGCACCCTCTTCGAAACGTGCGAATTCGATATCGGCGTAGCGCGAGTAGGAGCGAAACGACCAATCCGAGTTACGAGGATCGACGAGGCGGGGAAGGGAAAGGGCGAGAGGCAGGAGGGATGGGGAGAGAGGCTCCGGTGATACGAACGGTCGCCGACGATAATTGTAAAAGAAATCACCACCCGGCGTGTCTAACGTCCCTCGTTGAAGATCGGATGGTGCGAAAACGCGTCGGGGGCACGCCGGGCACGCGCGCGACAGGTGGCCCGTGAAATCGGAGCAAAATGTTGGACGATCGCGAATCGAATGCGACCGATTACACGGTGGAGGTTAATCGGTTCTAGGAGAGCGCAGTCGCTTCGTCGATCCCACGACGAATGGGCGTCCCTCGTTTTAGCGACGAGTCGAATCTCGTTCTTCGCTCGCGCTTACCGATTTGGCGCCAGGGATCGTTTTCCGTCTGGAACGATCATTTTTCTCCTCCCTTCCGCTTTTCCCGCTCTTCCCGTTCTTCCCGCTCTCCGCGTTGGAGGCGGATGAAAAACCGACGCGCCATTTGCATACCGATGATCGAGGAGTTTAGGTATGCGAGAACGGTCGCGGAATTTCGAGACGCGCGAGCGTGGTTTACGGATTTTAACGTTTCGCGTTCGTTTCCATTCGAATGGTAATCGAGTACGTAACGTAATTGTATTCGCCGCGAACGTAAGCCGCGCGGCGGCATTGTTTCAGCATTGTTCTCGACGAGTCGTTCGGTACCGTCGTGTTACCGGGTGCGAACGCGATGCTACCCCCTTCGCGTCGACGTACGCTCTCGCGCGATAGTTCGAGGCGGCTCGAAAGCGCCGCGGACGACGGAACGCGCGGAGGGACGAGAGGAGGAAAAACTTAAGGTTGCGGACGTCGGCGGGCAAAAATATCCAGGATTCGGCTGCGAGGTTTGTTTTTCTCCCGTAAACGGGAGGCTCGTAGCATCGCGCGAAACGTTGGGATGGCGGGATCCAGCCGGGTTCGAGCCGGGCGCGTCGCGTGGGTCGGGGCTCGATCGAAAGGGGTCGCTGGCTGCCGTGGCTCATACATATTCATCAAACGCTAATTAATCATCGCCCGGCAAACCCACACCGGCTCTCGTTCCTCTACCGTCCTCTCTCCCGCCCACTCCCGTTGTACGACCCGAGAGGACAAAAACGCGGCACGCGCTGCGGAAGCTTTCCATTATATGTAAAACGCGAGAGCCTCCCGCGCCCGGAATACACCCGCGCGAATTCGTAATACGAAACGCGACCGCGATCGGAACTCGAACCGTAGCGCTTCTCGCAAATTATTCGACCGTCTCCGCGAATTATTCCCGACGCGCGCGGCCATAAATTAGATTCGGAGGTCGAGGTAGACGCGCGGAATCACCGGGATCGCGGTTCGACGCCCCTCGACCATCTTCCCTGAACGCGGAGTTACGTACGAGCCGCCGATACGCGTACCTGCTATGCGACGAAACGCGCGCCGGTCGCTGGAGAGCGGGAGGGAAGAGAAGAAGCGAGAAACGAGCTCGAATCGAGAGTTTCGACGAAGGCAACCTCCGAATCGCGATCGGTACGGTCGCGTGAATTTCAACGAAGGGCCATCGTCGGGCGGAAATCGTATTTGTTGCCGCCGAGGTGGTGGATCGTTTCGGCGGGCCCCGTTCCGCAAAGTGGCGTAACGCGCATCGCACGCGTAATCGATTCCGATCGTTAACTCTCCGATCCTGTTTGCCAATTTCGTTTCAGGAGTCGAGGGCAGCCAAAATTATACCTTTTCCCGTCGCTCGCTCGCCCCACGTCGTTGATGTCTTGGTACGGACACCGCACGACGGCAGGAGGGCTGGCTCGGCCCCCTCGTATAATTAGATATCGTTTATTTTATACCCCGCGGCTTCCGGTTCGTTGGACCGGGTTGGATCTTTTCACGGCTCGGCAGATCGGCGACGATCTTCCGTTTCTGTCTCTCCGTGGCTAGTGACGACCGCGGATCGCTGATTCCGTGCTTTTTCCCGTCGTTTCTCGGCTCGCCTACGGGAATCCTCGGCGCGTTCGGAAAAATAAATCCGATGAAATCGGCGTTTGCCGATGGAAAAGACAAATATATATATATACGTATGTGTCAGGTGAAAGGTGATAAAATAATGTTCCGCGGGGGGGGGGGGGGGGGGGGGTACCCCGGGGTTCATTCAATTGCAAAGAGATACGGGACAATCGATCATTCTTAGAGAGAATTTACATGACATTGCCGCTCGAGCGTTATATTGGTACTTCGGGGGTCCTATCATCCCTTCTCCGCACCGACGCGACGCCCAAATCCGCGCGCCTAGGCACCTAACGGCGACGGAGGACCCTCGCGAGCTCGCCTCCCGGCACAGATGCCGGGGGCGGAAAATGCTCCTTTGCCCCGCTGTCTCGCACCCTCCTCGTTTTCCCCGGCATTTCGCAGCGACAACACCGAGTCCAAAGGTCGTCCGGGACGATTTAAACGCGTCTCCGCGAGAGAAGACAAAGAGAGAGAGAGAGAGAGAGAGAGAGACGTCTTGAACGACCACGCTCATCGTTTTATTCGCGCACGTCGAAAGTTCGACGGTACCGGTTCAGGTCCGATGGTGATCCGAAGATGCGCGCGATTTTTTCCCTTGCAATTTTTCGGGCCACGCGATAATCTGTCGGCAAAACTGCTTGTACGTGAAATCGCGGCAACGGATCGGCAGATTGCTCGTTGACAAATGACCACGGAAGCTCACCGCCCGGAAGACATATGGTCACATAAAAAAGAGATACAGAAGGTCGTCGATCCGATATTAATGGAGACCAAACACCGAGCATTCCGTGTCCCCACGGAGTACAAAACCCACCTACCCACGCACGCGCGCACACGTACAACGCGAAATGTGCAAAGGTATATATATAAACACGCGCGATTGTGGGTCACGATCACTCCTCCTCCGGTGGCCGGATAATGCAGCGTCATAACGTACCGTAATACAAAGCCCGTGTGTGTACACGCATTTCTCTCTCGTACAATGGGATGATCTATGACTACGGGCCTAAGTATCACCGAGTCAACCCCATAAAAATAAGCAGACTAGACCAGCGATACAGGGATTGAGCCGAGTCGGCGGACACCGGGAGAGCGAGCGAGCGAGCGAGCGAACGAGAGAGAGAGAGAGAGAGGACGAGCGAGAGGAGCAGCGGCAGATCTCGGCTCGTCGCAAACAGCACGGAGATAAAATTTAGGGGTTACATCTGTTTGATCTGTCGTCGAGCCACGCCTACGACGGTCAGATAATTTTTTACCGCGCGTGGAAAAAACTTTGCGGTGCATAATCCGATGCGACGAGCAACGCGGCGGCGACGACGCTCGCTTCGGGAATAGGAACGAACGTAACGACAGATCGACGATCCTTCCCGGGATCTTGGCAAATTTTACCTATCAACGTTCTCCCGTTTCCGAAAGACGTGGAATCGTCGAGCGAATATCGTTCCAAAATCTCGTCCGCCGATACGAACGATCGGCGGAAGATCGCACCGTCCGACGAGCCGCGTATCGGGAAACGGGGATGCTCGGTCGACGCGCGCGTGCAATCGGGGGCACGACGACCTTCTTCTCGTTCTCGCGTTGCCGGGACGGCCGGGAATATTCGCGACGCGGGACCAGGACGCGTCGGCGTTTCGCCGTCTTCGTTTCTTACAGCACCGTTCTCGTCGCGTCGCGTGTTCGTAATATCCGAGGCGAAAGAGAATCCGTAATGCGGATGATTTTCTACGCGCGAACTATGATTAAAATTGGACGTCGCGAGTCTGCCTTCCTCCCTCCGTCGTCCGCGCAGCGATGGGTCGGGCGACCCTCGAAATCGGTCGGGGCGCGTGTCGGCCCCCGTCCGGTCTCGCGCCCCCCGATCGCACGAGAGAGAGAGCGAGAGGGGGAGGGGGGAGAGAGAGAGAGACGTTCGCTTCCGAGGTAGGTACGTCGTACGAGACGAGAGAGCGGCCCGAGAGATCGACCGTCCGAGCGCGGCCCGAGAGGATCAAAGAAGTTCGGTCCGCCAGGGAAACGACGCTCTCCATCGTTCTGACGTATTAGATAGAGATTGGCCTGGACAGGCACGCGTTCTCTGCAACTCTTGCAGCGTCGAACCAATTTCGGAACGAACGCCACGCGCGCGAAAATTTCCGTTCACGTTGATCCGCGCCCACGGTACGCCGTGATCTCGCTAGAAATGGGAAAGCGGAGAGAAGGAGAGCTAGAATCGGCTCACCCCTTTCGTTTCCGACGAACAAGCTCGACGGGAATCCGAGACAGGTACGGAAAAATCGGACTCGCGTCGGAGAAACGAAATCCATTGAAAATAAAAACACCCCCGCGCAAAAGATGTCGCGAGAGATAGACGACGTTCGCTTATCAACGATCGTTCGCCAATAAAACTTGTTCTCGAACTATCGGATCTATTTACCCGTTGCCCGGTACAGGTACGAGCTAATTGGTCGCAATATAAAGCTTGAACGTTCAATTAAAACGTCCGCCACGGATCGCGTACCCGATGAATTACAACCTTTTACTTCGAGCGTTTAACGCAGAGATGCGAGCCGATCGACGACGCTCGCGGTTTTCCCGGCGATGATAACGTCGCGAGATCGCGACGCGAGATCGTGCCTCCGGAAAACTTACGTCCCGATTTTATCGCGAATAATCGTATCGTACTCACCTGAAATTCGACGAGCTTACGAACAGGCCGAAGCGAAGGAATTATTCGGCGAAATTTTCAGGGTAGTTTTGTCCCTATGGTTACGACGGGATTTCCCCGCTGGTATCCAGGCAGCGTGTTTCGTTGTGTCGATATTTCCACGATATTTCGTCCCGATTCGACGCCGGAGTTCCTAGAGTCGAGCGTCATCTTCGCGCCCGACGCGGAAGCCTTGCGCGTACCGTTCGTTCCATCGGTAAAACCCTCCCGACGATCGGTTATGCCGTTCCCCGGCATCTCCGCGGGTCTTTCTTTCGCCGAGTGCGAATTCGGGTAGCGTCGCGATCCGCTTCTCAACGTACGGAAACGCGCGTAGAGAAGATTCACGCCGCAGTGTCGGGCGACGAGCGTCGCTGGTTTCGAACGTCCACGTCGTTGCACCTGGCAGAGATAACTTTTTTTTTCTTCAAAACCACCGTCGGTGCCGTCGTCGTCGTCGTCGAAGTACGTATCGATTGGAGGGAATTCCGCGAACTACCGGCGGCTGCTACCGTTGACGGTGACGAGAGGTACCGGTCGGTCGGTCGGTCGCATCGACGCGACGGTGAAATCGGAAGCACGACGCGCGCGTCTAGAGACCGCTACCTCGTAGTACCTGCTTTAACGACTGTCGGTAGCTTGGCGCGTGGGTTCCGTGGCTCCCTCTCTCCTGCGCCTTACTTTATTTATTTTCTATTTTCTTTTTTTAGTTCGCGTCGTATCAATTTTTTTGTACTACATTATTTTATTCGTATTATCGTTGCGTCATCTACGTTCAAGTACGTATCTTGCGTTTAATCTCGTGTAACTGAAGTTTATTCTTCTTTTATAGGCGATACGTATAATCCTACCTTACGTACAACGCATCGTACGTTAATAAACCGCTTGCTCTCTTGTTGCTCTCTTTCTCTCTTTTGGTGTTTTTTTGTTTCTACGCGTGTAAAATTATTTTCTACTAGAGTCCAACGGGGTTCTACCCCAAGACTTCGAGAACAAAAATATCAAAATTTTAATCAATATCAATATCTTTGTCTCTCTCTCTCTCTCTCTCTCTCTCTCTCTCTCTCTCTCTCTCTCTCTCTCTCTCTCTCTCTCTCTCTCTCTCTCTCTCTTCTCTCTCTCTCCCCCCGTCACTCCCGGGATAATGATCGCGAGCGACACCTATGCGTCATCGCTTGATAACTCGGAATGGACGGAACATGAACAAGCAAAAAACGTTCGTCCACGGTTACGAGCTCGAATGTCACGAGTACAACGAGCAACGAATGTAAACACTCGCCGACGTATGCGAATTCGTCCCGATCGTTTGTCGTGCGCCGACCATTAAATTCGGAAACGCACAGATTCGGCCAAATTCGGAAGAGAGAGAGAGAGAGAGAGAGAGAGAGAGAGAGAGAGAGAGAGAGAGAGAGAGAGAGAGAGAGAGAGAGAGAGAGAGAGAGAGAGAGGACACGCTCGGACGTCGACGAGGAGAAAGCGACGGAACAGCGGGCGAGCATGAATTCGAAAACGGAGGGAGCCTCGTCTCTTTTCGAAGGATGGAAACCGGAGCGCGATAACAGCAATGGTTGGGAAACGCGTACGAAACGAACGAACGAATCACGGCGTTGCGCTTTTCCGTCGAACCGACGTTGCTCGTTCGCGTTGCGAAGTGGGGCGTCCGCGGGTGGTAATATTGCCGACGGTGCGGAATGCTCGAGGTGAAATCGTACGATGGTCGCGGGTAGTTTTTCACCTCTGCTCGCAGTTGACGCGCGATCAAATCGAGACGACGTACTCGCGTTCGCGTACGATCACCACGATCAAGCCGTGGAAGGTAACGAGCGATCATCGCGGCGAGGATCGAAAGAGAATTTAGTCCCGCGAGGGCCGGTGCGTCGGCAAAGTTTTCGTCCGAGGACAGGTTGACGGACGGACGAACGTGGGAGAGAGAAGAAGAAGAAGAAGAAGAAAAAGAAGAAGCAGGAGAAGAAGAAAGAAGGAAGGTTTTGAAAGACAACGGAACTCTACCAGCGACGCGAGATTGTTTCTTTTGAAAAATGAGCTATCTCGCGGTTGCTGCCTTGGCCCTGGTTGCGTGGTGGTGGTGGTTCGCGTGGTTGAAACCGAGGAGACGCGTTTTGATGTTGATCGATCGGATTCCAGGACCACCGGCGCTACCGTTCATCGGCAACACCATCGAGTTGAACGTCGATCACGACGGTAGGTCGGAAACGGGCGGGATTACCCACCGCTGTCTGGTAAAACTCGTAGTCGCGCTCGTCGTCGTCGTTTTACCTCGTCGCCCGACTCGTTTCTGCCAACGATTGGTAAACGATGGTGATCGGAACGTACGGAATCCCTTTTCCTCGGGCGATACGCGAATCGAACTTTCGGAACCCGCGGGTTTCGAGCGTCGCTCGGAGGGTTTCATTCGGTCTCGTTCGGTTTCATTCCGGGGAAACGGCACGGGAAAACGCGTCGTCCGACGAACGTCGACCGAAAGCCGCGAACGGGCAATCGTCGATGTACCTCGAAAATTTGTGTTCGGACGCGGGGCGCCGTTGCGATCCCCGTGAACGAGCAGACGCGTATATTCGAAAAGAGAACGGTAAATAACACCGAGAACTCGGACAAACGATATTGAATTCGAAATCCCCAGCGTTACGAGACATATTCGTCGTTATAATGCAGCGGTTACGTGACGCTCCGTAAATCAGTCGAAATGCACGTACGCGCATGAAAATTTCGAAACTCTTCGGTCCATTAACGACGCGGACGCAACAACCGACGCGACGTAACCGCCGGCTCGACCTCGTACGTACCTTCGACGATGCTCGATCCGGTAATAACGAGTCGGTCAGATTCGAGCGGTAGCGAACCGATCTTCCCACGTTTCGCCGGCTGTCAATTTCTTTGGGCTCGAATCAAAAAAAAAAAAGACGCGACGACGCGAGTAACGTTTCCGCCACGGATCTAATCGGGAACCTTACGCGCGTGAGGCGGGCGTGATAACCGCTACGCTACGGAAACGATTGATAATAATCGGTAAAGTTCACGACACCCCATGACGTATCGCGTTTTTTTTCTCCCCATTTCATCAACGACCCAGAACTCTTCCAACGACTCATGGGAATGAGATTGTTGTGGGGCAGCCGCGCCGGCATCAACAAGGCTTGGCTCGGCATGTCGCCGTACGTTTTCGTCAGCAAAGCGTCGACGGTAGAGCCGATTTTGGGTAGCAGCCGGCATCTGGACAAGAGCAACGACTACAGGTTTCTTCATTCTTGGCTCGGCACCGGACTATTGACGAGTTCCGGTAATAATTTCGCATTCGTTCGGGAAACGTCGACGTCGTCCGATCGACGAAGATAACGTAATGATGTTGCGATTCGATGGTTGCGTCTAGGTGGAAAGTGGCACTCCCGGAGAAAGATCCTAACGCCGACGTTTCATTTCAAAATACTGGAAGACTTTATCGGCATATTTGCGGAGAAAACGGAAATATTCGTCGATAAATTATCGAAGGAGGTCGGGCGGGACTCCTTCAACGTTTACCCGTACGTCACCCGATGCGCCCTGGACATAATTTGCGGTAAGTTTGTCCGCCGTACCGTTCGCTTGGGTACCGTTCGCCGAATACCCGGGTACCCTACCTAACACGCGGGATCGTTGCAGAAACGGCGATGGGTCGCTGCGTCTACGCGCAAGACGACCGGGAGAGCGTTTACGTAAAGGCGGTGTACGAGTAAGTTGGCCCCACGAACCCCGAACGGCTCGTTTTTAAGCAATCGCACTTACCGTTTCACCCTCGTTTCGCAGAATGGGAAAAATCGTGCAAACTCGCCAAGCAACCCTGTGGTATCATCGCGATTGGATCTTTCGACTCTCGTCTCTCTACAAGCAACACGAGACGTGTATAAAAGTACTCCACGATTTTTCCAACAAGGTAAGCGGTCCGAAAATTTGCGAGAACGCCCTCGAGTCCCGCGCCTCGAAGCTCGGACGAAACTGACTCTCCCGTTGTTTCTTCGACGGCGCGTTATCTCGTTGTTAACCTTCTTTTTCGTTCTCCTTTTCGCTGATCGTCGTATCGGTTCGGCATCGCGTCGCGTCGCATCGCATCGCGATTTACCAGGTGATTTCCGAAAGAAGAGGGAAGATCGAGGAGAATCGTCTCGGTGGTACGTCGCGAATAACGATCACCTAAACGTATCTATAACGTATTTGTCCTTCTTGCGGTTAAGCTCGGGACGCGTGCTAATAAATCGTTTGATCGGTTCAGAACAGGGGACGCGGAAGAGACTGGCATTCCTGGATTTATTGATAGAAGCCTCGCGAGAGGGCGCCCTTCTCTCCGACGAGGATATCCGAGAGGAAGTGGACACTTTCATGTTCGAGGTACGCCCGAATCGGAGAACCCCTCCTCCTCCTCCTCCGTCAAATTCGAATCCGAGGATTCGAGGAGCGTTTCGTAAATATCGTTTTCCTTTCGCTTTATTTCCCAGGGACACGACACGACGTCCTCGGCCATGAGCTGGACGCTCTATTTACTGGGCTGCCATCCCGAGATACAGGTATGTGGTGGCGGTGGCGGCGACGAAACGTAGAGAATACATCGTCTTTTGTCGTTGGGTTCCGAATAACCAACTCCGAAAACTCTCCCGCGCAGGAAAAGGTCTTCGAGGAACTCGAGGAGATATTCGGCGAAGGCGATCCGCATCGGCGGCCGACCCTCGGAGATCTACAGAGGATGAAGCGTCTCGAAGGATGTATCAAGGAAGCCTTACGACTCTATCCCAGCGTCCCTCTCCTGGCCCGGCGAATCTCAGAGG
Source organism: Arge pagana (assembly GCA_963969455.1). Taxonomy (NCBI): domain Eukaryota; kingdom Metazoa; phylum Arthropoda; class Insecta; order Hymenoptera; family Argidae; genus Arge; species Arge pagana. Next base: position 201,189 of record OZ018312.1, on the reverse strand, counting down.
ACGTCCGTATCGGTGAGGGGCGCGACGAGGAGAGGAACGATGCAAACTAAACAAAAACGCAGATCCGTACGTGTACCGTCGCCTTTTCTTTTCGCAGGGAAATATCTCGTGCCCCGCGGGACAACGGCCATCGTTATCATACCGATGCTGCATCGCGATCCGGATACCTTTCCGAATCCGGAACGTTTCGATCCCGATCGATTTCTTCCCGAAAACTCGACCGGCCGACATCCGTTCTCGTACTTGCCGTTCAGCGCTGGACCGCGGAATTGCATCGGTGAGTGCGGGGGGAATCGGGAATGATACCTGGGATACCTCTACCTCGCGCGCGTTATTCCCGAGCACGCGAACGCTCATCGGCGGACTCGCGACGGAATATAATTCGCGAGATTCCTCCCATACCTACGTACGCGTACGATCTCCCGTATCGGATTCTCACCGCTGATAACGTGGCAGGTCAAAAGTTTGCTATGCTGGAGGAGAAGGTCGTCATATCGGGAGTTCTGCGAAGGTACGTCGTCGAGGCCGCCGAACGAAGAGAGGAAATCGTGTTGACCGGCGAGCTAGTGATGCGAGCGAAAAACGGCTTGAACGTTAAAATTACACCGAGGATTCCGTCGGTGCCGCTGTGAATCGTCTCCCGAGGTGATCAACTCGCAACTTCGTTTCTACTCGAACTTTTGATTTCTTCGTTTCTTTTTTCACCTCTGTCTCTTCGCTTATCTATTTTCTCTTCCAATCGGCAGTCGCGGATCGTTGATCGATGATGCCATCGTTTCGTTTCATCTCGTTACAGGTGTACGACGAACGACCAGCGGAGCGGACCCGAGTGATTTGCTCGACGGATCGCCGATCGTTCGAACTCTGACGGGGGTTCGTACGGGGAAGAAATGTATTTTTCCGACGAATAATCGAGAGGAGAGTAGGAGTGTCCCTCGTACGAGAGATACTCGGCGTTGCGAAACGAGGTGTTTGCGCGAGACTCGAGTTCTTGATTTTTCGCAATAAAGTACGATGCAGGGTTTTACCGTTGTTTTAATCGCGCTGAGTCACTCCATCGGAGCGTGGATCGAACGTTTCTATAATTACCGATGCTCTCGCACGCCGGCAACATTGCGCCGATAAACGATGAAACGTTTGATCCGCCGATCAGTATTTCAATTAGCACCGCGTTTTCTCCGATCTCGACGATGGTGGATTTATCGATCGTCGTTTGCGGCGGCCACGGGGGAGAGAGGCGCCGTTCGCTTCGGAACTAATCGAGACGTCGCCTGGGGACTCGTGCTCAGCGCCGTCGTCGTCGTCGTCGTCGATTAAACGCGATTGGTCGATGATCGGGCGCGAGAAGAGGTCGAGGTAATAACCGAGAAACGCGAATTAGGAAACGAACTTCCCTCGCGATACGCGTTTTCGCTTCTCCGCGAGGCTCCCGGCGGGGGAAGGGTGCCGATGCTCGACTCGGCCGCGTTGTTCCGGAAAGAGACAACGTGTATCGAGTTTCAACGCGGGATTCGAGTAACGTCGCGTCCACGACGACGACGCCGACGAGCCGCGAAGCTTCGCGAGACAACGTTTCCGCGATGCCGGAACTTGTTCGATAAACCTTTCCTCGCGTAGGAACGACTTTCAATCGCGCGACGCGTCAGTCCGGCGCTCGGATGCTCGTAGGGCCTTGGCATGCTTTTCCATTTCGATGGAAATGTCGAAAGCGCTTGGAATTTTCGGAACGATCGCGTATCTCGCCACGATCGATGACTCGACGAGAATCGTTATCGGTAGACCTCGACGAACGATCTCGTTGATCGAGTCGCCGATAAGGGAGAACGCGAATAATCGGATCGTTTCGGCCGGAGATTTCATCGGATTTTCGAAATCCCGACGAAAGACTCGTCGCGCGATTGCTTCACGCCCGTCTCGATGGTCGACGATTAAATGAAACGTCGACGCCTCGGGTGTCGCGGCATCCGAGTGACGATCATCGTTAAACTCGACGGGGCACGCGTCGGCTCGGCCGCGAGGCGAGTTGCTCGTCGCACCGGGGCGTTCGACGGCTCTCGACGCCTCCGATCACTTTGTCTACCCGTCGTATCCACCTTTGATCAAAACCGGTAGGACGATAAGCTCGGTCATCGCCGTTGAGGAAGGAGCAGCTGATGGCCGCAGCGACCAACCAGAACGATTCCGACGAGCGAGTAGACCGCGACGCGACCTCGGGCGAACGATACGCGAGTTCGCGTATCCGCTGGATAAATTCAACGATTCGATTGAAAGTACTTTTCGATCCGCCTGGCGAACGAAGATTCGCGCTTATTCCACGATTCACCATCGCCGCGGGGTGGTCGCGGCACCGCGCGGCTCGACGGACAGCCACGCCGGGATTCATCCGCTGACCCGTAAGTTGACGTTTGGCACGAACGCATCGATAATATCGAGGTGGAATTTGCGAGGGCGAACGGCGCGCTAGCGATAACAGGAGTCGTCGAAAATTCACTCGCGTCAAAACTCCGAGGGCCGGGGCAAACCGTACTTCACGTTTCGCCTAGTACTCCCGAACCATCCGAGAATCGCGCGACGTTCCAACGCGTCCGTTTCGCCATTTTTCCACGGACCCGAGGAATTCCACAACCAACCTTGTCGGCGTTAGATTCCATGGTTGCTCCTTTTTTCCCCTTCCCTTCCCTTCCGTTCGTTTCCTTTCGCACCTACGGTGGATCGACTTATCTCTCGCGTTGCCAGCCGGCACGATTCGGTGATTCGTAACTGCTTGGAAACGAAGCCTCGTCGGATTATCAACGATCGCACGCTGGTCCGAGCTCTCGATTTAGCGGGACGAAACCCCCGGATCCGCCGAATGGTTTCTGCTTGGGGTAGTCGGTTTATATAGCGGGCAACGATGGAGAGAAAGGTACGTCCGCTTCGAAAAAGAATATTTTGTATTCCTACCGATGGGTTTATGGGTAAAAAACGTAATAATCGTTATCGCAAAAATTATCCGTATACATCACTTATCGCAGAGATTGCAAAAAAACTCGATTTTCCGCGAAAAAATTCGCGGTGCAGAGAAGTTTGAAAGCATGCCTACGGAATTACAAAAACTGTTAAGACTTTCGCTACCAGGTTACGTGCCAAGGGTTTAAATAGAGGATGATTCTTTCGTCGGAAAATATGAATTCATACGCGACAAGAGGAAATTTATTCACTTTTTTTACCATTGTCGTAGCTTACACAGACTCCTCGAGCCTCCTGTACATAGCTACGAAAAAATATTACGAGCAGGTACCTAGGTACCTACCTACGAGCGTATCGCTGACGTTGACGTATCTGATGTACGTTTACGCATCAACGCGCCGCGGGTATAATTCGTAGCTAACGGGTATGTCGACATACCTTCGAGCGTTTCGACAACGCGACCAGTTTCTCCCCCCGTGGATTCAACTTACCTCGCCATATCCACGCGCCTGCAGATTCGTTCAATTTTCCAAACCGATCTCGCAGGGAAATCCCGAAACTGACGATCTTTATTGCCGGGCGGGGCGGCGGGGGGAGGGGAGGGGATTGCCCGATCGCCGACTATCGTCCCGACGGCTGATGGAAATTCGCGAGGAAGAAGAGACTAAACAGCAAGAACATTTTTAAAAAAAACGAAGCGAGACGAACGATAATCGGTATATCGCAACGATGCCGGCCAGGCGTCGATACCTGTTTTTCAACCGCGTGTGACGATGTCGCAACAAATTCGCTATCTTACTTTCTCTCCGCGCGAACGCGAGCCCGTCTCGCGAGGAAAGTATATATGTGTATATATGTATATACATAAATGGGACATTCCACGCCGAATCGGGCGGTTTGAATAATTTGAACTTTTTATTTCATTCATTTTTTGATATTTTCAACTACCCATCCAAAACCTGTTTCTGGTGAAGTTTGAAATTTTTTTGACCGACGGTTTAAAAGTCGTTCTTTTTCGGTTTTCCGCTCGTGACTTCTTCCAAAATGGTCCAAATTCAAATTTTTGGTTCTGGACATTTCTATTTCTTACATTCTTTTTAGAAAAAATACTAAAAACCTTATTCAAAGTATTTCCATACGCGATTTTTGGGTTTGTAAGTTTTAACCTTGCTTTTAAAACTGTATGGGCGCTAAAAAAATTCGAATTCGGACCATTTTCGAAGAAGTTACGAGCGACAAACCGAAAAAGAGCGTTTGTCGAACCGGTGATCAAAAACTGTCGAACTTCGCGGGAATTTTTTTTTGTCGAACGGGTAGTTAAACGTATCGAAAAACGAAGCAAATCAAAAGTTCAAATCATTCGAACCGTCCGATTTGGCCAGGGATACCCGGTACGTATCTAGCGAAAATTTGTGTAAAACTTTCGTCATCTCGCTTTCCGCAATAATGGCTAGCCGATCACCGACGACGAGACGCGCCAGGAGCATTCGTGTCGCGCGTGACGAGATCAAAGTTCGAGTAAAACTCCACTTTTCATTATACTTGCAAACCTCGAGACCCCGAAGTGGAATTTAAAAATGTACGCTTAGCATGATTTTTTCCGTCGCGTTGAAATTCTAGCTCCGGCGGAGAATGGATAATTCACCTCGACCTACATTGCTCGGAGAATATGATAATTGATCGCGATGCAGGCGCTGACGTAATCCCGTGCCCGCGCGACAGCGAAAAGGGAACGACGAATATTTCGCGCCGTCGATCGCGGTGATCATTTCAAAAACGATCGTCGATTCGGAAATTGGCCGAAAAACGTTGGCGAGCGAATTCGATGGATGGAAAAAGCGCGGAGAGTGAGACTTACGTATCTCGCGCAAACCGTCCGTTTGCTCGGACGCAAGTAGATTCATCGACGAAAAACGAACGCGACGGACCTCGACAAGGAGAGCGGCGAATAGGCATAGGTACGAGTACGAGAGTGGTGGTGCCGGATCGCCGATGGACGACGAACAACGGTGAACCCTGGAGTTATTCGCTTTTCGCGAAGAATCGAGATCGACTCGCCTCGCGAGTATAAACGTGCGCCGCGAAGTCCGAGTCGCGACACTTTCGCGGAGGAGCGGCGGAGCGTTCGCTTTTTTTCTCGCGATTAATCCGCGCGTACCTACGCGACGGTATTGTTTCTACGGGGCGGCGATTATTTCATTTCCGCTTCGAGTTACCCGGGAGGAGATAGGGAAAAAAGCAGGACGCGGCGTAGCGGGAACGTTCCGCGCTCGTCCGATGAATAGACATCGCCTCGTTACCCTGATTGGACGAATTTTATTAGCTCGATTAAATCTCGAATCGTACCATCGATCATACGTTTCTGCCGTTTGTTCTCCGCGCGAATCCTCGGATAACCTTCATCGCCAGGCAACCCTAGTTTCTCGGCTACTCAATCCCGCCGCTCGTTTCCGTTTCGCTACGAAAAAGCCGTCCACGAGCCACGATTTCCGTCAGATTAATTCCGTCCCGGCGTTGCCCTGGGTCGTCGGCGACGGGCGATGTTTTTGTTTTCCGGGTACGCGGAACGCGTCGTTTTCGATCTCTCGGCTACGTCCGTGCCGAAAGCGCAGCTCGGCAAATCGTTTTTCGCGACCGTTCGCCAGTTTTCGGACGCGCCGCCGCGCGTTTCGATTCGCGAGAAGGAACGAGGGAAACGGGAGAAAAGGCGTCGCGCCCGGAAAGATGCGACGTTTCCGAATCCGTTCGGTGTAAGCGGAGTAATTCGGTGCGCGAGGTTTCGATTCCTAAGTAACGATGACGCGATCGTCGGCGCGTCGAGGTCAGCCTCGAGCAACGACGATCGGCGGTCGGACCCTTCGATGGCGCGACGGGACGTGCGATTAAATTTCCTCGTTAAATCTATTCTCGTCGCTCGGTAAGAAGCGACCAATTACGAAGAACGAAGGAGAACGAAAGCCGTCACGCGCGGGCCTACGATGTTCCTCGTTCCGCGCGGCGCGAACATCTGGCTGCGCGGTGGATCCGAGAGACACGGTACCCGCTCTGCCGGGAACGGGCAATGATCCATTGCCAGCCGCCGTCGTCCCCCGCCCCCTTCCACCGGCCGCGGCCGCGACTAAAAAAACCTCTCTCCGGTCAGCTACGGGGAGCGTGTAATTCTCGCGATTCGCGTGCCAGCGATGACGATTCCGCTCGCGGACACGCTCGGTGACGTTCGACGCGTACGGTCAACGTTGCGCCGCGTAGCGAACCGGTAGCTCTATCGATCCTTACGGATAGCGCGATCTCGGGGGTGCGTATTTGACGCGAGAACGTACGATCGCTGGACGCGATCCGCGGTGGTGGTGAAAATTGGATTCGTCGCGGTTGGGAAGAGGGAAAACGAACGGACGCGGGTATCCGTTGGACGGTGCGAAATCGAAAGGTTCGCCCGGAAGGAATATTGATCGACGTGTTTTATCAGCGACGTCGGTCGGCGACGAATCGTCCCGTCGTCGATCGTGATCATCGTGGAGTGGAGTGGACGGAGGTTTTCACCGGCTATTTCGCGGCTTCGTCCCGTCGCCGGACCATCGTCGAGGAGTGGACGGCGCGAGGATAACGAATCGGGAGGAAACTCGAGAGGAGAAGGAAAAACGAAAAAAATCGGTGAAACCCAAGGCAGCGTGGATCGCGTCGCGTTCGCGCTTTCTATTCGACGCGGTGCGAACGATCGAACGATCGGACGAGGGCCGCGCGCGTGCGTTTGGTATTCGCGGTCCGTATGATCGAAACTGTGTCAATTGACATCTTAACAATCGTCTACTTCCGCGGATTTTCGTCTCGCGTCTCGGAAACCGACCGCGTCGAGAACGAAAGCGGCGGTGGGCGACGTCGGGGAATCGATCGATCGAATCCGCTCGCGACTCGCAACGGTGACAATATCGGCGACCTCGTTTCGCGACGGTGAAATTATAACCGATCGACAACGAGATACGCGCGTAATCGAGCAGAGGTGCCTTACGCGGATGTGATTTGTTTCCCGTTACGAGAGCCCTGCGTAATAACCCGGAGAGATCCTTCCGCCGATACGCGAACGGAACTCGGAGGGGAAAGGTGCCGGTGAAAAAGTGTTGCGCGAAGGTGGCTGGAACGCTATGCGTCGCGCCGAAAGATCGCATCGAGCTGGGAAAACGTTCGCGAGGTGTTGATCATGCTGTTGGATATACTCGGGAAAAAATCGATCCTCGTCCCGGAGATATGCCAGTCGAGAAGCCTGATCTTAGGGGAAAAATCGGAATCGGAATCGGAATCGGAATCGTCGCTCGTAGGTGAGACGCCGAGTTTTTTCTTGTCCCTTTTCCGATTTACGGTTTCCGTAACTCGTCGTCGCGATCCCACGCGGCGTCCACGGACGCTGTCGGAATGATCCTATCTATCCCTTAAGTAGGAATCGTCGATCGTGAAATTTTCACGCCGCGTGTGGCGCGACGGTTCCCGCGGCGGTTCGTACCTCGGCTACGATTCGCGGCTACTGTACGCGGGACCTACGTTTTACCTCCGTCGACGATTTGGCACGAGACGACTCGCGCCTATCGACGTTTCTATCGGAACGTAATCGGTCGTCGCAATACACAAAAGTAAAAGTTGTCCGGCGCGTTCGACTGAAACGTGGCCGCGACATTTTCACGGCTTTCTAGGTCACGCTCGTCGAAACGAGCGCTCGCGATACAGCCGTCGCGCGAACTTCCGCCGCGTCTCCGGCGTCGAGTTTCCGCGATTCGGCCCGCGGTAAAATTCGCGCGCGACACATTCGGGCACGATCCTCGAGATAGTTTCCCAGCTACGCGCGCGAGAGAGACGAGCCCCGCGACGACGATGAAATCGAAATATCCGATGGGAAAGTAATCGTTGCGCGAACGGCGCGCTGCCCGCGGCGGTAGACGTCTCGTTTCGCGACGAAACTGCGGAGAACTGCGGAGGATTCGCGGACGACTCGTCGTCCGACCATCGCCCGCGCGCGTGATACTCGTTGGAAAATCGCACGCGTATCATTTTCCGGAACCTAACGGATTTTTATCCCTTTCGGAGCGACGTTCGAGCTACGACGGGTCTCCGCGCAAGGGCTACCCGCGACCTTGCACCGGCTGGTTCGAGTTCCCCTCCCCTGCCCTGTCCTTTCCTCTCGACGTCCGAGCGTCCGAAGAATCGGGAAACGGTCGCGACAACGGCGAAGATCCGTTCGTTTCCCGACGCGGTGAATCTGGCCTTCGTGCTTCCGTTCGATGCTAGGTAGGGAGAGGAGAGGTGGCAATGGAATTTCCTGGAACGTGGTATCGCGGTGAACGACGCGTCTGACAACGAGCGTCACCGCGTATCTCGCCGGATAACCCAATGGAAATAACGATTCGCGCGTTATCGCTCGGTCGGAAGTCGAGTCACATCTTCTGCTCGGATCCTCGGTGGCGATGCGACGAGCGATAAATCGTCGAGCGGTGCTGTTCTTCGTAGCCCAAACACGGCCTGACAACGCGCCGCGCGTCCGTTTGTAGACGCGCGGGCGTTGGGCGCGGATGTCGCACGCGCGCTCGTCGGTACGTGCATCGCGACCACGCCATTCGTGAACCAACGCTCCGGGACGACGAAGGCGACGGGGACCCGGAGAATCATCATCGTCGCGGAAGGAGCAGAGCTCCCACGTTCGGCACGACGGTAGTAGCTCGAGTCGAACGTCAGCGCGCTAGCGATATTATATTCCCGGATCAAACGCGACCGCGCGCGTCGTTTCTCGCGTATCGAGTTTGGAAAGGAAACGTCGAGTCAGCGACGAGATCGAGCAGCGTCAAATTCTCGCGACGCGACGAAATTTACGGAAGCGCGTACAAATTTCGCTAGGCATGGGAAATCCGAAGGAGATTCCGAGCTCGGGTCAGTTTTACGCGAGTCGACGAGTCGTACGCCGTCATCGTAGGCACGTTGAAAACAGAGATAAAACTGTCGGTCGGAGCGTCGGCAGCGCGACGAGGTACAGAATTTTTCCGGTTTCCGTTTCGTCGGCGAAGAGGGCCGGCGGAGAAGGGGGAGCGACCGAGCCGACGCGTCGTATCGTTCGTAGCGTTCGACGGATCGAATCGTCGAGCGATCGAAAGCGAATACGAACGTATGACAAAAGCAGAGATCGCGTATCTCGCCGGATGCCCAACGTGACGACACCTTCCGGCATCGGCGTCGGTCGCGTTGCCACCGTACCGCTCCAGTTCCTTGAAAGAGATAAAAAAAAATTCTCCCGCTATCATCGAAACGGAAAAACCCGGTGCGGGAATTTCTGTTTCGTTCTTCGTCGGCCGTGCCGCGTTCGAAACGGTACGCGTACATCTCGCCCGTATACGTCGTTGTCGCGGTTCTCGATCAATTTTCCGAACCCTTGCCGTTTCGCCGAGCCACCGGTCCCGACGGTGTTTTCCGAATATAGCGCGAAGACGTTCTCGAGGTGACCGCGATCGGCACTGCGAAATTCGCGATCGCGAAAATGAACGTGAAAGAAAACGACTTATCGCCAGTTCGGGCATCGGAAACGAGAGTGTCCGAAAACAGACGGGGCGGCGATGGGAAGGGACGAGAGCCGAGGCGGACGAGGTGGGATCTGAAATTGCATTCGTTATCCTCTCGTTTCAGATAACCAACGAACTCGTCCACGACGAAGGATTATTGCCCGATGGATCCCGCGGCGAGGTACGTCGCAACGCTGTGTCTCGTCGTCGCCACGATTTCGATCGCGGGAGCCTCCTACAACCTCGGAGTCGGCATCGCCGACTCGACAGGCCCGGTCGCAGAGATCGTTTTCGTGAGTAACGTTCTCTCGTACCTACAACACGTTCGTCGGGATCAGTCGAGCCTTCGTCGAGCGCTACGATCGAGCCTCGATGAAATCGTGGTTCCAGCCAAAACGACCGTTTTTTCTATGGAAGTACAACGGCTTCGGATCGGGAAAAACGAAAGGATGCTCGTGCGGGAATGAAATTGAATCGCGGTCGAACGGAAACGAACGAGTTCGCGATCATCGCGGTGACGGTTTGACATTCCGTTCCTCGTCGCGATCGGATCGAATTCTCGTGTGTTTTCGAACGGAAATTCATCTCGAGCGATCGGCAAGCGACGGGGAAAGCGAATGAGAATCCAACGTAATGCGCCCGGGAACGAACACGCGACAAATAAATGACAGAAAATGAGAAATTTCTAACAAAAATATTGTTTATCGTCAGCTGGGATACGCGAGGCCCGAACAAAAGGGACGCGGTCTCCATCTGAGGACATTCTCGCGAGCCTTCGTCATCGACGATGGGGAGGAGAGATTCGTCTTCGTCAGCGTCGACAGCGCAATGGTCGGGCACGGCGTCAGGGCTGCGGTAAATAATTATATAACTAATATAAATATACGTGTATATATTTATTTACAGGTATATATATGCGTGCGTGTACGTGTCCTTAATTTCTTTCCTCGCCACGAGCGTTATCGTTGCTCGCTTTCAACTCGGCCGATCGTGCCATCATTTTTCGTTCGTCGAAGCTAACTTTTCCGAGTACCTACGAGTTCGCGCGCGACTGCCCTGATCATCGTATCGATGGAACAACGAGGAATACAAGGGAAGGCAAATACGACGACGCGCTAGGGTTCTCGACAATAATCACGCCCCGTAGACAAACCGATGCGGCAGCGTCTTCGCGACCCTGGAACGATGCTATTCCCTCGTAACGCAGCGGCTGGCAGATATTTCGCGCGATTTTCTACTCCTCGAACGCCAACGATCGTTCGATAATTCATTTGTATTTCGGTGGTTTCAGGTATTGAAGAAATTGAAGGTTCGATTCGACGAGATGTACAACGAGCGGAACGTCATGATAAGCGGAACGCACAGCCATTCGACGCCCGGTGGTTACATGATGGACGTGCTCTTCGATCTGACGACGTTCGGTTTCGTCCAGGAGTCGTTCAACGCGATCGTAAACGGAATAACAAAGGTATACGCGATTCGGTCGGTGGCGCTTGTTTTTATTTATTTTTTTCCGTCGGCGGCGCGCGACCGGCGAACACGTGTTCGACGCGCCCCGGCATCGCTCGCCCGGTCTCGTTCTATTATTCAGGGGCGAAGCCCTTGGCGTTGCGCTGTCTCGCCGGTGTCTGGCGTCGCCTTCTCGGAACTCGTTAGGCTCGCGCTGATTTGTTTTGACACCGCGACACCGTGACACGTGTTTCGCGTGCCGCTACACGCGCGAACGAGCCACCGATGCTTCGGCGCCCTCGAGCTACGCGAGGGAACAAAAACAATACATAAAAGCAAATCGTCCCGCTCGCTAATCGCGGGGGCGGAGACGTTCGTTTCGAAGCGAGCTCGGTTACATCTATTCCTCGACCGACCGCGGTTCGCGACCCCATACGAGCCTCCATTCGATGGTCGAACGGAGATACGAGGAAAACCTCGAACGAAAATTCTCTCCCACGGGAGACCCGAGGGGAGACGGTCGAACTTTGATCGTGCGCTCGGCATGTTCGCTCGCGTTTGTTTCGTAGCCTACGAGCTAGCCAATTTCTCTACGTTCCAGAGTATCGAGCGGGCCCACGACTCCGTTGCACCCGGCAGAATGTTCCTGGTTCAGGGCGAACTTTTGGGAGCGAATATCAACAGGAGTCCGACGGCTTATTTGAATAATCCCGAGGCGGAGAGAGCAAGGTGAGCGGAAGATGGAAAGAGTACGGACGTTTGCGGGAGCAACGAAACGTCTCGCGGCATCCCCGGAATTCCGACTCGCTTGCCGAGAGGTCGAGCTCGATCGGCGTTACAAGTTACCCGATACGCGCCTACGTCGCGGCTAACCCATCTGATCTGGGAAAAATGGAAAATGGTGGATCGGAACTCGATACCACTCGATCACGAGTCGCGAAACGAAAGGGTCGCTCGGATAAATTTCGTTGCCCGACGAGCCTTCCGTTTTTTTCGACATTCCGAGGGTTTTTCAATTCAAGGTCCGCCACGAACCGCGGCGGGATCGATCGATCTCGAATTTCCCCGAGCAGGTCGAACGCGGGGAACGTAGGCGCGAGATCACTCGTTCCCGTACGGACGGGCGTCCTCCGTTGCACCGTCCGCTTCTGTATTTTACAGGTACAAACGGAACGTCGACACGACGATGACTCAGCTGCAGTTCATCGGGGCGAACGACGAGCCGCTCGGCGTTATAAACTGGTTTCCCGTCCATCCCACGAGCATGAACAACACGAATCGACTAGTCTCGAGCGACAACGTCGGCTACGCTTCGATACTCTTCGAGAAAACGATGAACAAAAATCAGATGGTCGGGAAGGTGAGTTTGCGCGCCGCGCGCCCGCGGGACGCGACTCGCGCGCTCTCGCGTACGTCGAGTTGCGTCTCGTACGGGGGACGCGCGAGACTATTCGAATGAATTCGGGCTTTTCCATCCGTACATCTGCCTGGAAATGTAGTCCTCGCGCCGTATTTTTCCTGATTTTCGCATCTCCCAGGGCTCTTTCGTCGCAGCCTTCGCGTCGAGCAATCTCGGTGACGTTTCCCCGAATATTCGAGGACCAAGATGCGAGCATACGAGAATGCCGTGCACGGGGATCGGCACTTGCGCGGGAAAACAGGAGATGTGTTTCGCTTCCGGGCCGGGACGAGATATGTTCGAGAGCACGAGTATCATAGCAAACAAGATGTTCGGGAAGGCTCTGGTGAGTACCTACGAGTCCCGCGATCGAAACGGAATCGTCGACGCGACGAAACGATCGATGAAATTTCCGCCGGGGAATCACCGGTTGAGATCTCGGCCCTCGGCGACCTCGGATCCGTTGGCGATCGGACGCGCTGATCTTACCGCGCGAACGAGTACGGGAACGCGAGATCGAGATTTCGCCGATACGAGGGTACGAAAACACGAATCAGAACAACGCGTTATCGCAATGCCGGTTGTATTTTATTGATTTTTCCTCAAGTGAGAACAATTATTATTTCTCTTCCGTCGAACAAACAGTACGCACGTATTTACAGGATCGTCCATCGGCGACGCGACGATTCAGTAGTAGTGTCCGTCGTGTCCGTATCCGTTTCCGTATCCGTTTCCGTATCCGTGGCCGTAGCCGTGGCCGTAGCCGTAGGACGAAGCCGCGGGAGCTGCGGCGACGACGTACTTGGCAACCGGGGCTGGATGCACGGCGTGTCCGATCTTCTTGACGACGGCGTTGAATCCGTTGTGATCGTCGGCGGTGTACTCGACGACGCGGACGGTGCCGTCGGGCTCGTTCAGGCTGTACGATCCCTTCACGACGTCGCCGTCGCGGACCTCGTGCTGGCTCTTCACGTCACCGGTGTGCGGGTCGTTCACGCCGTATTCGTACGCGTACTTCGGGTAGGTCTGCGAAACGAGCGACAATTATGTCCAGGAACGCGCGACCGACAGTGGAAGGTCGTCGGGTGTTCGGTAAAGAATCGTCACTCGGGAAATGAGATTCGCATGGAAAAGTCGAGCTCTGACCGAGAATCGTCGTCACGAATTGAACGCGCTTCGGAAGTTGTTTTCGCTCTGTTTCGCGATTTACCTCTCCTTTGTTTTGTGTTTTTTTTTTTCTTCCGTCCCCAATTCGTCAGAAATACGGCTGCGAAAAGCCCACTAAAGTCAAATCTCGGCGACTCGCTTTCATCCCGACGTATCTCGGCTTTTTACGCGCGATGTTTCCGTGGCGGCTCTCGGGAGGGTAAAAGTTTCCCGAGCTCAAAGAGAATCTGTCGTTGAGCGGATAACCACGTACTGCCCGGGAGTATCTCGAAGCTGAAACTCGGATGTACGACCATCTCGTCGAGTTCCGATCCCGATCACCATTTTCACGACGCGTTTGCGGAGTCGACGATCGATATCTCGATCCGCGGAACCGACGTCGAGTGAAATTGATACGGGCGGGTGGCTCTTTAGTTCGTTTCGTCTACTCCGTGTCCAGTTTGACGAGAAAGATTTATGATCTCACGCTCGACTGGCGATAATCGCCTGTCGCGAAAAACTCGATCGAAACGTTCGACCTTCGAGATCGGTTCGCGAATCGTTTTTAAGAAAGATAGATAGACAGGGATAGATAGACAGATGATAGATAGATAGAGAACGAAAGACCTTTTCCTAATATCAACGAAACAAACAAAGACCGATCCCGAGCGACGGGTTTCGCGGAACTTACGTAATGTCCGTGTCCGTCTCCCAATCCGCTTCCGTATCCACTGCCGTGAAGACCGTAGCCACCGTAGCCCCCGTAGCCCCCGTAGCCGGCGCCGTACCCGTCGCCGTAGCCGAGTTTTGTAACGACTATCGCCTGTGGAACGGCAACGATACCGTCGTGCGAAACGCCGCTCCCGTACCCATCGTATTTTCCGTAACCCGCTGCGTGGCCGTAGCTCGGTAGACCACCACCCCAAGACTTCGCTTCGTAGACGATACCGCTCACCTCGGCGACGGCAGCGACGGCAACGAGCAGGACGATGATCTGTGACGAGAGGCAGAGGGACGCGAACAATCGCGAATTAGTCGAGTTGACGTTGGACGAAGAGGGAGGCTGGAGTAAACTACCGGGTGAAATTGTACGACGCGTACGCCGTTCGAAGCCGGCGACGAGACGCGTAGCGACCGAGATGCGAATTTTTTTCTCGAAAACACGCGATAATCTTTCAGCGATTTTTCGTACGCGAAACGCGCGCCGACCAAACGCCGCGGTACACGCGAATCGTCGTAGCCAAGGGATGAAGAAAGAAAAGATCCGTCGTGCGGGCAGAGGGGCGAGTTTGGAACGGTCGCGGTACTCACCCGGAACATTTTGGACTTCGGTTAACGAACAGGTTCCGCGAACTGACAATGAAAGGGCACGCGAGCGTCGCTTTTATACGATCCGGTGGTCCCGCACACGGATCACTTCTTGCGATCCGGGCACGCTGTTCGTTGTGTAATTCAAGGTTCCATGCTCTTGTTATTTTCCCTTCCAACGTTTTTTCCCCGCCTTTTTGCCCATTTCTCGCGTCGTTCGCTCCGTCTCGTTTCTATATTCGACGAAGCTTCGTTTCCTCGCGGTCTCCGGCGAACGCGGTGGACCTCCGGGGGAAACAGAGACGGTTGTACGAATCGTTCGCAGCACAATTGTCCGCGAAGGTCGGCGCACGCTTGATAAACGCTTCGCGACAAAATTATGCCGCGAGACCGACGAAACTAGCGAACAAGGAATGCAGTCAATGCCACGATTCACCGAATATTGCCGTAGCAACGGGCAGAACTCGCGGCCGTTCGCGCGAAGCGACGTAAACGGGTGAGCATCGGTGCTTGGACCCGGTAAGTCGAGTTGGCTGCAGCGTGAGAAGCACGTAGCGTAGGAACGCAGCGCAGCCAACTCAACTTATCAGATCCAGGCATCGATGCTTATCCGATGCTTATCTTGTACGCGCGTGGGTCCGAAAACGAGACGCATCGATCGGATCCACGACGTTCTCGCGCCGCTACCACCCGGATCGTTCGCGCGTGCTAACCGAACGACGCTCGTGGCGTTTCTTCGCGAACGATGCCCCTCGTGAATATATTCGCTCGAGGGTTCGCCGCCTCATCGGGAACTGCGTCGGCTGTCATTTTTTTTTTTTTTTGTTCTCCGCGAGAAACACGGGAAACATCTCCGCGAACGACCGCGGTAAACGCCACCAACGCTTGACCGGATGACGACTTCCGAATGATTCTCTGCGCGGTTCTATTATAGTCGCGTCGCGAAAATTACGGAAACCGTCACCGCCGACGTCGACGAAGTTTTCGAACGCGTCGACCGGTATACGCGCGGTCGACCAAAAATGACAAATGGCCTCTGTTCGTTTGCGTCCCCCCCCCCCCGTCGCGGAATATCCTCCGTACCATTTCTCGTGCGACTCGTTCGTGTTGTTCGTTGGAGTTGACATCTACCTGTGACTCGAATCATCGCGAGAACTCAAAATCGGTGGATTCCACGGTCTCTTCGAATGAAACCGTGGAAGCGGTTTCCATCGTCGCCCGAGTTGCGAACGGGTCACGATAGTTGGCTGCGATTCGTTTCGAAGGGATTGGGGATTTCGACTCGATGCGACCTTCGGGCGCGCGGGCCCCTGTTGCGAAAGACCGCGCGCGTTTCGATACGCTCCGAGTTTCCCCGGACTAAGAAAGGGCGCCGTGCGAGCTCTCTCTCTTTCTCTATCCCCGTCGCACTTGTTCACTTGCGCGTTATACTTATCCAACTTTGTCACGGATAATAGTGAAAATATCTATCTATCTATCCATCTATCTCTCGATATCGATCTCTGGCCCTCTCTTTTTGCCGAACTATTGCGTGATCTTCCTCCTCGTATTCGCGAGTCGTCCCCAAAGAGATCCCATTCCAAGGGAGACTCCGTAACCGCATCCTAAGTAGCCAGAAGCTCGCGAAATGGCCGAACCAGGCTCGTTATCATACGTGATAGCAGGCTTTCTTGGTTAAATTATTCCATAAACGACATCCCCATCGCCATCGGTTCGATAGTGTGCGTATTGTTTTGTTTTATAACTCTACACTATTTATTTCATTATTTGGTTCTTTTCATTCGGTTATCGATCACATCGCTATCGAGCTACGCAACGCCCTCGAGAAGCTAAACGTAATATAACTAGAGTAGGAAAAATACCGAGCGTCGCCCGATTATTTTATCGTTCTACCTGGTAACCGGTTTTTGAGAGAATTTTCACGCGCGTGCATTTCATCTATCTAAAAAACTGCAAACTAACAGTAAGATACAGGTTACATGCTCGAGTCGCCGCGATCGCTTCAGAATTTGTCGATCGATGCTCGCGGTACGCGATCGCCGCACGCGCGTGCGACGCGCCCCCGGCATCTTTCCTCCCGTCTCGTTCTATTACGCCGAGATAGACCCTCTGCACGGCGCTGTTTCGCCGATGTCCGAGGTCGCGTTCTCGAAACTCGTTACGTTCGGGTTGATTTGTTTTGACATCGCGACACCGTGACACGTGTATCGCGTGCCGTCACACGCGAGCCGTACGCCTCGGTAGAACCGATGCGATGCTTCCCGCTCGCTAATTGCGAGGGTGGCAACCTTCTTTTGATCCGTAACCGAGCCGAGCTCGGTTACGTTTGTTTCGCGGTCGACCGCGGTTCTCCGTGAACGTGCTTCGTTTGGCGACGGAACGAGAGGGGTGATCTCGATAGTCGTCGCCGACGCGAGCCTGGAATTTTGCTTCGTTTTTTTCCCGCGTCCGGTGGAGACGCGTCCCGCCGAGCCGTGACGGCAGACGAGCTTCTATTCGAGTCCTGAACGGGGGGATACGTACGAGTGAACCGCGAACGAAAATTCTCTGCCGCGCACGAGCCGTAACCGTAAATGCTTTCGCAAACGCGCGACATTGTCCAGCACCGTTGTGGAAAGGAACAAGCTCATCCGAATATCTTTCTATCTCGTCGCAACGGCACGACTTTACCCGTTTTCGAAGGATCCCTGGCCACGGATCAGGTGGGAAACGATCGGAAAGTCGACCGTTGCGGAATTTCCGATTTCGCGCGAGCTCGAAAGCCGAGGAAAGCAGCAGCGACGGAAGTTCGTTGCTCGAGATTTTGTCGATCATCGCTCCTGCACGGTCGACGAAGTTCGTATCAATTTTCTCCGATACGCACCGACGGATTCGCGTACGTGGATACGTTCCGTCGAACGACCAAAGCCCGACTCGCAACGCGGGGAGGACGTCGGAATCCGATTGCCGGAATTTTTCTCTAGGAACGTCGAACGGAACCACGTATTCGAAATCCAACCCCGAATGGCGGGAAGATACTCGAGCGTATCGGAAAAACCTTTCGCGAAGCTCTTACTCGTGGGCGTAGAAGCTTATCGAGAGGTTTCCGTTTCGATGCTTCTCGAAATTAAATCTGGTTAGGTACGTACGTATACGACGTATCAGGCTTCGTCCTCGCGAGGGTATACGTTTCATTCTCACGTTTATCTCTGATCTCATTTTATTCGACACAAAAGCTTGCTCGTACATTCATCGTAGATTTATCAATTTGAACGTTACATCGATCGATGCCTCCTCTCAAGTACAATTTATTTACACGATCGTCCATCGGCGACGCGACGATTCAGTAGTAGTGTCCGTCGTGTCCGTATCCGTGTTCGTATCCGTTTCCGTATCCGTTTCCGTATCCGTGGCCGTAGCCGTAGGACGAAACCGCGGGAGCGGCGGCGACGACGTACTTGGCGACCGGGGCTGGATGCACGGCGTGTCCGATTTTCTTGACGACGGCGTTGAATCCGTTGTGATCGTCGGCGGTGTACTCGACGACGCGGACGGTGCCGTCGGGCTCGTTCAGGCTGTACGATCCCTTCACGACGTCGCCGTCGCGGACCTCGTGCTGGCTCTTCACGTCACCGGTATGCGGGTCGTTCACGCCGTAGTCGTACGCGTACTTCGGGTAGGTCTGCGAAACGAGCGACAATTAAGTAGGTATCTCCTATACACCCGTACGTGGACGGGCGAGGGCGAGGTTAAAAGTTTCAGCCTCGAACCGTATACGGTCGCGATACGATCGCGACTGCAATTTAGCGGAAGATAAGAGACATTCCACGGGAGCTTTTCCTTCTCGATACTTTGGAAATTTCGAACAATCGAGGCTGTACGAGAAATATCTTCACCGTTTCGTCGCGACACTCGTCGATTGTGAACTCACGTGATAGTCGTAGGCGTCGCCGTGGTTGTACGCGTTGTACGCCGACCCGGAGTGACCGGAGTATCCCAAGGGGATCACTCCGAAATTATCGCTGGCAAGATGATTGTCGTAGCCATGACCGTACGACTGACCGATACTACCGATGACACCGGCCTGACCCACGGCGAGGACTGCTCCCAAAACGGTGACGAACTGGAAAAACAATCATCTCGATGAGACGGAGACGGCACGATCGTCGCGGGATAGGTTCAGAGATTAGGTAGATGAGCGGTTCAAATCGACGCGCCTAATTGATTTCAGACGATCGATACTCGTCGGAGAAACGAATCGGCGAAAATTTCGGGTGCTACGCGTCGCGATTTCCGAACAGAAGCGTGCAAATGGAAGGAAAAAGCCGGAATTTACCCGAAACATGTTTCGTTATTCAGGCAAGCGAGCTGCTCGAACTAGAGTTGAACGATGATTGTTGAGCCTACCAGTTTCATTTCACCTTATATACGAAAAATCACGAGGGCAACGCGCACGGCCGAATTACGAGACTCGCGTGGCAGTCTTGTAATTCAGTTTTTTTCCTTCATTTTTTTCCCGCTCGTTTCTTTTCACGCGTCGGACGTACCAGCTCGAATTCAAGGCCCCGTTTATTTTCCCCCCGTCCGACTATCGCGCGCAATTACAGCGCAATAGGCTACCTGATACAATAAGCCCGGTAAGACGTGCATATTTCGACAGTAAGGCATAAATTTTGGCCGCATTCGAACACGTTTCGCCGGTTACGTCCGTTCGTGCCTTCGTTTGCGCGAACGAATCGGGCAGTTTTTTTCCACGCTTCGAGAATTCACTTTCAATTCGATACGCTACGATTCGCTCGTACCTACGGCGTTAGCTAGCGTTCTTCCCGTTTCGCGCCGATCTGCTATCCTCGCATTTTCACGATTCATCGGAAATTCGGGAATACGAAGCGCATGCAGTTGAAACTATTTCTTCGACGACGACGCTCGCGAGAATCGGGGGGACGCGCCTTCATTTAATACCGCGTTCGATCCATCGGCCGATAGAGTTTCGGGTACCGCGACGTTGGCCAAGATCGCTTCCGCTCGATCGGGCGTACCCGGTAAATAGCGAGTAGCAAGTCGTGCCTAGGGTCACCCCTAGGTCACCCCCGGATCACGTAGCGCGAGGCACGAACGACCGAATGAAAATCGCTTCATTCGTCGTACGAGCGATAATAACGGAGAAAGTCGAGGGTCACGTTCCCGGACATTTTTTTCCCGGCCTTGTATGCGGATAGAAGGAAAATATAACGCGGCGACGCGAGTGGTACCAACCTACGCGGAGCACGCCTCGGCTCGCACCAGCCCTACGCCTGCACGCGCACGTATATTCCCGTAAATACGCATGTACGCAGGTATCAGATAAACGACGGCTAGGTTGGCGCGTTCACGGAGCCGTCGGGGAGGAATTTTCTCCCGTGGAAACTCGGAAGAAACGTTCACGGTCGACAACTTCGATCGTGCGGTTCTTCGAGCGTTTCGCGTGGCGACCGCCTTGCGAAATTTTCCTGTCATTCGAAAATATCTACGACGTTGATTATCCGTTTCGAAAACCACAATGGATTTTCGGTGAAATTGTGACGCGGCGGAATGGCAAACCGCCCTTACCCTCCTCCCCCCCTCTTCGCCGGCGACCTTCGGAGAAATCATTGCGCGACGTTACGAGTGCTTGCGCGCGCAATTTCTCTGAAATTTTCCGGACCGAGTTCGCGTATCCCTTTCACTGCCAAATCGTAGGTAGGTATTGCGTTTCGTTTCAGCCATTCGTCGAGGTCGAAATCACGCGATTCGGATACAAGCACGCGTTCATTGAGAGATATTCTCTCGAGTATTAGCCGAACGAGATCGAAATTACAACGATTAATCTTAGCTCGCGTTTTTGATCTTCATCCGAAGCCATAATTAGAGTTATTCGTCTCTTCGTATTCGAACAACGATCCCGAGAAACGATTGTTACGCATGCCGGCGAACGATACTCGGACATTCGTTCGTTACGGGCGAAAAAGAGCAAAAAATCGATTACCATGATGTCGACGGTCTTGTGACCATTCGCGGTTTTCGTATTCTCGCTCTCTCTCTCTCTCTCTCTCTCTCTCGCTCTCTCTCGAATTCGGAAAGCCAGCGTTCGGAGCTGCTCCGTTGGACGACGTCCGTTATAGCTTCACGCTAACGCTATATTCATCAAAAGAGCCGAGAACAAATTTCGCGTTCCATGTACGACGGTACGTCGCGCTTATACTCCGCGATGTTCGACGAATCTTCCCCCCGAATCCTCAAGATTCCCCGAGGAATGTTTCAGGATCCGATCCATGTTTCGGTAGGTGCGTTATCGTAATTTCCGGCTACGTTGATTCTACTATCCGCGTCTGTGGAAAAAAAATGTCAAGGCCGACAGTCTCGTCCGGAATGTTCGGGAATGTTGAAATTCCACTCGCTCAATCGGACTCGAGAGCGGAATCCAAGCGGGACGGAGTGGAAACAATTGCTGGAAATAAAAACTGGCCGCGAACGTCGGACAATTTCCAAACTCTGTTCGTCGTATCGTCGACGAGAGAGAATTACTCGCGTAGTAATTCGCGACAGAGCACCGGATTCGTCGTCCGCGCGTTCGTGAACCGGATAAATTTCTCCGTGTCCCGGATAACTCTTCGGGTAGACAGTTGCCCCTCGTCAACGGTTACGCGGGAGCAGCTGCAAGCTCGGCGATAGCGACGGAAGCGGTAAAACGGCAGCGTAAGGGACAACTCCGTCTCTCCGCCTAACTTTAGACTCTCCGTCTAAATTTCCATACCCTTCCCCGGAGCCTGCATCGCCGCGGGGTGGATGGCCGGTGTCTTCCGCTCCGTTAACCGCGGTGCCATTAAACCCGACGTCGCGTTGACCGCGACGCCGAGGACGACGACGACGACGAAAACGTGTCGTTCGTAGAAGAAACGGAGGGAAAATCGTTCGATCAGCGCGCGAACCAGCCGAGATGCGAGGAATCGGAAAGTGAATCTTCGACGTTATTCCCGATCTCGCGAGCGGCTAGTACCCGGGTAGCCGCCTCCCACGAGCAACGATCCCGGGGTACGTCGGAGGTTGCGCTCGATTTTCTTTGCGATTCGAATCGAAAAAACTGTCGATCGCGCGCATCGCGACGAACGCCTCGCCGATCGTTGATACTTCGATCCGCCGAGGAGCGGATCGTATCCGAGAATGCCCAAAGTTTTTTTTTTCCCCGTTCCCGATCCATCGGGGAGGGGAGAACGGGAAAACAAGGCGAGGCGAAGAAAACCTACCGCGTAATAACGCGCGGAGTCGGTGGAACCGCGCCTCGAGACAACGCGCCTTCGAGCGTGAAGCGTAAAAAACGAAAATACTTCGCGGACTCGTTGAGAAATATTTTCGACCCGCGAAAGACAATCCGTTCGTTCGGTCGCTCGGTGCCGCGTCGGTTGGTCGTGACGCCGAGCAACGTGACACGACTACCGCGAATTCCGTGAGATTCGTATCGCGAGTGATTTTCAGACGGTGATAAAAAAATGCTCGATTAACAGGACCGAACGAAAAAAAATACCCGATACAACTGGCGAAATCGGGGCATCGTGACTCCGGTGAAACAACCTGGATTTCTACGACGCCCGTCCGCGTAACGCGCAACGCGATAAGCGATAACGACGCGATAATCCGATGAACGATGCGAAGGGCGCGCGAAACGACCCGGGCGCGGAACTCGCTCCGCGGGCGTTTTGTCGGAGCGGGCGAAAAATACGCTCGTTCGGAATTATTTTCAAGCTGACGCGTGCGTCGCACGCTCCGACACCGAGACGTATACGCGCGAAAGTTTCGTTGCCGTAATTAACGACGGGAAACAGTACTTACGTACGTACGTACGTACGTACGTAGGTTCGTCGAGGCATCCTTCATTGTACGAGAAAACAATGGGGGAGTCTTGTATGTATTCGCCTCGGCTGGTCACGGAGATGAAGAACATGGTAGTACCCGAGACGCCGCGACGTTG
The DNA here is from genome assembly GCA_963969455.1 of Arge pagana. Lineage (NCBI taxonomy): Eukaryota > Metazoa > Arthropoda > Insecta > Hymenoptera > Argidae > Arge > Arge pagana. The sequence goes on along the minus strand of OZ018312.1, from coordinate 178,442 downwards.
CGACACGCGACCACGTTCGAGAACGTGCGCGGGATCGCGAGTCGGGTGGGTCTGAATTTGCGAAACGAAGATTGCCACGTGTCGTGGATGTCGGTCTGATTCGCGAACGATAAAAACTAACAACTATAATAATTATTATCGAACGACGTCGCGCCAACGCGACGAATCGTACAACGTCGAATCCGTTTATTTTCGAGCTTTTATTTTTTCTGGAACAAAAGTTGTCAACAACGCGCGAGCTTACGATACAAACAACCAATATCAGGGAAATCTACGCCACATGCCCGCGCTCCGATTGTTCTCACGTGTAAAGTAAACGATGATACGAAAGCTTGGTTGTTTTTTCGTTCTCCGAATTTTTTTCATCGCGGTAAAAAAATTGAGAAGACGAATTCCGTATCCTCGTCTACCGAGAAAATCAACGATATCCGATGATGAGGATCGCACGCTGGGCAGGTGTGAGAAAATTGCGCAAACAAAAATGTCCGTGCGCCGTTTCTCTCGTTGTCGCTTGTTTTGCTTTCATCGGTCCGATGAAATAAAAAATATCGACGAACGACAACGATACGTACTTATGCCGTGGCGCGTAGATACACCGATGATCGAAACGGTTCCGACGATGAAAAGCATTCGTCGAGATCTCGTGCCGTCGCGGGATGGTGGTGAAAAAGATATTTGTTGTCTTGTTTTTTTTATTGCTATTTCACCATCGTCGGTGAAATTTTGGTCGGAAGGCTGCATCGATCGCCGATTCTACGTAATTGTAATTTTAAGTCGTAAGCGCGTTTCGTCTTCGCCTACTCTTCGCAGATTTCTCACGTTCGTCGACCGGATACGTGGCGCGCGCGGCACATGGCCTCTAGAATTTCGTGGCTGTCGTCGTTTTCGCGTCTTCGTCGTCTTCCCGCTGCGGGTCTTCCGATCAGTAATGCTCGCCGTACGCGTACTGGTAGTCGTTCGACGAAGGATCGGTCTCGGCGTATTTATGCGCCGGCGAGAGGGACGAGGGCAATTGCGGATGAACCTTTTTCACGACCGCGTTGAAACCGTTGCGATCGTCCGCGGTGTACTCGACTATGCGTACACTGCCGTCGGGCTCGTTCAGGCTGTACGATCCGTGAACGACATCGCCGTCGCGAATCTCGTGTTGCGTTTTCACGTCGCCCGTGTGGGGATCGTGAACGCCGTAGTTGAACGTGTACTTCGGGTGGGCCTGAAAGGAAAAAAATTCGGTGAAAAACGAAGCTCGGCGAATTCTCGGGAGCGTATCCTCGATGCCCCGAAATAATTCGAGGATCAATCAGAGAGGAACGTTCTAAGACGACGGGACGACGGGACGGCAGTCGAAGGACTCGCGAGGTAGAAAGCTTACGCGAAGACGAAAAAATCAGGGACGAGGAGAGAAACCCGATTTCGGATCGAAGCGAAAAAACGAAACCAGCTAGAATTTCACAAACTGGATACATCGCCGGTACTCGGCAACGACCGTTGCCTTCGAAGCGAAAAATGTCGCGGTCGCGATCGAACGGAGGGAGGTACCGGTGACAGCGAGGAACCCGGGTATACGCGAGAGGCGTCGTTTCCGAGAGGCCCGAGGAGCCCTCGTCCCTTCGATCCGTTCAGATTTCCCATTGCTCTTACGTAGTAGTCCCGTTCATCCTCGCGTCCATGTCCGTGTCCGTGTCCGTGTCCGTAGCCGTAGTCGTGTTCGTAGCCGTCCTCGGAGGCGTGGGCGAACGGCAGCGGTGCCGCGGAGACGGCGTGAATCGGTACCGCGATCGTTGGCAGCGAGCCGTGGCGCTCGTAGGGGTATCCGCCGTGTCCCGCGTAGGAGCCGGAGTAGCGTCCGCCGTCGTATTCGCTCACTCGAACGGCGGCGATGCATCCAACCGCAGCCGCGAACGTTAAACAGAAAATCTGAAAAAAGATCGAAATTGTACTCGTACAATCGCGCGGAATCAGGGGGATTCTCGAGGAGTAGCTCGATCGGGAAGCCGCCAGCTGGGTGGACGAACGACGGGGCAGCGAACGAACCGGCAAACGGCGGAGAAGCGCCACGAAATGGAAAGATACGTTAATCGCGAATCGCGTTAACGGAGAGATACGCCCGATTAAAAATTTTCACGGTGAAAACGATACCGGATTCGCGACTTTCGGGTGGCGAGCCGCGATTCGGTCGTACCGAACCGACGATAGGCCGACGAATTCGTCGAACGATCGTCGACTCGCGTTCGTTTGGTACCTGCGACATGGCACGAGCAGGGGCTTCGTGTCCGCGTTTCGACGTGTAACGAGAATGTTTTCACTCTGTCGGTGTCATCCCTGGCGAGTCCCGTCTTTATACGGGCATCTCCCTCCAGCGTTCGCGGTACTCCGAGCACCCCCCTCCCGCCCAACCAACCATAGTTACGCGACGTACCTGCCGAGACGTTCGGGGGCATCTGGGTGACGCGCGTACGTTACGATCGGCGGGAGGAGTGCTGTAGCGGCCTTTCGGAGCCGGAGGAACGCGACCCCCGCAACGAAAGAATCCGTATCGCGAGGTATACGGCGATCCCCGCCCTCGTCGTCAACGTCGCGGTCGTCACTCGTTGCGTCGTTACCAATTTCACAACGAGCATGGCGTAACCGTTCGTCTACCCTCGCGATATCCGACTATAGTAAGCTCGCGTCTGGATCGCGCCGTTATCGGAACTACGTCGGAGCGATCGGCGATTATCTAGATTTGACATTTTGGCGATTCTTACTTCGTTTCGTTTCTCCTCTCGCGATCCGCTTCCTCGCCGAGAATCTTACGGCGATTTATCCTCGGCAATTACGGACAGCTGCCGCGCCGCTCGCGCGTACGATCTGCGAGTCCGTTTCGAGCAAAGGGGTGAAGGTTCGTACTTCCGCGTTCCCATTCCGAACGCGGGCACGTTCGGCTAACTTTTTTTTTGTTTCGCGAAACGTTCGGATGACGCGTATTTCATTCTTCTTCGATGGTCGGGCGAGACTAGGGGGAGAAGGTTGGTCCGACCGAGCCGTTGCGCGGGCGAAACCGTTGCCCCGTGAGCTGCGCCTTCAACGATCGACCGTGTTATAGGCTCCTCTTTTCCACGTATTATTTTCGAAATTCCGGAAAGGGGAGTGCTCGAAAGCCACTGGTCTCGCGCGCGCGCGCGCGCGAGGGTACGGGTATACCTACCCCCCGAATACCGTGATCCCTTCGTTCGTCCGTCGTTTGCAACGGTAAAGTTCGTCGGAAACGGAAGGGATCGGACAATCATGACCGACATTTCGCAGCTCCCGACGCGCGCTCGTCGTCAAACGTAACGATTATGTATACGCAACGAAACGGACCATTCGAAATCTAGTCGGGCTTTCGGTCGGATGCGTGATTCCGGTTATTTGGTCGCGGCCGAAACCTGTCGCAGACACGAAAGCGTGTCCGGGATCCGCGCGTAACGATACCCTCGCGAGCGTAGGTTGGCCAGCTTCGTCTTTCCCGCAACCCCACGCGCGCGCGTGCTCGCGTACCATAGTCGCACGCGGTCGTACGTACAAAACCGATCGTTGGTAAACATGCCACTCCGATCAACGCTACCGTTACCTTTGCTGCCGAGCGTCTACGAGCTGATTTCGGTAGGTATGCGACCGCTACGTTTGCGCGAAACTACACGCGCGAGTACATATTACTCGAGGTAGCCGCCTCCGTCGTTACGTAGACGAATATTAGGTAATGGAATGGATTTCATAAAAAATAAAACAAACAAAAAAAGAAAACCGAAACGACGCCTCGTCCGCTATACCGGTCTACAACCGTTCCCCCTCTCCTTTCCCTTGGTTAGCGTCGACGTGCGTTCGAATCGCGTAACAAAACGTGCAGTGCCGCGGCATAACGATAACAGAGAGGAAGCGAGGTAAACGCGAATGGATGGAGCGAGAGAGACACGGTGGAGGAGAATAAAGCATCCCGATGTCTTCGCGTCTTAACACCTAACGCTACTCCGTGAAAAGCCGTTCGTCGTGTTTGGCGCGACGTACGTTTACGTCGAGACGTTTTTATTACCGGGATCCTCGTGAAAAGGATGAGCAGCGATGGCACACCGTACTATGGACCGAGGAGCAAACATTCGTTGCATCGAGAAAAACCGGAACGGAAACCGAGCGGAAAACGTCTGCGTATACCTAGAGTCGAGCAAGGAGGTGAATATTTTCGTCGGCATTCCCATGCGACGCGAACGTTGACCGTGGATACTTTCCAAAAATCGTTCGATGGCACGGATCAATTTCGAGCGGTTTCCGCTCGCCGAAGGCTGTTCTTCGATGGGCGTCGTTGTCTCGTCCCATACCCCCTCCCCCCGCTCCCCCAGTTAACGAGAAATGATCGTGACGCATTTTTCCGACCGAATTCGCCGACGGAGCGCGCGCGATATTGGGCGGAAGGGGGCAGTGAAAGTGAACACCGGTCGTGTGTTATCCGTCGAGTCGCGTGCGGCACGAGTATAGGATAGGCTAGTTCACGCGTGAAAAGAGCACGCGCTCGCGCGTCTGTATCCCCGAGTTCGTGACCGGTATGGAAAATACACGAAGATGAACGTTTTCCTTGCGATATATTTGCAAGCAAATCACGTAGGAAGGAAACTTCTCGTATGCGAGAAAAAAGGAAGCGAAACGTACCGGGAACGCAGGCGAATCGCTACGACGCGTAGCCGAGGAATAATATATACGCCCTCGTTATGTCGTTAGACGCCAACGGGTTTGCAATTTCTTGATTTATCATTCAACGGCAGATGTGGCGAGATATTGTACGCGTCCGTTCGAACATTTCATTTTCATATTTCTCCCGTCGCTTTACACCTTCCCGTTCTACCATTCGGACATTCTTTTCGTTTCGCCGATGCTAATCGAACGGTGCGCGCGGTTGAAGAACGTCGCGGTTGAGCGCTTACGTTGACCAACCGAGATGCGCGAGGAAAGAGTCGTCGGTCCGAAGAACCGCCGATCCGTTGCCAGAACGGTCTAACCTTGCCCTTCGTTGTTTCCACGTTTCCCTCGTCGATTTTCCGATCGTTTGATCAACGACGATCCGGATTTGAGACCCGTTGTTGCCCCTTCGTCTTCCTCTCCTTCCTAACCCTTCTCGGCCGTTCGAGTCGAAAAGTGGAAACCGAAAGGTGTCGGGCGCGGATGTTTCCGGTCCGTAGCGCGGGGTTCCCCCGTCACGTAATTAGGCAGGTAGGTTAGGTAGGCGCAGCGGCGAACCGAAGCGAGCGAATAGTAGAACGGTGACGAAACGTCTAGTTTACGCCGCGATCCGACGGGGACCTGGCATTTCAATGTACAATGATGTGAACCAGCTGCTGCCTCGTCGTTGCCGTCTTTCGGCATTGTGTTGTACGCGTATAGCTCGTAACATGGACGAGCGAAATGTCTCAACGTTATCCTTGGCTGAATTTTCGCGTGACTCAACCGTGCCACTTGATCTCTAGACTCTGGAGGCCAATAATAACGACGAACGAGAATCTCGTTCGTTCGTTCGTTCGTTCGTTCGTTCGTTCGTTCGTTCGTTCGTTCGTTCGTTCGTTCGTTCGTTCGTTCGTTCGTTCCAATTGCGAAGCTTTCCCTTCCTTTCGGCCGCGATATTTCTTCCACACCCCGCGTCGTCTAATTAATAAGTGAGAACAACATCCCTCGCGTAGCTACCCTTCGTCGCTACTTATTTTCGGGCTATCATCTTTGCGTTGAGGGGTTCATCGCAAGGCTGAGGATACACGCGATACCGAATACTCGTCGGATCGTCGAATCCGTCCGGTTGTTCGCGTCAGAATCGTGCCGACGACGAGCTCGAATTCCGCTCGTCACACGCGCGTTCGTACATCATTCCGCTTTTTCGTTGCTTCGTCGAACAACGCGGGAAGCGTGAAAGTGCCCGAGGCGGGTGCGATCGCCTACGACCTTTTTCGCGATCGTCTCGCTGAATATTCGCGTCCGGTTGGCCGACTTTACCGTCCGTGTTAACGACGTTCGGGAAAAAGTGCAAAAAAAAGAATAAAAAAGTTAGAATAAAATTAAAAAACAGAGCATCACGCGCGCGAGACGAATGCGCGGGGGATGAAAAGTTTCGTGGCGCGCGTCCGAGGACCGATCGATCACCGACGTTCGTGGCCAAAGTTACGGACGCGTCCGCGAAGTGAACGCGCGGCGGAGGGGACGACGATTCGCCGCGGCTCCGATCGTGCGGAGTAGCCGGTGGGGCGGAGAGTCGATTATCTACGAAATATCAAGCTCGCGTTCCGCGAGCTTCGAATTGGCGGAAACCTCGCGAGAGTTTCCGAACGAAGTCGGAAACCAAAGACTTGAAAAAAATGTTTGCTCGAAATTTTTTCTCGCGACCTCGAGATCTTCCGGAAACGTTGCAGGGGACCAGGTGCTGCTGCTAGAAGTATTCGAGAGCGAACAGGCACCGGCGTCGCGACGGGGCGCGGCTCGAGTTGGCCGCGATAAAATCGTATCTCGGAACTTCCTCGCTGACGCAGCTCCGAGCGTGGGAATCAAGGTTTTTCCCGGTTTGTCCGTTTGTTCGTATAATTTTGAATGAGACTTGTAAGGGCCCCTGCTCGTTACGTACCACGCGAAGAGAGAGAGAGAGAGAGAAGCAACGAAGTTGCGACGACTGAATTTCAGGCCATGGTTGCCCAATTCACTCGACGATGATCAACTTCTATTCATCGAATACGACACTCCGCTGCGCGGAAAATCGAACGTCGCGGCGTACCCGCGATACTTTCATACGAATTCGCTCGAATTCATCGGGCTCGCAACGATACGGTTCGAGAATTCCTTCTCGTGGCAATCAAGCTTCGAATCAAAGCTTTCGCGACAAGAACGTTACTCCTTTTCGCAACTTTGGACTCCGAATCGAGAGACTATTCTCTGCCCGTATCGCGTATTCTCTTCGATCGATGCTCGTTCGCGTACGGGAATTTAATCTCGACAAACCTGATCGATCATTCCTCGACCCCCTGACGGTTTCGAAGAGAATTTTTACCGCCCATCCGATTCCTCGGCGTCCAATCTAGCCTTACCACCGCGCGATCGAGGGCAAAACCCCCATCCGTTACGCGTCTATATCGAACAAATTTGCGTCCCGTCGTCCTCGCGGCGGTGAACATCGACCTCTGGATATTCGCGGGATCGGCCTACGATCAGCGACGATTATCCCTCGAGCCGGACGATCGTAATTCATTGAATTTCCGTGCTTTCTCGACTCCCCTCGTCCATCCCGAATCCCACGGAATGACCTCGAGAACGAGCGTATACCTACGGCTACGGACGAATATACGTCGATATTCGCATCTCTGGGACAAAGATGTTAGCGTTATCGAAACGCGGCGCTCACGCAACGACGTAGAATCGCGCAGAGAGAGAGAGAGAGAGAGAGGGAGAGAGAGAGAGAGAGCGCGCGAAAGTTAATTAATGTCGATAGAGTTTACAATCCGTTGTACCTACGCAAGTTCGGATTGTATGTCTTCTTGAGTATAAGAAGCAAACAAACCCAAATAAGTTTTAACCGCAACTCAAGTTGAGCGACGAGAAATAAATGAAATGAAATGCTGTATGCCGAAAGCGGTTGAAGATAGATTACCTGTTTGGTAAAAATCATACTTTAAAAAAAAAAAGTAACACGATAAGGTATAGAATAAATAAAAATAAAAGTAAAATTAAATGATACGAGAGATAGAGCGGGCGAGCGAGTGCTCGGAAAAGTTCGCGAGGAACGAGCTCGGCTTCCTTCCGGTGGCCTCTCGCGGTCCGGTTTAACGCTCGCGCGACGACGCTTCTCGCGTCGATGATTATAATCTGCTCGATCGATCCGGAAATTAGGGAACTTTCATTAATTTTCATTCCGCTCGGTTCTCGATGCCGAACGATATTCCGCCTTCATCAACGAATCCTCGCCGACCACGCGAACGAGGATATCTCGTCAAGGGTCTCCCTTGCGCAGCGTCGCGACGTCGGAGGCGAGAAAATTGCGATATTCGCGGGAAACGGATCGGAATTCTCGTCTCGTATCCCCGCGAAAGCGCCGGAAGTTCGCGCGAGCCAAAAGGAATGCCGAACGATGTTTTTTTTTTGCGACGTTCACCCCGTCGCGTCCGAGGAACGCGAATATTACCGAAAAATGCGTCGTGCGAAATTTTTACTTCGAAATATTAGCCGTTAGAAATTGGTAGGTGCATTCGCGAACGGGGACGCGTCGTTCGACGAATCCCGTCGACCCTTCATAGACGTACGGGAACGGCTTCGGTATTTCGATAAGTACGTAGCCGACCACTCGCGATGTTTACGCGTCGGGTAATTCGTTTCGTTTCATTCGCTTGAGCCAACAATACGAGACGTCGCGAGATACGAAACTCGTTATGGGCGCGATTGGATTCGTCCTGTGGCGAGACCGTGGGTCGCGCCGACGCATATTTCGCGATCATCGCAATTCGATCGGACCGCGAGCGCCCGCGATGTGAAATTCTTCGAGGCGAGACGTGGGGAACGAGATCGTAGCTGATACGTATCCGTCTTCGAGTACGCCGTGGAGGCTCGCGATCTCGTCGAGGAATAAATATAGGGTCGCATGGTTTCAACGTCGACGGACCACGCGAACGAAAGCTGGGAGAGAAATGAAAACCCGAGGTGAATCGCGAAGAAAAAATCACGAGAAAAGCACGCGGCCCAGATGGGGTGGGAGCGCCGAAGCTGCGGTAAATTTGATTCTCCGTTAAGCGACGCGAACAAGGACGTATCGTACTCCGCCGTAGCCCTCGCGGCTCTCGCTGACATTTGCGTAAAGCGACGTATATCCTACGTTTCATCGGCAAGAAAAGCTATCGCGAGTCGACGTCGATTTACGACGAGTGGATGGAGTTTCGCGCGGGTACGACGAACGACGATCGTCCGAGAAAAAGAGATCGGGGAAATTACCGAACGAATCTGGTGTTGAATACCCACGATGTTTTCACGTTTCTCGGTTATTTCGATACGGCGATGCAGCGTCAAAGCGATCGCTCTCGGACAATCCGTCAGCGCCAGATACGATTTCCGAAGACTCGACCGACGTGGTCGACTTCGAATCCCATTCGAAGCTCCGATCGCTTCGGTTCGTACGACTGAACGATTTCCTATACGGTTGTTTCAGGATCTGTGGCACAGCGGCAGAGCAAGCGAAATCACAGGACCCGTCAGAGTTGTTCATCGGTACGTCAAAATGCCGGAACAGGTGGCCGAGTATTACAACGAGACGAGCGGAATTTACGAGAAGGTGAGGCTATCGCTGATCGTACCGTTCGCGTCCGACGAATACGGCAGGAACGCGCGTGTCCGGCGCCGCGACCCCTCACCTATCTAGGTTCTTCTCGTCGTCAGCTGGGCGCACGGTTTAATTATTTTTGCCTGTTTTCGCTCCTCCGCTCTTCGTTTCGTGGCGTTGGTTCGAAACGAATTCCGGCGCGTGCCCGTCGTACGAGAAATAATCAAGCTTCTTTCAGCGCGCGAATGCTGGCGGTAGTCGCGCGGATCCCGTCGATACCCGCGCGGCGCGAGGGGTAAGAAGTTACTTTGGTCCGCCGGCGAGCGAGCCGAACGGGCAGCGCGACCGTCCCGAGTGGTCGTATCGCGTAATACCCGGACCGGAGGAAAATGTCCGACCCTAGCGGGACGATCTCACGCCTCGGGATCTCGCGCGACAGCCAGCGCTTCAACGTCCCGACGCCGACCATTATTATCGTAGCAGCCGCTTTTCCGTCTAACGATTGTCGCGCGAACGAGAAGGAGGCACACCGTTGAATAATAGAAGCTTACCGCGAGCCACCGTCGTCGAGGCTGCGTTGTAATATCAAATCGTCCATTTATCATCGGTCCCGGGGATGCGACGGTGGCGCCTCGGATAACGAGCTTCCTCGAAGAAAACGCACGTTCGGTCAACTCCTCCGACGGGTATTGTTTTTTTCTTTTTTTCACTCGCATCGATCGTAGCACCATCATCGCGACCGGGAAGAATTCGGCTTCGAGCCGGACGAAGCTTCGATAGGTACGATCCCTCTATCTTTGCCCGAATATTCCGGGAACAGCTCCGACCCTAGCTCTCGGACGCCGCGCCAACTCGAGAGGTTGCTTTTCGACATTTCGATCGTCGAATCGTCGAGGCACGCTTTTCACGGGAGTCCTCGCCGCGAAAATTGGAGGCGATTCGTAACTTTTTCGCGCGCATTCGCGGTAGGTACGAATTCAGCGGTACTTACGGATGTTAAAACCTAGGCGCGTTATCCGACCCAGGTTCAAGCGCGGAGATTTTGCTCCGAGCGGCCGACGGCGCGAATCGGTAGCGTCCCGGATCGCGGTAGCTTCTCGTTCGCGTCGAAAAAATTCGTTCCTATGCCGTAGTCGCCTGCGCGCGGAAGAGCACGATTCCGCGCGACCGACCTCGTCGGCCGTGATTGAAATAAGACAACGAAATTTTTGAACAGGTAAAAGGCTGTTCTCCGGCGATGGGATACAGCTTCGCAGCTGGAACCACCGACGGCCCGGGCTCGTTCTCGTTTCAACAGGGTACCACCACGTCGAATCCTCTGTGGAACGCGATTCGGGATTTCATAGCGAGGCCAACCGCCGAGGACGTCACCTGTCACGCCGAGAAACCGATTCTTCTCGCAACGGGACGCGTGAGTATACGCGGATGTACCTACGGGAACGTGCTTGCATATTTATTCGCGTGCCAGACCGTAAATTAGCCGAGACCCAATCAAGGACCGACCATCCCTTCGTAACGTTGTTAACGCACCGGTTCTCTCGCAAAGCATTTTGACTGTCGGGAATCGCGAGCGGGTAAATATCTACCCGCGGCGTTATCATCGCGGGGCAAATGGAAACCCCTCTTGGGTACACGGCCGAACGGTCTTCGACGCGGATCGCGGTGCGTCGAGTCGTGCGACGCGTACGTAAATTGGTGGAAAAACGAGTACGAGCCGCGAGACATCCAACGCTCGCGGTTCGTTGGGCGATTTTTGGCGAAGAAGCGACGCGCGCCGCCTCGACGAAGAACGGAAGGCAGCAACGGTGACCGTGGATCCCGGAAACGCGAGTCTTGCCCTCGCGAAATATTCAAGAGGGGTCGACGACGTAGAACCGATCGAGTTGTCGAATGGAAGAAGGCGGACGAACATCCGTCACAAGTTTTTCAAGCGGTGGCTTTCCATCATCGCGCGTAAACTGACAGAAACTGGGTATGCGGCGAAAACATTCGGAGCCGAGGACGAGGACGACGACGACGAGGCCGGCGCTGGCGCCGCCCGACGCTTTTCTGGCCTCTGATCGCGAGGGATACGAACAGGATCCGACAGCCTCGTGCTCGACGAGGTCACGCGTTACGAAAACAACGTCCGCGTATCAATCGTGTATCGGACCGCGAGCTTATCATCGGGCATTGGCACTCCGAACATCGCTCGACCGAGTTTCGTTCGTTTGGTTTATTATCGCGATCGTTACAGAACGATACGGGAAAAAAGCGAGAAGGCACGCGGCAACGTGGCCGTCGATGGAAATAAATCAAATGTCATAAATCGTTAGGCGCGTACCTGATTGCCGGGCGGGCTCGTCTCTGGGAAAGATCGGTAACTAGGAGGCGTGGCGTTGACGAAGCTCCGTTTCACGGCGACAAAATAGCCAGGCGTACAGCAGGCTCGATCGCATTATTTAAAGGGTCGCGTCGCGAGTATCTTTTGCACCGGAATCGCAAATTCTTCTATCGACCATAGTTGGCTCAACGATCGCACCGGATTACGGATATCCCGCGAACGAACTCTGTAACTACGACGCGCGAATCGACGTCCGTACGATCCATACGCGCGTACCCGCGGCCGAAGGGGTAGAGGAGCTCGCGTCTTCCGGAATTCCTAGAACAGGTGAAATTTGTAAATCTCGCGAACGCGACGTCACCGCGAATCTCGTCCGCGCGCACGGGCGTTCATTCGCGCGTCACGGTAAAAAAGAGTGACGAGAGCGATCTGGGAGGCGGGTCGAATCCATCTCGCTAACATATTCGGGCAGCGTTATCCCAAGCAACTCGCCAAATTTCGCAAACGATGAGGCATCGGCGCTCGGGCGGGCGATAAAACGAGCATGCGCGAGAGATCGTTCGTCGGGTAGATTGAAAATTATTTCGCTCGCGCGAAACCTGGCTGCTGATCTTTCGACCTCGTCTCGGCGGTTCGCCGAATCTTCCCCGCGGCGAAACGAGACGGGGCTCCATCTCGTAGGCTTCTCTAGGCGCGACAGCTTTCGATTCGAATTAGATTAGTCTCGAATTCCACGACTCGACAAAACTTTCGGCCGCGGGTTCGGCGTTCTTGGAAATTCGATCGCCAACTCGATTAGCCGCCATTAGCCGCCGCCCGGTGGTTTGGCACATATATACGTAGCATTCGGTACGCGTATCTACCGAACGACGAAGGTACGTAGGTACCAAACGTCCCCCCGACGATGGTCCCTCGCCGCGCTTGCGAACGGTTGCCCGAGCTCGAGCAACCGGCAGCGCGGACGCGTATCGCTGGCCATCGTCCGATGGGCGTCGATAAGACCGCTCGCTGAGAATTTTTCATTCGCAGATGGTTTTCCCGTACTCGTGGCAGCCGCAGATAGTCTCGACCCAAGTTGCCCTCATCGGCGACGTCGTCATCGCCGGAGTACCTGGAGAGTTTACAACGATGTCCGGGCGAAGGTTGCGCGAAACCATCAGAAGCGCGATGCACGACAACGCCGAGGCCGATCACGCGGAAGGGGGCCCGGTGGTCATCGTCGCCGGCCTGTGCAACACCTACAGCGATTACGTAACGACGCCGGAGGAGTACAAGGTAAAACTGGCGAACGGCGGTCGTAATTCGTCCGACCGTTTCGCCCGTAACCTACATTCCCGTTCGCTACGGTCCGATCGGGGGGTATCGCCGAAGATACTTCGGACGATATCCATCGCGTTCGCGCGTCGTCTTTTTCACGCGCCCCGAAGCAATCGCATTTCGCGACGCTCGTTTCGGGTCCACATCCCATCGCCGACGCGAACGCGCGCGTCCGCGACGAAACGAACGATATCGAGCCGTTCGGGGGTCAGGTACGTCGTTTCGTTCGCAGCGTAATACCTATGTACGTCGGGCGACCGGCGAGCAATCGCGTCGGAATCGACCGACGGAAAGATTTACGAATTTTCGCGGTTACGTACGCGCGCGCCTTTTCTTTACCTTCGATCGCGCTGTTTTCAGGTTCAGAGGTACGAGGGCGCGTCGACGATCTACGGACCGCACACGCTCACGATCTACTTGAAGCAATATCGGGACCTCGTGACGGCGATTATTTCCGTGAGGAGACGCGTTATTTCGTTCCTTCTCTCGCCTCGTCGCTCGAAATCTTCGACTCGCTCGAAACTCGTTCTCTTTGCCCTCAGAAAAAATCCCTGGAGCCAGGACCGCGGCCGCCGGATCTAAACTCGCGCAATCTGATATCTCTGGTTACTCCGGTCCTCTTCGACACGCCGAAGTGGCGCCACGAATTCGGAGATTGTCTGGAGCAGCCGCCGAAGGTAGCCGGACCAGGGGACATCGTTCAGGCGAGATTCGTAAGCGTTTCCGTTTTCCCGGGTCGTCGCGTTCGGTTCGGAGTGCGTGCCGCGTTGCCCCCTCTTTTTAAAAAATCACCTCCGCCGCGATACCGTCGCAACGCCGGGCTCGTCGCGGTACCGCGAGAAACAGCCCGGGAATACGGTTGGAAACGGCAAGCAGCACCACTCGATCGCGTACGGTCGAGTTAGTGTATTTCCCGCAGCGCCGGGAAAGCCTGACGCTCGGGCCATTAAGGATTTTACGAACCTCGACGCGGATCAATTTCTAACGTCGGGCATCTCGTCGCGCGATGATCGTAACGAGAGGCCGTCATAAATTTCCTCGGAGTCGTATTTTATGAAACTGTTAGCCGAACGAAACCTGGAGTCGAGTCGATGTCCGATCTTTCTCCGTTTCTCGCCTCGTACCGAAGTTTCCGCCTCTCAACTTCCGCGCTCGGAATCACCCCGCACCCGTCTCCCGACGTCGCGAAGAATAGCGAGTCCGTAACTTCGCGGGACAGGAGGCTCGATTGACTCTACGAACTCGGCCGAGGCTCGATCGCGGGACACAATCTTCTAATCGATCGGAGACTATTGCTATCCTTTTCGCCAAACTTTTCGCACTACGCCCCGTCCCGATCAATTCCGTCGCCCCGATCCAAGCTTCGTTTCTTCTTTCGTTTCCCCCGCGTCCGCCGAGCTCTCGTCGACGAGACGATTTACTCGCGCAAAAGTTGGAAGAAGCGTCGGAACGAAAATCAAACGCGTTCGTCGAGCATCTCGCGTTCCATTATTTTTCCTCTTCCGTTGCTTTTTCGTCCCAACGGGGCGGAAATCTCGCGCTTCTTCGACGGTAAGCAAACGCTCGCGTCCACGGTCGTCGGAACGACGAAACTACGGCGGATCGACGGCAGAAGCCTGAAAAAAATTCTGGTACTCCGTGGGTGGGCTCCACCGCGTTTAAGAATAATTCGAATCGCTCGACTTCGGCGTAGGGATTCGCGGTGTTCGAGGTCGGACGGACTCGTTCGGGAACGCGGCACGCCAGGGCTCTCCTCTCCGCTCGTTTCCCCGTTCCCCCGTTCCCCCGTTCCGTTCCCCGTGCGTGCCTTTTAACGAGGACCCGTTTTCCCGGCTCTTTGTCCAGGTCGCCGGACACCCGCGAAATAATCCCATGGCGGGTGGATCGTTCCTCGCGGTGGAGAAACTCGAGGAGGACGATACGTGGACAACGGTGGCTACCGACGCCGATTGGGAAACAAGGTGAGTCGACGATGATAATAATCGCGACGCGGTCCCCCGGGGCGCCTCGGGGAATCGGTCTCGGAAGCCCGCTCCGTCGCCAATCCCATTCGACGTCTCGTTTTTCCATCTTCAAATTACACGAGAAAACGTTACGTGTTCAAGACGCGGGAGATAAACGCGCTCGTACGTCATGCCAAATCGAACCGAGGAGAAGCGTATTTTCTCTCGTTTCTCTCGCCACCGACGAGCGGGAATCGACGAGCCGATCCCTCCACGCCGCTATCCGCGCTCGACCGTTCATATTTCGCGAATCGAAGAAAAAAACTCGCGAATAATTACAACTACTCGGCGTCGATATCATCGTTGATTTCAGATTCGTTTGGCAACGAATGTCGCTGGTGCTGGGCTCGAGCGAGGCTACGGTCTCCTGGGAAATACCGGACGACGTCGAACCCGGTGAATATAGGCTCCGGCACAACGGACACTACAGATACATACTCGGAGGGATTTATCCCTATCAAGGAGTCAGCGATCGCGTAAAGGTGAGCTCGGTGATCCCACCACCCGTCGACGCCTCTCGTCGATGTCGTTGGAACATCGCTCGATCGGACGAGGGAACGGGACGGCTCGTCGCCTAGACGAACGTTACCGATCCGCGCGATCGCGAACGAACGGGCGACGGCACCCTCGATTCTCGTTGGCGCTCGTTCCTTCGCGATCGGATCGGAGAAACGATACGTTTCGATATCGATGCCGATTTTTCGGAATCAATCTCGTCATCCGCGTCCGACCTTCTGTATCTTTTCAGGTCGTGACCGTCGGCTCCAGCAGACGCAAGCGTAACTACTTCGCGTAATCTCGTGGCCCGTGCGCCGCAGGTTCAAGGATACGCGAGACGATGGAGAGCAAAAGAAGAGAACGCGTACTTGCCACCGGTGCGTCGTGGCAACGTACCTGCCGCGTCGCGCCTGTCGATAGGAGGACGCGACGAGGTTCGGTGAGCCGAAGCTTGAAAAGAGACGCGACGTCGCGAGATGTCTCGACGTTCCGTTGTGAAAAAGTCGGAATAAAATATTCACGAGATCGCGAGACCCGAGCGAGTGATTATTTGCGATTTCCGACGAACCTCGCCCACCTCGTCGACGAGTCGTCGAAGCGTCGAGGTACCACCCGTCCCATCCCATCCCAAGCTAAGTCGCGTAGATCTCGGGACGTCCGATTTTCTTCCAAGTAGCGGTAAACGAAACACCTCGCGAATCTTCCTTCGATTATGAAAACGAGGATTGTCAAAATTTTGAAACGGAACGAAAGGTGGCGAGCAGGACTCCCCGTCGCGCGACCCCCCGCCGAGGCGTCGCCCGACGATCGAGCGAGGAGTTCCGTTTTTCATCTTCGATTTATCTGACGAAGGTCGCATCGAGCGCGCGTCGATTGCGCGACAATTCGCTCGTTCGATCGGGAGAGGGTGGGTCGTATGCTATACGTCGTAAGCCCTATACAGGTACGTACGTAAGTATACGTCGAGTGTCTTAGCCGGTATGACACATCTACGCGGCGATGCGTTCGATGGGCGCGCGTCATCCGATCAGCGAGCAGCCGAGCAAGCAAAAAAGTGAGAACGTTCGTTCGTCGCCGATCCGACTCGACGAAGTCGTCGTCTCTCGCGTATTTTCAACGATCGTGGATGGGTAAGTAGTAGTATCTCGCGGCGTAGTCGCTCAAACGTGACATTTTTATTGCGAGCAAACACCGAAGCGAAATTAATTGGTCGACATCTGACGGCGATAATTCCACCGTCGTCTTTTTCGACTGGTTCGACGCTAACTCGCAAGCGTCCCCCGGCCGACTCGCGCGTACAAATCCGCTTTCGGTGGGCCGTGCTCGTTGCTCGTAGGACAACGTGCCTTTGTCGACGATAAACCTGACATTTGGAATTCCCCGTTTCACTCGTACGGGGTATGGAAAACGATAAAAGGGAGGAAAACGACGAAACAAGTCGAAGTTTTCGCCGCTCCCGGCGATCGCGATTTTATTCGAGAATTTGGAGAAGGGATACGATTCGTCGCGGAGGGTGATCGAAAAATATGTTTGCCTTTGAATTCGGCATGCTCTGGATACGCCGCACGTGTGGCAAAACACCGTCGTACCTCGCCCGACGAATGTTTGATCTCTGATGACGCGATTCGGATAAGCACGATCGAATCGAAACGCGAACTTCGCAGCGAAAAAAAAGTTGCCGATACACGCGGCCGTACGCGCGCCCATAGCGCTCGTTCGCGACGAGCCCTCGCGAATGAAAAAAAAATTTGGCGTTCTACGCGTCGCGTGATAATCGCAGCGGGACGAATATATACGGGTCTCGACGCGCGTAGGGCCGTTTCATCGATCGCCGTGGTATCACGCAAGTGCGAAGAAGGCCACCGTCCTACTCGTGACGCGCGGCTCGTATCGTCGACGCGAATCTCCGGCAACGAGAATCATCGACGTCGGGGGTTCGCTTCTTCGGTGAGCGTAGGTACAGCGGGCAACGCTAATAAAGAACGAACGATTCCCGCGTCGGAGTACTTTCGCCAATCGAGGAGTCGAGGCGGAACTCGTCTCGATGCAGTTCCCGAGACGGTGATTGATGGATCGGTACGCGAAGAGTGAACGGGGGAGAGCGGAGCGTCGTCGCCGAGGATAAACGAGCGAGAGCTTTTTAAAAGGTGTCGTGTCCCGTGGAGGTTTTCAAGACCTCGCTCGCCATCCGGATGTAGCGGAGCGGAAGCTCTTGCGATTTCACCGGGAAAAAAATAGGGAAAAAAGGACGAGAAACGTTATGATGAAACATGGCATCATTCGAGCGGAAACCTCGAGGACCCGGCGAGCGGTTCCACGTCGCGACAGACGTCAAATCGCATCGTCCCCTTCCACGCTACGTCTCTCTCTCTCTCTCTCTCTCTCTCTCTCTCTCTCTCTCTCTCGCTTTCCGCATCTCTTTCTCGCACACGCACGCGCGCACACCGACGGAACCCTCGATTTTAAATTTCGTCGTATTTGCTAATCTTCGAATCGAAAAGACGAGGAAACGATTAGGAACGGATTCGGGCATACGTAGATTTTGCTTCTGCGGCGCGACTGTCGCAGCGTATACGCTACGGGCACCTCTCCGCTGTTTCATCGCGGTCACGTCTCGCTAAATTCAAGATTTCCAAACCGAGATGAAGTATCGACGTTCAATTGCTCGGAGCGAGTCTCGATCTTGACATTTTGTCGTCTCGTCTCGCTCGCCGATACACTAGCGTCGCGAAGCTGTTTGGACGTTCGCGTACGGATCGCCTCGTCTCGATGAAAACTTCGCCAATTCCCTTTCGATTAGCGAAACGGAACGCGGTCGGCTCGGCGTAAGAGACAATATCGATCCGCGCTTTTTCGCATCGTCGCGTTTAAGGGGGATACCCCTTTCAACGCTCGATAACAATTAATTCTTTTTTATTCCATAAATACAGATAGGGAAATATCTTAAGCATATACCCCGAACATTTCAAAACGATATTCGGATTCCTTCTAACGGTACGTATACGGTATAAATGTATAGATGATAAAGACTCTCCGTTCGAAAAAAATACAAAAAAAGCGTTTGAAATTTCGTACAGAAGAAATACAAGCTTCGAATAAGTCGCACGAGGAAGAGGCAGGGTTGCTGTATAGTATTGGAATCGCTGAATAATCGGTAAGATACCTTAACAACGCATTGAACGCATTTGACATTTAGCCCTGTTCTTCTCTAAGCTACATTTCTTCGATTTACGAGAGTTCAATTCCGGAACACGTTGACGTAACATAATTTATTCGACTATGAAACGAAAGTTATAAGGGGTAGATTGTTCGAAACGTAGCAATTACCGCAAAATGCCGGGAAAAATATGCCAAAAATCGATAAGTTTTTTTTTCCAATCACGTGCCGTCGTTCGAATTTTGAATTTCATTTCCAAAGTATCGCCTCGTATCGTAGAACAGCATGCGAATTGCGAGCTGCGGTGCTCCGGAAAATCGGCAGCGACCATTACAGGTGACACAACGGATTACACCTCGACTATCAATAACTTGGACAAATTACCGAAGACACGCGAAAATATGAACAGAGTATTGTCAATGTTGCGACATTTTCCAATCTTTTTTTTTCACCGCGAAAAAAATTCCGGAAAATCACTTAATTTTCGGTCTCAAGAAGCGACGGCGGTGGTTACTTTCATGATTCTCGATCGTGAAATTGAATTTCGCTCGATCCGAAGCGAAACCATTCGCAGGCGCTCGTTGCCTCGTACGCAACGTGGCACGCGGATCCGGCCTCGTCGCGACAACGACGCGACCTTTCGCCGCGTGTCGATTACGAATGTGATAATATAACAGCGGTGGTCAACGATCGCGGAAATTCCGTCCGCTGATTTCAATTGATAATTTCGTTTATAGCGCGCGATTCGTGAATTATCCGTATATTATACGTTTCGTCCGTCTCGGTTACATCTGCGATCTACCCAGCCCCATTAACCGGCCCCCACCACTCGCGCGCGAGCCGGAGCATCGCTCGTTCGTTCGCTTTACAATTTGAAACGCGGATTACGATCGATCCGACCGGTCCGATCGATCCGATCGGTCGGATCGAGGAGCTTCGCCGTTTTCGAATCGCGAACCCGTTTTTTCTAACGCGGCCTCGAACGCAACCGCGGCAACGATCCGTGCTCGTCGCGCGGTTGTTTTCGGTTTGTTCTTGGTCGGCTCTTAGTTTTTCGCCTCGTATTATCGAAATTCACCTGGTACATCGAATGCCATTTACCACGCTTAATTGCGCATTTGCACTCTCGTCTAGACGATCGTCGGTGTTGTTCGGCGAAAAAAAAAAAACGGATTACGCGGGTAATGAAACGTGCCGGGATGCCCGTGGCACGCGCCGCTAAGGTGTCCCCGAACGTTTTTGAGAACGGGATCGACCATCGTTCGCTTGTTTTTGTCGAGGCTCGATCCCCCGCGGCGACCGACGATCCGCGGGTTGTCGTAAAGTTTCGAAGCGTTTTTACCGCGAGCGTGCCTCCGCCGCTGTTTTATTGAATCCCGTTCGTTCTTCTTTTTGGTTGCTCTCGCCCGTCGACGATCGGAGACGAGACGGCGAGATGACGCGGGCAAAAGACGAGAAACATCTCGAGAACGTCGCGAAGGAATCGATTCGGAACAGCGAACGAGGAGATAATTTATTTCCAACCCGTAATTCCAGCCTTCCGGTCCGTTCGAATTACTTTCGATTTTATATCGTTCCAATCGGCTTAAAGCCCGCCGTCATTTGTCTTCGGTGAACAGTTAAGCTCGGGGGCTCGTTGGACTCGAATCGTTTCCCATGTCAAGGCTTCTGGCTCGTCGACAACTTGACGCGCGGATTTTCCAGCCAGTCTTGCGTCGACGACAGCTGCTTTTTTTTTCTCCATCCTCGTAGCGTTTTCTCGTCGATTCATGTATTTTCGGTAAGGTCGTTTCGTACCGTATACCAGCGAGCAAAACAGCGCACGGCAAGCGGACAATAATAGCGAACGAGCATAGCGATTAAGCGTGAAAGGAGAATTAATGAACGCAAACCCAAACCGTATAGATCGAAGAATATGAACTAGAAATTTTGCAACGTAGTACGAAAGGTAACGCGGCTAGTCCAAATAACGCGCGAAAGTACACGAATTTGCAGACAGCGTTCAAGGAGCCCTCAAAATATTTCAGCGCGCAATTGTCCACACCGTGTGCCCGGCACTTTATTAACGCCAGGGTAGAGAGAGAGAGAGAGAGAGAGATTGATTGATCGATTGATAGGTTTATTATTCGTACATTGTGTTGTACAGAGGCATCGGCACAAAATGTATAAAGATACAGAGTATATAGAAAAACAAATGAAAACGAGGGTAAATTTAAAATTAATGCGAGCATCCAAATCAGGGCACTCGCCGCCCTCCCTCGGCAGCGACGCGCATTTGTAGGTCGTTCGCATAGATCTCGCATGGCGTACGCCAGGCTCAAGCCTCCGGGCGATGTCGCCAACGAGGAGAACGAATAGCCGCGGACCATGGACACAATTACGGGGCACCCCCCTGTTCAGCCGAATAAACGGGGTCAAGGTCGCATCCTCGGACGTTACAGCTCGCGAACGACCCGCGAGGTACGATGAAATCGACACCAGAACCCTGTGAGAAAAACCGAGTCGCCCAAGTTTCGAGAGAAGGGTTAGGTGGCGGACCGAGGAAAACGCTTTGTTGAAATCAAAGCGCGCGAGCATCGCGAGAAGCCGTCCATCCGAAGCCCCGTCGAAGAGAGAAAGAGAGAGAGAGAGAGAGAAAACGAACGAGTTTGAAAGAGAAAGTGCGAGAACAGAGTGCTCGGATTCCGGAACAAAGGTCTGAAATCCCCGGATTTTTTATTTTTTTCACCCGAGAAACAAAATTCGGATCCCGCGCGTGGAACCGCGAACCGGGGACAAATTCAACCTCGCGGAGATGGGAGAGACGAAGCTTACGATCGCGAAAATACTTCGAGTTTGAAAAGCGAGTCCCTCGAGCGGAACGAAAACGTTTACGAAACACCGCGTCGGGAAGTTTCCACGAGCGCTCATCGAAAACGTCGTACCGGCTCGAGAGCTGCCAAACGAGGCGTGCGTAACATACGGTCTACGAATTTGTAATCGAGACGTTTCTCGTTCCTTCGGCCTATCCCCCGTCATTCGTACTCGCCTCGAAATCGCTCCTATTCGACGGGGTACGGATAGTACGGCCCTCCCTCGTTATTTCGAACGCGATACCGCGGCCAGGCCTGTTATCGTTTGTTCGTTGTTTCTCGCCGATCGGTATCGGCCATTTCCGGACCAACGCGCACCGGGATCGTTTTCTACCTACCGCTTCTCGCCGTAACGCGAACGCTCGCGCGCCTCGTTCGGCTGAGTAATTTCGGTAAAAGTCACCCCTATTTTTGGGATTCGCACGCGATCCGCGATACATCGGACGCGTCCGACAACGATATCGAGACGCGATCGTTCGAGCCGAATGCTCGATCATTCCGTCATTTTCATTTTCACGCGAGGTCGGGTCGCCTATCGAGGACGAACATCGTCGAATCGTCGCGGGTTGCCGCACGGCGAACGACGCGAGCGCGAGCAGCCGCGAGGGAACGGTTCGGTAAGTCCGGTACGGACAGAGGCGAGCGATTCGGCTCCGGGGTGAACGCGCGTGCTTTCCTTCGCTTTCGCATCCATCGTCGCGAGATCGACGCGAACGCTCGCGGGATCGCCGGTTTCCCGTCGTTCGGCAATCGTGACGGGGGTAATCGCGCCCGTCACGCGAGCCAACGAAATATCGCGCGTGGCGAGGGTTCCGCGAAGAGTCCGGGACGAGGAACGACGGACGGTATCGTTCGAGGGTGACGCGAGAGTTACGGCGAAGAATAGGCGAGAAACGAAGAGACGAGGGGCCTCGAACGGGACATCGGAGCTTCGGTTCCACGATGGAAAAGCCTTTTTCGCCGACCCTCCGTCGCGCCTCTTCCCGCCCCGCGGCTCGATCCCGTCTACGTCTCGCTCGACGACGAAACGGGGCCCTCCTCGTTTTGACGACCGAGTTGCGCTCGCGTGGATCATCGAGCGGCACGCGGATCGCGGAACGCGCGTGCGGCGACCGACGTCCGAGAGTCGCCGTCGGATATCGCGCCGCGCGCGAGGAGATGCGCGGACGCCGCGTCCTGTCCGACGCCCGGAGCCTATCTGGTGCGCCGGGACCCCGATACGTAATGCCTACGCACAGCGCCGCGACCTCCCCGCGTCCCGCTCGATCGCTGCCGTTGCGTAGAGTTGAAATTCACTTGGCCGCGGAGTTTTCGGTCCCGCGCGAACGGCTGCCGTTCTCCCCCGCCAGTCCGCGAAGAACGATACGCGCAGATCGCGTGGCTTGACGGGAGGTTGAAAACGTTTACGCGAGTCGCTGTCGCGCCGTCGTCCCATTCATTCGCGCAGTCACGCGACCGCTCGTCGACGGATCATCGGCCGATCGTCGGCCGTCCTCGCTGTTTCGCGAGAGGTGAGCGTTTTTAGCAGTTTTCGCGGAATTACGGAACGCGCGGGCGGGATATCGACGCTGGCTAACGGGATATCGTCGAAGAGACGACGAAATCGATCGCGCGAAACGCCATCCGCGGCGAGATAATCGAGAAAGCGAAACGTTGGTTCGAAAACGCGGATCGCGACGGAACACCTACCGCGATATCTCGGTCGTCGAGTGAAGTTTTCACCCCCCCCCCCCCCCCCCCCCCCGCCGTGGTATCCCGAGCGTTTGGGGAAAAAAGGACGAAAAAAGGACGGACGAGAAGGACCGAAGCGAGGCGAGGAAAAACTCCGAGCCGAAACGACTCGTCCCGTCGGCGGGCAATCGTCGCGGGATACGTCGACGATCGGCAACGATCGACAACGATCAACGACGATCCAGCTCGTCGGAGCCTATGCGCGATCGCGAATCCGTCGTTCGCCGAGTCGACGATTGGAGGATGGACGCGCGGCTCGGGGCGAAATCGGTCGCGATGCCGGGACAACTCGACGGGACAACGGTCGGCGTCCTCCTGCCGAGCGGGACCAACTTTACGCCACTCGCCGAGGAGCATCGATTTTTCGCGAATGCGTCGAGCGACGCCGGTTTCTTCGACGAGGACGTGCCCCGACGCGACGCTCTCTACGTCGTCGTCCCGATTACCGTCATCTACGCCTCGATATTTTTGAGCGGGATCGTCGGGAACGTGAGCACGTGCATCGTTATCGCGCGCAACAAGTCGATGCACACGGCGACCAACTACTATCTGTTCAGTCTCGCGATCTCGGACTTGTTGCTGCTCGTTTCCGGTCTACCGCCGGAGATCTACCTCGTATGGTCGAAATATCCGTACGTGTTCGGGGAGGTGTTCTGCGTTCTGCGGGGACTGGCGGCGGAGACGTCGTCGAACGCCACCGTCCTCACGATCACGGCGTTCACGGTCGAGCGTTACGTCGCCATTTGTCACCCCTTTCTCTCCCACACGATGTCGAAGCTCTCGAGGGCGGTGAAGCTCATCCTCGTCGTTTGGCTGCTCGCCCTGGCCTTCGCCGTTCCGCAGGCGCTGCAGTTCGGCATCGTCGAGCACGGGAATCGTGACCTGGAAATCGTCGTGTGCACCTACAAGACGGAGATCATAGCTCACTCGTTCGAACTCTCGACTTTCCTCTTCTTCGTCGTCCCCATGACGCTGATTACCGTTCTCTACGCTCTCATCGGCCTGAAGCTCAGAAAATCCAACACGATGAAGAGGGACTCGAGGAAAATCGTCGCCCGGAGGAGGAACGGGACGGCGCCCGGCGGGGAGGCGGGCGCGAAAGATCGAAGCTGCCGACATCATCCGGGAGGCTCCTCGCGACGAGTCCTCAAGATGCTCGGTAAGGACCTATAACCGTGTCGCGTTCCCCGTCGTCCAGCCGCCCGCGGTTCCTCGTACGAACCCCTTCGCGTCCGTGCCGCCGAGTCGAGGTCAATTTTGAAAAGGCGCAGCTTCGCGCGAACGCTACGCGGGGAATACGAACCGGCGGGTCGGCAAACGGCTCGCTATCTCCCCAATCGTATTCCAAACATTTCCGACAACGATGCAGCCGATCGTTTTTCTCATTTTTCTTCTTTCGATCGGACTCGGTTACGCGCCGACGATGCGGCCTCGTCGATTGAGAAGAAAAAGAAGAATATACGGTAATGTACGTACGACGAAGTTTGCATTCGAACTCGACGCGTAGTAGTAGGGGTACGCGACGAACGTGGAAAATTTCTTCTCGAGCGACCCGCCGTACATCGCGGTTCTCGAAGCGAGCGGCGTTGTCGCGACGAAACCACAAATATTCCGTCCGAGACGATCTACGCCGGGGTAAATGACGAAGGTTCGCTCGTCGAGCCCTCGAATTCGCGAACGAATCCGCATCGAGTCTAGCGGCGGGATCGTCGCGATGTTTATCGTCGGGTCGTTCCGCGCGCGATCCGCGATCCGGATTCGGTTTCCTAATTTCGGTCCCGAAACGTCCGGAGATGGAGAACGAGACGTGACCCGCTTGCATAAACCTCGCGAATTCAGCCGACGGATGCGCGGACGATCGGATGTCGCGAAGACGCGTGGCGCACGCTCGTTATTCGGGAACATTTTTTCGTACAGCAAGGTCGCGCGTGCTCTTCGATCGCGCGCGCCCGACACACGGCAGCCGGCGGTTGAAATATCGCTAAAAACGAGCGTAGGTACCTTACGATCGGATCGCACGCGTGACGGACGCCTCGTCGAGTACGCAACGAGCGTCTCGAGCGGATAGGAGGGTAGGCAGGTACGGGGATACGTACGCCACCACCTCCAGCGGCTCGCCACTCGATGCCGAAGGATAGGAAGCTCGTCTATACCCGCGTAGGCCATGGTACCACCACTCGTCCGGGAAATGAAAGTTTGCAAAGTCGTGGAGAATCGTCGCGCCGGGCGGGCCGTCGGGGGTCGAAACAACGAGAGTTTCACGTCTCCTCGCGAATCAGTCCCGCCTCGAAAATAGCGTACTATAACCGTGGCGTGCCTCCTCTTGAAACTTCGGAGACGTCCCAAGCTTTCACGGCACGACTCCTCTCTCGCATCGGTGAACGGAAGATCGGAAATTGGCAGTGTCTGAAATTGTTCTTTACGCAGAACTCTAACAAACAGGGGCACGGAGGGATGTGCCGAAGGAAAGGACTTAGCTAGATGCACGCGAAGAAATCCCCACGTGTCTCGGTTACGTTGGCTCGGGATGGCAGCAGCTGACAGTGGCAGTTTGCGAACTCCACCGATTACCTAACGTACATAGGAAGAGGGTTGGATGGAAGTTCCACCGGTTGCGTGTACGGTATACATTTAATCCGTGTTATTTTGGTATACACAAACGACGCATAAATACGGACGTGCGGTAGGTATGTACGTCAGGTATTACCCGATTAAATCGTGCTAAAGAAAAATGCCAAATCGATTCCTTTTTTTCAAATTTTCACACTCTGGTGGGGTGGGGTTGGTGGCCCCTTATCGGAGCATCGATCGTTTCGAAAAGCATCGTGGCTATAGAGTTACGTAGGCTGCGCGAGGGAGATGGAAACCGGTCGTTGACTCGAGAGGAGGAGTCAGGCTATCGTTACAAGCTCGTAAAATTATGTTTGCAGAGAAGACGGGCTATCCTCGGCAGGAAGCCGTTATTATTGAGAGGAGACGCGCTATGTCCGAAAAAGAACGTTTCCGTTCCCCGGTAGATACGTATCCGTCGACGTTTCGTCGGACGAACCGCGCGACTTCCCGATTCATTTTTGTAATTTACGATCGTGAACGATCAACGTTCTCGCGCGTAACGCCGCGCTGCGCCACGCGCCGCTCGTTTCCCGCATCGTAAAACAGGCGATCATCGCCTAACGAACGTTGTTGTCGCGATCGCGCGGGTAATCCATCAAACATACGAACCGCGCGGCAGCATCGCGACGCCAGACGCTTCGCGACAAGTTGTCGAACGATTAATATTCGTCTAGGGATATTAATATCGAACTCTAATTACCAAGTCAATTATTTCAGGTGTACCGCGCGGTATTTGGACACGAGTCAAATATTGGTAAACAACGCGCGTACCCGCCGCGTCGCGCCTCGTCATCGCTCGCGGAACTGATCGTCGCGCGTACCCGTGCAACGTACGTACGCGCCTTTACGTACGGCGTACGTAAATCCGACGCGGGGTAAAACCAGGAAAGCTACGGATGAAACAAAAGAGGGAACAACGTACGCGGATTCGCGCGAACCGGGCGAACGGAACGCGGGATCGAGGGCGGCCGAGCGAACGAACGAACGAACGAACGAACGACGAGACGATCCGGAAATCGAAAACACGCGGGGAAGCGCGAGAGGGGGCAGCGGGGGAGGTGGAAATTTTCGGAAATAACGACGGGCCGAACTCGCGCTCCGGCAACGACGTCGCGGCGACGATGAGTCATCCGATCGACGTTTCGTTGAATTTCAAAACGACCGTGGGGCTGGATGTCGGCCAAAAAAACCGCGCGCGACCGGTACCCGTCGCGATCAAGGATATACCCGCCTCGCGCGAACGATTGCCAACAACAATATCGCCGACCGGATAGCCCGAACGGCAGCGGAGATGCCGCGCTCGTTCTCCTCTCGCGTTCTCTCTCGTTGTCTCTCGTTAGCTCGGAACTCGGATGCCCGGGCAGTTTGGCAGACTCGCGTGGCGAACGGGGCTGGGTTCCTCCGGAGGGTGAGGGAGGGGAACTTTCAGCCTAGGGAGATTTAATGTTATTCGCGATGAAGAAAAATGGAAGAAGCGTTATTCGCCGTAACTTCTACAATATAATAAACCCATCATCATAAATTACCATGCATTATTGTAATGCTTTCGATCAACCTTTTTTGCTCGTTCTCATGCAACACGGCGGTGTATCTTTTTTGTTCGGTTGTTGGTTTTGTTCTTGCTGCAAAGTTTTTTTTTTCCCTCCCGTCAAAATCGTCTCCGGGTAACTCCGCGTCTTTACGCGTCAGCCGCGCGCGCGAAACTTGCATCGAGCTTCGATCCAACGACGCCCGGGTGAAATTCCTGAAATTCCACCCGCGTGTGAATTTCGTTCCTCCAACTCTGCTCTTCGACGCTCCCGCGCGCGTCGCTCGAACGTCTCGCGACAGGGTTCGGCTCAGCCGCTCTGCTCTGACAATGATTGAAATTTCTTTTCGACGCGCCGATCGACCGAGTTACAGATGTGGAAAAAAGATTTCAATCTCGAAGCAAACGCGAAGAAGAAGAAGAAAAAGATTGGAAAAAAAAAACAGATGGGACCCGGAACGCGATTGATTCGCCGAACGACCGAGGACGCGCGCGAACCCGCGCGTGTACAATTGTTTCCTCTACGACGACGACGACGACGACGACGACGACGACGACGACGACGACGACGACGACGACGACGAAACAAGGTCGAGAGACGCTCGCGTATATTCGTTTCCAACGACCGAACGAACGTACCGCGAATCGGATGGAGGCCGTGGAACGATTTTACCGATTCGAAACGACGCTTGGGAGCTACGGGTGGACCCGAACGCGGAGATCGTACGGCCATCCGCGAACGGGAAGAGTCGAGCCGGCAGAACGGGAAGCGAGGGGTGATCCCGATCGGAGTCTATACGGGGGGAAGAAGCTTTTCCAGCACCATTGTAACTTTTTTGTATTTTACCGAACGCGAGAATTACGCGTAGCGAAGAGAGAACGTCGCCCATGTCACGACGGCTTAACGCGAAACGCGTACACCGCTCTGGCTCTAGGAATCGTTGTAACCTCGGAACTGGTTACTGGCGAGGTCGAGTTCACGGATCGCGACAACGTCGCCTCGTTAATTATTGCATCGATGTCATCCACCATTCGATTACAAATACGAAACGTCACCGCGCGCGAAACGCCCGTATCCGCCTGTTTTGTTGCGATGTTTCGAGAGAAAAAACGTGTTTTCCGAATCGCAGGAACGCGGAGAACTGCAGACGAGTCGGCGGTACACATTCGCCGGGACTGATTTCGTTTGCGCGTCGAGAATCGTGGCGAAACGAACGGTTTCGTTTCGCAAGAAACTGCGAGCGGTCGAGTTCCGATTACCATCCGACGGGTTCGACTTCGGTCCGCGCATCCCCGAAGCTGCGTCGTCGGCGGTCGTGGTCACCTCGCGATAGCTCGAAAACGTACCCACTTACGTCCCGGCTCGAACGTCGCGCGTGTATTTTTCTTACAAAGTCTCCGTCGCGCGTCGCAGGGACGAGGATGGTGCCGTTCGCTCGGCTTTATTCTGCATACAAAGCGCTTCCCTGATTATACATTATCACGAGCGGAATTGGATCGACGAACGACGGGTGGGAAACGATCGCGGAATCCGTTCTTTGTTTTCCAAACCGAACAACACCGTTCGAAAACGATATCGTTCCGTTCGCGCTCGACGCAGCGCGGAGTAGATCGGGGACGATCGCGTCGTTCCACCGCCCGATCGACTCTGCCCGCTGTCAATTCGCATTTTCCGCGTCGTTCGCGACAGCTACGCCGTACTCGTACGATCGCCACGACTCGCGATTACTCGCATGGGCGGCGAACGGCTTCGCTGACGGCCGATCGCGAACGCGAGGCTCGTCGCTCGGATCAAAGTTCGATCGCGTTCATTAGCAAGAGAGGCCTCTAACGCTCGTTAAATTATTCGCGGGATTCCCTCTACCTTCGTTCGTCACGACGTCGTACCAACTGCCGCGCCAACGACGCGGCTATTCGCGGATCTCCCGTAAGTTTTTTTACGATCGATCGTCGCCTACAATTTCCACGTTCGATTTTCACGAAGTTTCTTCCATTTCATCGAAGCTCGTCCGGAAAAATCGCATCGGCGTTTCTCGTGCCACGATCGACCGCACCTGCAGCGGGCAGCCACCTTACGAATTCGCCGTTCTTCGGAGCGTTGGCGATGAGGACAGCGGTAAATCGGACGGACGGGAGGTAAAATCGCGAGGAACGTCGTTTCGGACTCGTTCGTGCTCCTCTCGCCATTTTTCTTCGCCACCCGGCATCCCCGCAGGGGACGACGACGTGGGGGTGAGTCGGGAACGGGATGGAGAAAATGGGAAGAATCCCGGAAAGCCGAGACGGGGGAAACACGAGTGGACGCGCGCGTCGTTCGGATACGCGATTCGAGATGCGATCGAGGATCGCGCCCCGCCGCGCATCGCAAACCGGTTCGCGCGATCCATCATCGCTTCGATGACGCGAGGCGATGCTCGAGAT
Source organism: Arge pagana (assembly GCA_963969455.1). Lineage (NCBI taxonomy): Eukaryota > Metazoa > Arthropoda > Insecta > Hymenoptera > Argidae > Arge > Arge pagana. Next base: position 148,713 of record OZ018312.1, on the reverse strand, counting down.
GCATCCATCGAGGGGGATCCGAGAGCGGCAGCTGCTATCGCGCCCGAGGCGAAGCGTGATCGCGTCGCGCGATACGATCGCGAATCTTATCGTCGTCGAGGTTCGACGGGCCGCCTGGTTTCGACCCGAGCGCGATGCCGATTCCGCCTCGTTCGTTCCTCCACCGCTGCCCCGCACCGCCGTTGCGTCGGAGCCTCCGGGACAGAACGGGAAAACGTCAACCGTTCGACGCGATTTCCGAGTATTATCTTCTCTTTCGAATGGGAGCCGCGACGTTTTCATCTACTTTGAGTTTCGTTCGCTAGGCGATGCGCGCGGCGAGGTGCGATTCTACGACGTGTCATTATTTTTATGAAAGAGACATCGTACGCGCCACCCTCTCCCGGCATCCGATCGTTATTGGCAAAGACGGAGCCGATAAGGTGTTCGTATTTCTGCTTAGCATCGCAGCCGCGCTGTGCGTGAAACGTAGATACGTTCGTCCGCGATAACGATAACCGAGGGTACCTACGTACGAGACGCCGTCGCGAGGTTGAGATTTTTCTTGTTGCGCGAATACCCTCGCCGTTGCGTATTTCATTTTGCACGATTTACGCCGCGCCCCGGTAACGTGTTTTGGCGAGAAATACGCGCATTCGTCGGATCTTATCCGTGGAAAACGAATCTACCGGTTCGAGTTTCCCCGCTCGATTGAAGAAACGGCCGTTGTACCTACCCAGCGAGTAGCAACGGATCGTTCCTTTGCCCCATCCTCGATGCTGTAATGTTCGTTCGAGGAACGAGGGGCCGCGGGTTGGTCGCGGCGAATCACCGACGCGGTCAACGACGTGGCCGACCGATGTAAAATCAATCCCGACCGCTCGCAGCGCAAATGTAATGAAATTCAACGGGGTCGGGGGGAGGGGGGGGGGGGGGGACAACGCGCGAAGCGGCGACGATGGCGACCAGCCTGTTTCATCCGTTTTATTTCCACTCCGTTCGCGGTTACGGGGATTCTACGCGTATCCGTAAAGGGTTCGCCTAAGTGCTGACCGATAGCTTTACGCTTGCTGACACTGAAAATCGCGCGGCGCCCTTCTCGAGCCGCCGACGATGCGTGGTGGTCGTTAGCGCAGCTCGCGGACAACGCGGACGCCCCGTAGCCGAATGATCAACGAACGATCGCGTTTTTCAGCGACGCGCGTTCGTTCAACGCGAATCACCGGCAATTCTTAACGTTTTTAACGCTCTTCCGTCTCACCATCGCGAACTCGGCGAGCTAGCTGTTGAGCCTTGATTTTACGAATACGCAGGATTCGTCACGCGTTGCCGGGAGTTGGATCGATGGGAGGAGAGAGAGAGAGAGAGAGAGAGAGAGGAATAAACGAACGCGCGAAGAGAAGTAGCGATCGCGTTCCATGGAGCCGTCCCGGTTCGCCGAATCGCCTCGTATCGTTCGATATTTCAACGCGAGCTCGCGCGCGAAACAACACCGCGTCTCCCCGTCACGGGGACCGGACCCCCAGTGTTCCTTCCTCGATGCCTCTGCGCGCGGCGGTCACGGGCACGCGAACCCGCCGCAATGGAACAACGCGACTGATGGCCAGCATTCTCCGTTGATGAAAATACGAGGATACGTTTCGCGCGGGCCGGGTGAGGGGAGGTGAAATCGATAAACTCAGCTTCGTTGAATTTACCCGCAACGAAGCGGGCGACGACTCTCTCTCTCCGTTCGCTATTCGCAACACAAAAACGAGCCGTCGACGAAGTCTCGGCCTACCCGACCCTCGCCCCGTCCGCGTCTCGAAATACTCGGCTCGCGCCCCGCGCGACGCAAGGATTCGCGGCGGATGGCTTCGCGCGGATTTGTTTCGTTTCGATCACCCGCCGGCCAGGGAGATTCGTCGGAGTCGGTTGTCCCGTTGCCCCCCTCGCAGTTTCACGCAGTTTCGGCTCGAGCGTACCCACCACCGATGTACGCGCCCCGTCTACCCTTCGCCTCGCGAACGGCCGAACCCCCGACCGGAATGCTACGCCGGAGCGGGTTCCTACGATGGAACGAATTGATTGACGAGTCGCACGTACGTTTCTATTGCAGTTGCGGTCGTCGTCGCGTTTTTCATCTGCTGGGCACCGTTCCACGTACAGAGGCTCATCGCCATTTACGGAACGAATTCCGTCGACCACGTCACCTCCAACAGTCCTTGGATGGAATTTCTATACCTCTTGTTCACCTACGTTTCCGGGGTCCTCTACTACGTCTCGACAACCATCAATCCGATACTCTACAACATAATGTCGAACAAATTCCGCGAGGCATTTATGGTGAGTCTCGCAGTCAGCGCCGCGACGCGCCTCGATGATAGGTACCCCCCCCCCCCCCCACCCCCCCCCACCCGCCGACCGTCGTACGTTCCGCTCCCGTTGCACGCTCGATCGTGGAACGCGCGTCATCGATCGGCCAAACACCAGAACACCCGTCGAGGAGCTCTCGCGCGCTCGATCTTTCGCATACTCCTCGTTCGAAATTTCATCGTCGCGTGTAATTCGTCCGTCTTCGCGTAGGAAAGGAAAATACAGCTCGGTCGGCTCGCGTTGCGCTAATATAGCAACAACATCGACGCCGACGTCATCGACGATAATAATAATAATAATAATAATAACAACTTTCTCCCCCGAACGGGAAAAGGAGCGTGATATCGTTCGGCTGGCTTCAATTTTTTTCCCACCTTTGCCTGAAATTCGAGACACGGGCGATCGATCGCGACGCGTGATCGGGCGTGATGTCCTAATTCGAGGCCTGTAAGAAGATCCGACGAGGAGATACGCGCATCTCTGGCTGCTCGGAAGTCCACTTTCCGTCGATTACGATCGTTCGGCCCTTGGAGGGGACATTTTTTCGAAAATTTTCGCGGAATGCCCGATACAGGCACGTGTCCGTCCCTATTTTACGAGCACAGCGATAAATTTCCGTCTATCCTGAACGAGAAAGGCGACAGAGAGAGAGAGAGAGAGAGAGAGAGAGAGAGAGAGAGAGACGCGAAACCCCGTCGTTTTCGCGAAACGCCGAACCTTTTACTCCGACTCTCGGCTCCGCTCCCATCCATCGTCCGTCATACGGCCGAAAATCCAACTCTCGCCGATCCTAATATAATCGCGAACTTATCGTCCCGCGCGACGAAGTCGATCGAATGGTCCGCGGACCGCGAGCGTAGCGCTCGTTTTCCAGCTGCAATTCGCGCTTGGAAGGGGAAATCGGCAGCGTTTCGCGGTCATTCGGTCCGGTCCCCCGGGATTGGGCTCGATAAAACGGTTGGCCCGAGGGTGATTTTCGCGAACGCGCTTGACCTGGGCGATGATCGGACGGACGCACCGGATCTCGCGAAGACTGATTCTATACGAGAAAACGCTCTTGGGTGGCCGAGCGACGGACGTCCGGCGGACGCGAGATCCCCCATCCCCCAGGGTCGTAGGTTTATAGAGTTACTACAGTTTACCTAGACGGGAGCAGTAAACGTCCCGCCGGCTCGCCTTCATCCGCGAATTATTACGCAGCTACGGCTTCGTCGAACGTTGTAAAAAGGTTAACGCGACGTAAACAAACGTCGGATAAACCGAGTCGTAAACTCGTCGCAGCTCCGATCACGGCGGCGTTTGTTCCGCGGCCGAAGGTTAACGTCTCGCCGTCCATCGTTTTCTACACGATCCTCTTTACTTACCGATCTCGCACGCGCGTCCCATGCCCTGCTTTTTTCGTCTTCGTCCGCGGCTCGCGTTAGACCGCCTCGGCGCGAATCCGGTCGATTTGAACCGGTGGATTCGGGAACTTTGATTTCACGCGATCGTCGCATCGCCCGAACTCGTTTCCGAGGGGAGAGAAAACGTTGCGATCGCGTGCCATCTCGGCTCTCTCTCTCTCTCTCTCTTCTTACCGATCGTTCGCGTCGGGACACGGGGTCGACGCCGCCCGCGACCCGGAACGCGTCTTGCGATCGATACAAATGCAGGCTTTAATTTTCAGGAGACGCTGGCACGCTGCTGCCGAGTCTCGGGTCTGAAAGGAAGAAGACACCGACAGCAACGTTCCTACTCGACGCTCTCCCGTTCGCAGCAACGAACCCACGGCGGTATCTTCGGATGCGGTAACGGGGGAACGGGTACCGCTCAGGAAAGCACCGAGTGCTCGGGAAACTCCGTTCGGGACGAGAGCGTACAGCAGAGCTTGTCAGGGACAGCCGGATACAGCTTCGGCGGCTTCGTAGTCGTCGGCTCGCAGAGGTCGTCGAACGAGGCCGCGAATCATTGGCAGGCCGCGTCGTCCGGGTTCCGCGGCGCTGGGAGGCGCTCGTCGTCCCGGAGGGTCGCTGGCGCGGAGGCGACCGGCTCGCGGGAGAGTAACCCGTCCGAAACTTATACGAGTGACGAGAGATCGGTAGGTAGTAGCTGCTGTCGGTACGGCGAACGTTGGCCGAACGGCGGAAGCGGGTGGTCCAACGCCGCGGATCGCGGTCGGGATGCTCCGTTCGCGGCGAACGGGCGAGACGATCGCCCGCCCTCCACCCCCGCGGTGCCCGCGAGGCGGCGAGGTTCCGAGGAGATCGGGTACGAGCCACGGCGACGCGACGACGATAGATCTAAATGGACGGCGATTATTTACAGGCCGAGGCGGGACACGCGCGCGACGTGGAAACGATGGCGCGCGTTCGAGTGGTTTCCGAGCCGTAAGAGAACGCCGCCGGGCGGCCCGGGGACGATGTTGTTCTACTCGTCGTCGAGGTGCCCCGTACGCCGGGCTAACGCCGCTCCGGGACGCGAGGAGTACTCGATGACGTCGTGCAACGCGAGCAACGGCAGCCCGCGCGACGTAGACGGGCGCGCGACGGACGAAGAACCCTCCGAATATTACGCGGAGGGGAGGGCGAGGCCCGGGAGAGAGACGACGACGACGACGACGACGACGACGACGAAGACGACGTCGCCGAACGGGCACGGGTCAGCGGAGAAGAAAGGAAGTTCGTCGGTCGGCGAGGGGATCGTCTCTGTCGCGGACGGGACGGACGAAACGGAGCAGGGTCGCCGGAAAATGCGAGAACGAGAAAGATGTTCGGGGAACGACGAGGTCGGGAGTTTCGGGTGAACGGCAACCCGGGAAAACTCGCGACGAAGCGACTCGACGACGCTCGGAGGCGAAAACGAGAAGCCTCGGGGGGAGAGGGGGAGGGAAGGAGACTCGAAAAGCTTCGGGTTCATCGATTCCGCGGTCCCGACGTCTCGTCGTCTCGTCGAGGATAACCGGCGAGCGACGACCGCGACTGCCGTATCGCGTTCCTCGGTCGCGACGAGCCGACAACGACGCGCGCGAGCGCACGATCGTAGTTCGGAGGGACCAAAGCGTCGTCGTGAAATGGCGACGCGGGAACGACTCGCCGTCGAAGTCGCATCCTTCAAATTCGTTTCGGCTCGCGCGGTCGCAAGGAATATACTACGTACCTCGCCCGCGAGGTACGGAAGATCCCAGGACGCGAGGTACGATCAGACGGACCATCGGCGGCCCGTGAATCCTTCGACGGACTTCGGTAGTGCCGTTTATCATCGCGGTTGGCCAATCTCGGCGTTCCGATCTCTGCGAAATGAAAATCGGTGAAGTCGCGCCGACGTGAAAATACGCGATTTCCATCTCGTATTCGTGGAAGGTCGGTGCCGCCGCAGCTATCGCCGATCGCGTATGGCGTATCGTATCGCGAAGCGTTCGGCGTAGATTTCAGATGTATACGTATACTTTGACTCGTTGTACGGATGTTTGCGTAAATATTTGACGACGAACGGTGGGATGCGCGGTGAAAATCGAATACCCGCGTGATATTCGCGATTTCGTCACGTTTATGGAAATACTTGCATTCCTCGAACGGTGGGAGAGCGCGTGCGAGCGAAACCGAATCGATCAGGAGAACGAGTTCCGCAACGCTCGCCTACTCGTATGTACATAATTAATGGAAAATAGCTCGACGTGTACGAATGTTGTAAACGTATATGTGCGCGCGATACGGCGATTACGACATTTTACGGAATACGCGTGAATTAACATTACATCGTGATTATAGCAATATCTGTGAGTACAGCAAGGGCATTTCGTATTTTTCACATCTCGTCAGCTGCCCGTGGCTGTCAAATAAACGCCTACTATACCCCGCGCTCGAAACTTGACCGACGTGTTCGTTTTCCGTTTCGCGAAGCGTCCTCCGCTTATCCCTGTCGCGAACGAATCCATTCATCCATCAAAATGATCCTCGATTAGAGCTGTCCCGCGGCTCGTTCGCCACAGGCGGGTCTTACGACGGATCGGTCGATGCGAAGAGAACCCTCTTCGGTCGGACCGATTAAACGACGGTTCTTCGTCAGCCGACGAAGTTTCGCGGCTCACCAGCATCTCGTTTGTCATCGATCCGAATCGTCTTTTCGACGCCGTGGTACGGCTCGTTTGCTCGATCTCGCGATAATCGCGACGCTTCCCGTCCTCGCCCGCGTGCCCGATTGTCGGTCGAAGGAACGCGAATCGTTCCGTGCTGCTAATTGTAAGTACGGTGCGAAAATAAATTGAAAACGGTACGTTCGCCGACGAGTCGTACGAGTACGACCGCGCACGACGCGTACCGCAGGTTTACGTATACGTTTGCCCTCGTCCCACCCATCCGCGCGCGATACGCGCGACAATTTCCGGCGCGCGAGCGATGTTTGATCGACGCGATTGATATAAATCAATATCACTCGAGCGAAATGAATTTACGCCGCATCGCGGAACAGCTGCGATTCGACGAGCGCGAGAGCGGGGAATCGTTCTCGTCGTTGTTGCTATACGCGCTGCAAACGGGTACGGGGAAAGAAGCGATCGCGTGGCAGCGTGCGCGCGACCACGCGTCAAAACTGGGCACGGCAGGCAGGCAAGCAGGTAGGTACGTAGGTAAGTAGGCATATTCAACAGAATTTGCATACAGAAAAACCTTTACAGCACTGTCACGTTTTTCGACTCTCGGGTTGTCTCGCTCGCAAGGGGGATTTGGGGGGGGGGGGGGGGGGCACCTACGCGGCGAAAACATCGCGAATATTACCCCCCCCCCCCCCCCCGTACCGCTGTACCGAGTACGGCCGTCGCGAAATTGTACGAATCGCGAATTCGTCTAGAGGGGCGTTGACCTCGCTTTGATGTTTCCCCAAAGAATCAAAGGTCACGACTCCCGCTACGCTTTTCGGTTCGCTGAATTCAAGTTTCAAACGGTAAATCATTGAAAATGATTAACCTCGCGTGGTTTTCAAATTTTTCTCAATTTGCAACAACGAGTGATCGAACGAGTAAGCGCGAACGTGGGTGGTAACATCGGTGTATAGTGATCGAGACTGTACGCGTTACTTCGCGTCCGCTGAAAAACTAATAAACAGACGTCTGCGAAGGTTCCGTTTCGTAGTCAGAGGTCTTTGGTGTCGAGCAGGCAAATACCTGCTGTTTGTTATCTCTGAGTAACGTCGATTTTGTTGCGGTTGTTCGCCGTGACGATTGATGGTATTTTCGTCGTTGTTCGCATACGCGACTTACGATTAGGTAGGTACGATTCGGCTGCCGTAGCCACGGAAGGAAATTGGAACGAAAATCGGCGGAGCGGGCTGTTTCGACAACTGATAAGAGTACGGATAATAAACTTTGCCGGCCCGAAGCAACGAGAGGATTGGAGAAGATAGCGACTTTGGGGCGTTCGATGAACCCTTCCCTCAACTTTATTATCAGCTTTCGCTTTCGCCTCGATCGATGATACCTAATAACCGACCGACGAACGATCATCTCGTCTCGTTTCCCCGCGCTCCGGTGTCTCGTTTCGTCTTCGCACCGCTGGCTCCGTAGGTCATTCCCCGTCCCTTCCCGTCTGATTTCGGATTTTCGCGATAGAACGATTTCACCATTTCAGTTCTTGCGTCAAGTTTTGGTTAGATGCAATTATACCCTTTCGTACTCTGTTTCAAGAACCTTTGTTCATATTATTTAGCATATGATGCGTCCGTTTGCGCTGATTAGTTCGTCTTACTATAATATATCTGATTGCTGCGTTTTTTCTACGTTACTCGTAGTTGCTGTTTTATTTTATGCCGGCGGTATTCGGTCTGTCGTGGCCTTACCGAAAATACATGAACTTCCATCGATCAATCGATCTTTCTCCTCTCGCTGCAAGATCCATTTTGTTGATGCTAAGCCCTCTTACCTACTGTCGCTCTTTCCAAAACCCAGCGAAGACGCAAGGCGATCGGCCATGTCGCGAACTGTCGTCGCCTCCTCTTTTTCGCCCTCCCGCCCCGCGCGCACCACGACCTTTAACAATTCATTCTACCAACGTGCCATGAAGCTCTGGGATATCACCGATAAATCATCTAGTTATTCTACTTTTATTTGACTCTTCCTTTAATTTTCGTTCTCAGCTCGTTACGGACTATTGCGCAGCTTTCCTACGTTCGTCGTTCAGTATTATTTTTCTCCTAGCTTCGGTCTTGCGCTTTTGTTTCGTTTCCTTTAGTTTTTACCATAGTCTTACTCTTGTTTTGAAAATTCCTTCTTGTATTTTTAAGTTTAAGTAACTATCACTCTCTCTCTCTCTTCCGGGATTGGTAATTCTCGGAGATATTATGTTGCTCGAGCTCGTTTCACTTTTATTATAATAAACTTCATCGGACAACGGAATATACATTTGCATATATTTCATATGTTATCATTGAAACGCGTTTATTCTTATGAATATCAAACAGTGCTTCGGGGATCCATGCACAACGTGTATACGTAACACGTATACTAGGTACATAGCATTGATAAATAGAATAATTCGATAATCCTATCGCGTCGAAATCGTCAGTCGAGTCCGGTTCGAACGCTTCAACAGCTGATAATTGTCGCGGGGTCACGTCCGACGTCCGTTCGATACGCGACGGACGGACGGGGCACGTTTCACCGGTGGTACCTACCCGAACTCTTCGAGTTGCGACTCGATACGGCGATGAAGAAAATCTACGCGCCGCGAGAGGATACGAAGGGACACGGGAAAATAACAATAACTCTATCCGTAGGATACAATGATATCGATCGGTGAGATGGTTCGAGACGCGAGAGCCAAGGGACGGTAGGCGAAAAAAATTGACTCGAACCTTGATTTTGCGGTCGATATTTTTTTTCTCTTTGCGAATTTGCGTATGAAGGAATGTGCGAGTGATTTCGTTGCAACGTCGATGTGAAGCGAATATAATTTCGGATTGTTCGGTGGTTGTTTTTTTTTTTCTTCGCTTTTCTTCGTTTTCAACGCCGCGCCGTTCCGGTCGGTCGAACAATTTTTTTTCTTCTCTTTTTACGGAATGCTTTCCAAGCAATCTTTAATGTGCTGCCAAGTTTGAAGACCCTGCGAAACATGACGCGCGTTAAATTTTTTCCAATTGCCTTTCGGACCAGCCAAGTTTCATTTGTCGTTAATTGTGAGATTGAGAAAATCACGAATAACGATGATACGCAACGGTTATACGCTGCGAAGCGTACATAAATTTCGATTTATCGTACGATTTCGCGCCATTTATTTACGAAGCGTGTAGGTGTCATATGTTGCGCTCACCTTGCGGGCAAGTTTGAACTGTAGAACGCAATACGCAGCTAGGCTCTCTTTCAGATCTATGACTTTTTGACGCTGAAATCTTTCGATATCGACGAGAGCTTTGATAGAGAATGACCTGAGAAAGAAAATCGCGACACGCTTGCATGTTTCGTTTATGATCAGGGATGAAATTACGGATGAAATCTAACTCACTCCAAATCTTCGTCTGCCTGCTTGACAGCGATTTCGTTTTCATTCATCCGCCGTTTCAACTGATGCACCTTCAATTCGCGAACCTCCTCGGTGTCCACGGATCCGAAGAATCGGGACATGATGCCGGTTTTACCTGCAAAGCACATCCAAACCGTTGTTGGGGGATAGAAACCTCGTTGAGAATTTCGACTTGTTCATTTACGCGCGCGTGTATGTGTATGCTTTCATCAGAAATCTGTGATTCTTTCACACTCTGTGTGCGTGTGTGTGCGTGTGTGCGCGCGTGCGTCGACAGATTTCTGATCTGCTTATATGATTCACCCTGCTGTATTTTTTCCTTGTGATCACAGGTCGCGGCCAAAGCGTCGTTCGCTTCGTCTTTCACTAACTGAAGTGCTTCCCGTCGTCTGACGACAGCTTGCAACGCGGAGGCTCCGAATAGCCATTCCTTCAATTGATCCGCGACGAGTTCTTCTTCCTCCAGCGCTGTGTCGATACTGGCGGCGATCGAGTCAAGATAGTGACCTGATTTCTGATAAAAAAAATCCATGAATTAGAAGCGATCCGGTGAATGGCGATTGAATTGTCTGGCAAACAACCTGATAGATCACCTGCAGACCATCGCCCATTTCTTTTTCCAACGCGCTCCACTCGCTGAAAACACGCCCATAGTTTGCATGCAATTTGTACAGGCTGTACTGCTTTTCGACGAGACGAGCTCGTACACGAAGGAGATTACACAAGTTGTTCTGAGACGAGAAGAAAAAAAGAACAAATCTGATCGGTTAGCTTCCACTTCCAGCTCCTAGGATTTCCATACCTGTAGATCCGTTCCATAATTTTTCAAGACCTCGAATCTTTTGTCAGGCTTTTTTAATCTCACAGCTACGCTCAACGCTTTCAGCTTTGATTCCGCCATTTGCAGATAGCCTGCAAGTAATCTTACGTCAGCAACGACCAACCAACCGGTCCGTGCTCCGTACGCGCCAGATGGGTAGTTTCTTTCTCTCTATGCCCCGAGCGACGCCCCGTTACCGTAGGAATTTGCATCCTATCCGGCGGTCTTGCAATGCTTACCAGTCTCTTTGATACTTTCGCGCCAACCCTCCTCTAATTGCAGGAAAATCATAAAGTGTTCGTCGTGCGATAATACGGGATGCGACGCTACTCTCAGCAAAAAGTTCTGCGAACGCACGACACATGACAAGACAAACATAGCCTCCTGGCCGCGTAACGTATCAAAGGAATTACCCAACTACCTCTAGGCCGGCACGGCGCCGATCGACGAAATCTGGATCAAAGGTATCGCTGGCGATTTTCTGCCATCCGTAGAGTACTTTCTTTTCCGGCAATGGTGGCAGTACGATATAGGGATAAGATACTTCGAGATAAGCGCACAACAATTCAAATTCCGTGTACCGCCTCCACAACGAGCTCAATCTGGTCAAGGCCCCTTTAAAATCGGGATCGATAACTCTGGAAATGAGAATTTCCCTGAAATTCACGAACGTTTCTGCTACACGAGCGTTCGCAAACCCGAATACTTAGTCTCGACGAGATAGACGGTGTAGAAGTCTCTGAGATTCAGCGCTCCGTTGGGTCGCTTCTCCGCCTCGACGATGGCAATCTCCATATGATCGAGGAGCGAGTCCTGCGAGAGGAATCCCCGGTGAGTAAGGATTCGCAACTTATCGAGCGATACCAAAACAAAGCTGTGATAACAAAGCTTTGTAAATTTCGTCTAGTTTTTTCCCCACCTCTTTCCGGATGTCGTCCGTCGGCGTTATCGTCATGTTAGCGTTCGATATTCGCTCGTAATTTCCATTTTGAAATATATCCTCCATACTCGATTGGACACGAATCTCGCGCGGCTGTTTATCGACTCTATTTTTATACCCGACCGATTGTAGCCGATCGCGCGTCTCAACCTCTACGAAGTGACCGGAACTGCAAACAGCAACGAGTCACAACGGTCGATGAATCAACGATACCTGACCGGGTGACGTTACCGTTAATTGCCGTTACAGTTTCTCACTCGAATCCTTCGAATCGCACTGCAATATGAATTGACACTAACATTTCGATAACAACAAGATCATACTCGACGGGACACACCTCTCTGCGCCCCTCTACGCCGCTCGCGCTCGACTTGACTCGACTACCGACAACAGCAGTGTTTTTCGATACATCGAGAATCGCAAGCTTCTCGTTCGCGTCGACGAGATCGAGGATTTCGATCAATGTCTGGGCGGTTCGATTAATTGCCGGCGAATACGCACCTTCGGAAGGTCGCGTGTCGATAATAATATACTTCAATTTTCTACGTTTTCCATTGATAAGTTTTCCATTTTTGTCTCGTACGTCGACCACGTAGGCTCGTATTTTTCCAGAGCCATGATCGCCGGCAGGAAAGAGTAATTTACGGGGAGGGAATCGAAGGAGGAATGCCCGGGACAACGTATGGTATTCAAGATTGAACGTCAAGCATGACATTGACCAAATAAGTTGACAGTTTTGGATGGAAGAACTTGAGAAGGGAGGCGCGAAGAAGTGGGCAATTTTCGAATCTTCGCGATCAAAAGAAATTGCGCTGCGTTTTTTCAATTTTCGTTTCGTACCTGGTCGTCGTTCGGTCGTGGTACTTGTTCGAAGATTCGAATTCGACGCCACGCTAGGAAGAATTGTCGATTGGTCGATTTAATTGCAGAGCCTTGATCTCGTTAACAATCGACAATTTTAACATCGATATTCGCTTCGACACCGCCCATACCCATAGAAATATAATAAAACAGAGTGCAGGGGTCGCCCGAAAACCTGGAACTCGGATAGAAGGAGCGAACAAATTTAAGCAAGCACATATGCTTCATTCTCTAATCCCGCAAGCGTATTTTGAAGGCTCCGGCTACCAGCGCTCCCCGCTCCCAGTGCCAAGGACTGCGCTTGCGCGATTAGAGAAAGAAGCATATGTGCTTAAATCATGGTTTAAATTCGCTTTCTCTTTCAATCCGAATTTTCGTTCCACTATCAGGCAGAGATAGGACCCCGTACTCTATGTTATTACATCTCTATGCCCATACCGCGCAGCTCCTCGCGGGAGGTCGAACCGTCGAATTGACGGTAGTAGTGGTTACTCGGGTTACCTGAGCAACTACTGCCGTTACCTGAGTCAGGTAACGTCGCGAGCGCTGACCACCTGGTGAACGCGCGGCGAGGTACTTCATTTCCCGCAGGTTAGGCAGCGCGCGACGAGATGACGCTGACGGAACAGAGGTCGCTACTGCTGCTTGAGTTAGCTGTAAGCCGTAAGCGAACGGTGTGCAAAAACTCGCGGAAACGGCACTACGCAACGCTGCGACTGGCTCCGACATTACGAAGCTACGACTCGACCACGTTACGACGCTACAACTACGTCACAGCCACACAGCACAGCGCATCGCAACGCGTAGCGTGGTACCGTGTGCCTTGTGGCAGTTGGCGGCAGTAGCGTCTCAGCGTTCGTACCCGACAGTGTTTCGCAGAGCGGGTAACACTAATCGGTAAATTCAGCGTTAGAATTATCTTCGATCACGTACTTCCTTCTCGCAAACCGCCGTTGACAAGTGCCGAAGTCGCGTCGAACGTCCGTTTGCTTGTGATATACAGGTTCATCTATTCCTGGGAATGTTTAACGATTCGTTCACGGTTCGTGCGTCAAATCAAGAGGTGGGTAAGTTTTGCTTCTTATCATCGGATCGCGTAGTCCACCGCGTGTTTCGTTGACGTCCAACGAAGCATAATAACAATTGCGCAACGTCGCGCGACGAAAGAGAGGCGGAGAGAGAGAGAGAGAGAGAGAGAGAGAGAGATAGAGAATGAGAACGCGAGAGAGAGAGAGAGCGAGCGAGCGAGAGGGGGGCAGGAGGAAAAACACCGCCAAGCCCCCCGTCATCGGATGATTTTAAAAACGATCGAAAACAGGAAACAGGAGAAAAAGACAAACTTCATCGATGGCTGACAGCTGTCAAACGTACGCGTGACCTTCCCATTTTCCGCCCGGTGATTATACGGCGCGTCTATGCCTTAAGCGTCGACCACGTGCATCGTTAAAACTCCTCGCCTATCCGAGTTCGCGTTTGTATCGTTTTTCCTTCGTTCGATTCTTCATCCTTGTACCTCCTCCGGTCGACCGACCAGGTAGAACAGTTAATATTGATCGGCGTACGTAGGTCGCGTAGAACCACCACGCAGCGAACCCCGTGTGCCGTGTACGTTTTTCGCGATCCTCGGCCGTCGGCGTTGTTTTCGAGGTCACCGGGTTACTTCCTGCGAACTACATCGGCCACATCCAACCGCATCGACCGCGCTACGCTCGCAGTAATCTCCGCATCTACATCTTTCGAACGACTATGTACGCGTGAACGCGTCATCCCAACTCCCTCCAAACATCTCGCGATGGTTTATTTTTGCATCCCGAAGGGCATATTAGATAACGACCCTAGCCTCGTATGTAATTAGAAACGGCGTTTCCCCCTCACCGATCGAGATGGCGACTACAACAATATCGCTGAAACAGGTGTACGAACAGTTACAAAGTAAATTTAGCATTGGCATCGCTCTTGGCTGTTTCGATTATGCCGCACCACTTTGCGTAGCTAACTGCATATAGTCGTGACGGTTGGGCCAATTCATAACTGGCGTACGGTGGTCGTAGCCGGTTTTTTCTCCATATAAAAAATATGCAAATCTATAGACAATTACGCGTAAAATTTTGAAAAAATGTCGATAGACGAGAGGGAATGTCGGGAGGGGAAGTGATTCGTGGTGGGCGTCCTCGCGTTCCGTCGCACGAAAATTCCATGACAACTCGTTAATAAATTATTTCAATTCGTCGTGGCAACCAATTATCCAGATTATCATCCGTGAAAACGAAGAAGAAGAAAAAACGAAACTAAAAGAAGGGAAAAGAAAAAGTGGGTAAAGGGACGAAGAAGCAAAGAAGAATGGATCGTTTCGTTACCTGTAAAAATGTCACGTCACAAAATACTCTTGCATTATCCCACACGTACGCGAAAACGTACTCCGGGACGCAGGCACACGGACGGACGCTCGCGCACGCGCGCATACTCGAATTCGAGCTTGCGAGATAAACTTAGTTTCGAGCGTCCGGATGAGGGAGGCGAGGAAAACGTCGAATACGCCGGACCAGGTTTCGGTGATACAAGGGAATACAAGAAGCAATCTCATCGCGGTGATCCGATGGGAACTTACGCGACGCTCGTCGCATCACGTACCGTAGACGAGCAATAAGATCGCGTCGGTGATATTCTCGGTGAAGTGCCCGCATCTCGCTCGTCATCGCACGCGCCAGAAACGAACTCGGTCGAGCTTTCTCGGTGCGAACCTCCGCTCGAACTTTTTTTATACTCCCATATTTCGTCGTCGAAATGCCCACGCTTGCGCCGTGGCAGCCGGTGTTGGCGGTGGTAGGCAGCGCCGGTCGAAACCGCCTGACGTACGGAGGAGCTTCGGCATTTTCGGTTACCGACCCTGATTTCACGAGACGGGCTCGCTTCTCCGATTCCGAGACGCTGGTCAAGGTCACGCGGCCGGCACGCTTCAATCTCCTGATACGATGCCCATGAGGACGGCGGGTGTGCGGCGATATATCGTACGTATATTATCTCGTGCTACCGGCACACGGGCCGTTCATGCCCGAAGCAACGTAGCGCAAATCCGTTGCAGACTTTGCGACGAGATCGTCGGCAAACAAGACGATGCAACAAATCAATCGTCCCGTTCATCCGTATGATATCCCGGCGCCCCAAAATGATAAAATCCTGGTACATTCTTCGCGCAGTTGGAAATGAAACGGAGCCGAATCGTTTGCTTGACCGATCCACCTTCCGTCCTAAGTACTAGTATACCGCGCGACCATCTTCCGCCCGAGAAGTGCCCCGTATCGGTGACGTGCTGGGTGATTAAATTTTGTACAGCACCGCGTGACACAGACCCGCTCTTAGGTCACGCTTAACCGTGACTTAAACGAGCCATTACTACACCGGGATACAACGAATAAACGCGAAATAGACTACGATTAAGCCTGAAAACACTATAAATATTTTATTGTATTCGCGAGAATATGAGAAGGAAGCAAGAAAGCGCTCTAAAACTTGAAAATGAGTGATAGAAAATGAGATATTCCCGATATTTTCTCTCGATTGAAGGTTATTTTTAACTGACAGCTGTATAGCAACGTTCGAAAAACCTGGGATGGTAACACAGAATGAACAGTATTACCGACGGTAAAACAATATCCGATAAAATTTGAAGCATTAGCGGGTCTAAGTCGCACGAGGTACAAAATTTTTGAACTCAAAAACGAGGGAATTTTTTTTACACGAAGATCTATCTCTTCATTTTGTCTCGTGGGGGGGGGGGGGGGGGGGAGGTCCGCACCCATCACCCCGTGTTTCCGCCGCCGGCCGCGCCTTTCAAACGCTCGTAATATTACAGCGTGCATTTGTGCTGACACGTGCATTAAAAGA
The DNA here is from genome assembly GCA_963969455.1 of Arge pagana. Classification (NCBI taxonomy): domain Eukaryota; kingdom Metazoa; phylum Arthropoda; class Insecta; order Hymenoptera; family Argidae; genus Arge; species Arge pagana. Next base: position 132,386 of record OZ018312.1, on the reverse strand, counting down.
ATATTCTTTCGACGCGCGTGTAGCCCAAATCCACGGCGCTACCTACACGCCGTGCGATAATGTGCCATTTAAGTCACGCGTATTAAATAACTATTGAATAATTATTTATAATAATAAACTATTTCACTTTTTTTTTTCTACCATCGACGATGATGCGCGCGCTCAGGAAGATTCCTTCCGTCGAAGGACAAAGGCGAATCCCCCCGGTACGCGATAATTTGCTCTCGATGCGATTACTCGAACGCGTGCCGTCGTCTATTCGATGATTATCGATACTTAGAGATCGGTCTTTTCGTCGACCTCGTTCGATCGTGCGAGAAACCGGAATCGCGAGACCTACGTTATCGATTGCTCGATGATCATCTATAATCCGTTGAACACGCGAGACGATCGTGTCGTACGACGGATCTTTCAACGACGATTCGGACAACGGTACGTACTGTTACTGCTACTACTAACACCACTACCACCACCGCTACCACCACAACCACCAACGATCGAACCGTGGCCAACGTAAGGTGGAATGTTCGTTGATTTGCTTCGCCGCTGTTGTTTGGTAATTTAGAGCGCTGTACCGTTTCTCGTCCAATTCGCAGGTCATATTTGCACGGGCCAACGACCTTGTTGATAAGATGACCGGCGACACGCGTTCTCTTACGTTCTTCCATTTAATTTTTCCCCTTTTTTCCCCGTTCCTTCTCGGATGATCGTCGCGTCGACCGACGCGTTCGCGGCTCTCTTTCCGACGCCCACGATTCCACGGACCCCGACAACGGACGGGTCCGTCCGTTCGCTGTTTCTTCGATTTTCTTCTCTTCCTCGTCGCATCACGTCCTCCTATTCCTCCTTCCGCCTATCCCGGCAGCCCGATAGTTTCACTTTTCATCGGGCACCGCTTCGTGTTCGCCGAGTCCCCGTTACCGATCGGGCGGTATATTTAAAATAATTTGCTTTATCATTAAACCGGTCCCGAAGACTGATTCCGGGCGAACGGTCGAGCGCGGCGTCGCGCGATCGCGAGCCGCTGCCACCTTCGGCAGGATTTCGCGTCTCTCGTCGGCGACACAGGCGACAGACGCGCGCGGAGATGGAAACATCGGGCTTACGGATCGTGGCACGCACGCGCGTCCACCCCGCGCGTTATATTTTTGCGACGTCCTACAAACACCGCGTCTCGCGTGGCTGGATGGACGCTTAACGAGTCCGCCGTCCGCTACCCGTAGTAGGGCGATCCTCGATGACGGAGGAGGGTGCCGAAAAGTTCGTCGCTGTTCAGCACTCGCGAACGTGATACACCCAGGGGTAACGATCGTCGGGTATCGTAGAATCGAACGACGCGAAAGAATCACGTTATCCGCGACGAAACGGGGATCGATCGAGATCCTCGTCGTTTTCGGTGATTGATTTGCGCGACAAAACGACGTAGTCGCGCGACGTCCTTCGCGAACGGTTCGCGCTTATTCGAGCGATTCGAGATATTCGAGATATCACCCGCCAACGGGTGATGATTCTTATCGTTGTCCGGGGCGTTTTATTCTCGAACTTCCGACGAGGATACTGAAAAGTTGAAAAGTTGCACGACTCGCGTATGAAACAGGCTTACGCAATCAGGATGCCGCTGGGTAACGACGTCGTCGATCAGCGCGGAGAGGTGAGTGTCTGTCGGCTATCGTTTTGCTTCTTTGTTCGCGTTGAAAAATGATCGACGGATCGGGAACCCGCTGGTCACCTAAAGAATGTTCATATTTTTAAGATTTCGCCCCCCCCCCCCCCCCCCGTCCCCCCGTCCGGTCGCTCGTCCACTCGCCTCACCGACTTTTGGCATTTCAAGGTGAGCTTGAGGTCCGAACGTTGGTTGTTACGTGACAGCCGTTGCGCGAACTTGAAAATAAGAAGAACCCATTCATCGTTTTTTGTTCTTCTCGTCTTCTTCTCTCCTCGTCTTACCCGTACGCGAGGACTCGTTTTTCCTTCGTCAAAGGTGGGATAATTCGAGTCTAATTGAGCGCGATTATCGACGCAGAGTCGATAAAACGGTACGCGTTGAGTGCTAATATCTGGCGTACGAGTTTCGATGTTACGTCGCTCGGTGATTATTTCAATTACCTCCGGAACAATCAAGCTCTCACGTGTCTGATATATCAAACTATTGTGCCGACGTTTATCGTAAGATTAATTCACGGCTAGACCGATGATGTCACATATTCGAATCAAGTTAAATTCGAGACATATAACTCAACGATCGACGAATAGTTCGAAACGAACGCCCACGTTTGGGACTCGATCTCGCTTTTCCATTTCTTTTTCTTCTATTTTACCTTCTTTGCTTTACCTTTTATACGGGATACGTATAATCCCAACTCGTTTACAACGCATTGTACATTAATAAACCTCTCTCTCTCTCTCTCTCTCTCTCTCTCTCTCTTCTCTCTCTCTCTCTCTCTCTCTCTCTCTCTCTCTCTCTCTCTCTCTCTCTCTCTTTTTTTTTTCTCGAACCAGAGGTTTGATTGAGCCGATGCCAAATAGGTACTTGTGTTGTCATTTAAATTCGTTAGTCCAATGTAGGGTTGGGATAGTTACGTGCGCTTATGCAAATCATAAACTTTGTATGCGGCGTAGACAGCTACTCTATTCTACTGTATTTTTACTTCACCTTACTTTATTTTACGTACTTACTCATTTTTATTCGATAAGACATACTCCCATTTCTCAACTTTCCTTATCTCTGTTTCTACGCGGTTATTGGGAGAGCGATCTATTCATTTGCTATTGTACGTTTAATTTTGTTTTTTATATTATACTATAACACTTATCTTTCCAAGTTGTTGACCCTAGCGAAATAAATACTACGTCATTTTATCGATTATACCATAGTATTATCGATCGATCTCTTTTGCTCGTTTTCTCGTCGATCTTCGCAACTTCCTCGCGTTTGCCGTTGAGTTTTTTGTTTTTACGTCTTGTTTTTGCTCCCCTTCTCCATTTCTTCGTCATCTTCCTCGACCACCAACTAAATGCTCCCGCGCCGCGATAGATCCGAACTCGTTTCTCCGTCGCGAAGCGCCACGCTGGAATTCTTTCCGTTCTCCGTTGTTCGTTTGATCAGCTGATCGACCGGAGTACACGCGCAGACCACGTGCTTTGGCCATCCGGCTTGCAACGTTTAAGGCGACGTCGATCGCGACCACGAAAAGTCTCGCGCGCCTTCGTTTCTTCGTTATTTTATTCGTGTCTTCGTCTCGCAACGTCTAGAATTTTCTTATCGCCACTTCGATCGATCCGATGGCCGGAACGGATCGTCCCGAATTCGCGACGATTATCCGAGCACCACGCGCTCCGCCGATTCGAGCACCGCTGTCACGCTACCGCCCGACGTCGGGCAACTCGTCGTACAAACGTGCCGGGCGGTTCGCCCTCTCGTTAATCGCGCGATCGTCGAAGTTGTGCGACGGGTACGAGACGACGACGCGACGACGCGGCACGGCGACGACGACGACGACGAATACTATCGATAATTCGTTTGATTCGCGCTGTTTCTTTCGATCGGCCCGTTACGTGATTATCCTACTTTCAAGCGCGTCGTCTATAAATAGAAACGAAGCGATACCTTTGATAGCCGACGAACGTGATATCTCGTTGCGTGAAATGGAAACGGAAAGGAGAAATGAAAGGAGAAGCATCGACGAGAACGTACGAGTATGCACGAGTATGCGAGGAAACGAATCGTTCCTCGCATACATCGACGACGCGCGACAGATTTCGTTTCGTATCGTTTCTCGCCTCGAGTCACCTCGTATCTCTGACGAGCCGCCGCGCGGAGAAGCTCGCGGGAGGACGGGCGGTTCGCGAGGCTACGCGCGAGGCGACGCGACTCTTCCACGTGACGGCGATGCGACTCGAGCAGCCGCAGTCTCGGCCTGACGTTTCATCGGTAGTGCTCGTTCGTACAGAGTTGCGTCGCGCCTCGCACAAAAGTGTCGCGTGTCCGACAAGACAAGAAAATAATCGTCGAATACCGCGAAAGGAAGTTTCGTCGCCGAAAATATAAGAAGCAGCTTGCTCGAGTGAAAGGGAATCCCAGGATCTTCGACGTCGGATAAGAAATTTGTCGAGCTGCCAACGCTTGGAATCACGGTTCAGCATGCCTCAGATCAGAGTACGATCCTAGAGGTTAACTAACCCCCCCCCCCCCCCCCCCCCTCACGCACGGAACCGAACGCTTACGTTGCCACGGATAAAACGTCTGACCGAGATGCGATTTTTCTCTATCTACCTCTTTTTCGGATACGGTCGTGGAATCGCGCGATCACACCTGTAAATCCGGGACAACCGATGGTCGGGAATGTTTCGGTCGCGCTGGACGAGGAGGAAGGTGGGGGGGGGGGGGGGGGCGAGGCTTGCGATGTTGTGCCGCGTGATCGAAGGTCGTAGCAAGGGCGAACAGCTTTCATTGAGCGAGTTTCGGAATCCGTTACGATTATCGCGACGCTACCTGTCCCTCGTTCCCCGCCACCACGGCCGCCAGGTCGTACGAGTGGCATGACCGGGCCGCGAATCGACCTTGGCGAAGCGGCGTGACATAACCGCACGTGACCGTGTACCCAACGAGCGTTACGGATTTTCGAAAATAGAACGAAAAAAAAAAAAGAAAAATCAAGTCAACGCGCACAACGGAGAGAATCGCTCTCCTTCGGCGGCGCGTGGCTCGTTCGTCGTCGGATACCTAGCCGTATCCTCGTTACCTGTTCGTTGTTCGACTTTTTTTTATGCGGTGTCGAATAAGGTCGGGACACATTTTTTCGTCGGGCTACACCGAACGTAGTTAAGATTCATCTGTCGGTTTCGATAACGCCTCGTCTCGTTGTTGCGATGGAAGCCGACGAGCGTCGATTACGAAACGGCGTTACGCACGAATAGGAACGATAAGATAGGGGCCCCGGTATGCGACGTCGAACTCGTCGTCGGACCTCGGAAATGCTCGTGGGAAGAAACGTCGCGGTGATGGACGCGTCGAATCGCGAAACGCATCCTCCGTCATTTCGAAAACGATTTTCACAAGTTTGCTCCGGCGTTCCGAAGGCTCGCCCGCGAGGCCGAGGATTCGAATGACGAGTGACGCGTTGCGAGGAAATTAATCGGACATCGTTATTCGCAACCGCGTAGAGAAGCGACGAAAAAATTGAATTGAATTCGACTTTGAAACATTTATTCGATGCACGCTACGTTACGCGATAATATATCACGAACAACTCGTCGCGGATAAGGTGTAATACGCGCCGTGTAATATAATGAATAATAAACGGTAACGTAGGTATCTTAACACGCTCGAAGTAAAGCGCAATGGGCACGAAGATTATTGCTCGCTCTCAGAGTTGTGAATACCTGCTTTGACACGAGGTGTTTGAAAGCGGGCAGGGTGGAAGCGAAATAAAATGAAATTAAATGAAACGAAATCTACTCGGATAGCGCGAAGGAGAGGGAAAGGGATGGAGAGAGATTTGTATATTCCGGACATAGGGCTCGGGTGTCCATGTATCCCGCAGCTAATACGATAAGTCACGGTGTTGAGCGGTGCTACGTTAACGGGATCCAAGCAATACCGCTCTGCCATATTCGGGTACATCCGGACTTGTAACAAAACTCGACATCTCAGGAATTTAATTCTATAATAAGGCGTGACTCCCCAGGGTTAACCGTACGTGTGCCCGATGGACGAGACCCGCTCCCGTTAAAGCTGGTCGCGAAATGTGTCCGACGCGTTCGGACCTCGTCCCGCTGCTGAAAGCGTGGATTTCCTTCCTCGCGCGACCAGTTGCGCGCGGTTCTTCGATCTCGTTTGTTGTCCGGCTAAATCGATATTTATGAAATTCTTTTTCCTTTCAAGGTTTCCGGATATCTGAGGCGGGCGAACACCAATCGACTTCATGAAATCTTCGATCAGGTGAGTTAACCGTTATCAGCTCGCGCCCGTCCAAGCAATACCGCAAGCGATCGACGCACGGTCGATCCGCGCGTCGTCAAAAATCAACGACGAGCATCGATGATTCCTCGCGTTATCTTTGCCCGCTAATATCTCGAGATAATGTCGCGACACCCCTTTTGCCCGGGAATGGAATTCGCGAATCCGTCCCCGTTCGGTCGTCGCATCGTTTTCTCGCGTACGAAACGGATACGACGCCAACGATCGCGGGAATCGATTCGGGAAACCCCGAGTGGATATGAAATATCGGACGATCGCCCGACGCGAGTCCGTCGATGTCTCATTCGATCAGGACTCGATCCTTATCATTGATATCACATTGATCGCGTCGCTCCCGACGATACGTCGTTCTTGCTCGTCGTTGCTCGTCGTTGCTCGTCGCTGTCGTCTCGAGCGAACGCATCGAGGGAAGCGATGCGTTCAAGCCGATCGAGCCGATCGTTCGAACTATTGCGGACGGGAATAACGCGAGAGTGAGAATTTTGTCGATCCGTATCGTCGTTGGTTTTCTCTGATAACGACGCCTCGTTGCAGTACGCGACGCAAGAGAGCAATGGCGAACGTTTCATGACACCGAACGACTTCGTACGAAGCTATCTTGGATTTTTCACCGACGCGGATTTCAATCCCGAGTCCGTCAGGCTGTTGGCGGGCATCGTCGACACCAGCAAAGATGGGTAAGACGAAGGGGAGGGAGTCGCGTGGCGGGATACGCGGGAGTTTCCGGCCATCTCTCCTCTACTATCGTGCAACAGCTTCGTAATAATTTCGTAACGATTTCCAGACTCATATCCTTCGCCGAGTTCCAAGCGTTCGAGGGACTCCTGTGCGTCCCCGACGCGCTCTATAGGACGGCCTTTCAACTATTCGATACCAATGGAAATGGAATGGTTGCTTTTGGTAAGAAATCGCCGACCGAGCCGAACCCTGCCGGTTCTCTTTTCACGATTCTCCCGCCCTTGTACCGCGCATATTTCTGACCTCGTACTTTCAGAGGAGTTTGCTGAGGTGATGCGAAAGACTGTTCTGCACCAGAAAATGCCGTTTAACATGGACAGCGGTTTCATAAAGCTTTATTTTGGCAACGATAAGAAACGTCTGATCAACTACGCCGAGTTCAGCCAGTTTCTTCACGTAAGTTGTCCGGACTTACGGATCGTCGAGTTTCCAACTACGCGATGTTTTTTCTTTGTTTACCTACTTATTTTTTCGCGACTTCTCACATCCATCCAGGACTTTCACGAGGAATACGCGATGGAGGCATTTCGAAAGTTCGACACGGAAGGTACCGGCTTCATAACCGCCCTCGATTTCCAAGACATTATGATCAGCATCAAAAGTCACTTGCTGACATCGAAGATCAGGGACAATCTAGTCGCTGTGAGTCACCGCGTTCCTGGTAACGAAAAATGAACCCTGACATCGCCGTTGCGCGTCTCCGCTTGTAAAAGTCACGTGCCTTCTTCTTTCTCTCCCCTTGCAGGCGGCGGGTGCTGGACAGGGTGGGCGCAAGGTGAGCTTCCCTTACTTCATGGCTTTCAACTCGTTGCTGAATAACATGGAGCTCATCAAACGTATATATCTTAACGCGACGAACGGCCACAGAAACCAAGAAGTGACCAAAGGTACCGGTATTTTTTCCGTACCTTTTCCTTTCGTTTCGTTTATTTTCTTCTTCACGGCCCGGCTCGAACCCACGATTCGAAGGAAATGATTCGACGACGAACCGACGAGTAACGTTCATTTTTTCTAACCATTTTCCAGAGGAATTTCTTCACTCCGCGCAAATGATGTCGCAGATAACGCCCCTGGAAGTTGACATACTGTTCCAACTATGCGACCTTCTTCATCAAACCGGGTAAGCTACCGGGAGCGGTGATTTTCGATTCCGAATCTATGTCGTAACCGTAGCGCGTAATCGCATCCGCGGTGAGAACTTTTTCGAGTTGATCGATGATCGGAAACGTCGAGATTGCCGATATTTCCACGTACGCGTTCGATCACGTTATGCTACGTGGTTACATGTACGTACATATTCCGCAACGGGCAACGCGACGAGCGATCGATCAATTTGGAAAATCGGATTGCTCTTGCCCTTCTCTTCGAAACTCATTTCAATCCGCTCCTCCTTGGTGTTCAATTTTTACAATATTTTTTCCTTTTCAATTTTCCCTTCCCCTCGCCCCCCCCCTGCAAAGATGAACTACCGTTGATTATTCGATGCGGTTTGTTTGTATTTTACGCTGCTATTGGATCAGTTCCAGGAGGGAAGATTCCGAGACAGCGCGACACCTCGGGTGGGTCATCGTTATTCCCCGTTGCGATGTCAAGTAAACTCACGATCTAATCTAAACCATCCCGAACGAGTGTGACGGGTCACGTTTTCGAACGCGCACCGTGCGATGGAAATGTGCCCGTCTCATTCGCAACGGAAACGTGTCCTTGGCCTACGTTTGTCACCTACGATAGACACGGCGCGGGGGGAGGGAGGGGGTGGGGGGGGGGCGAATCTCGTCCAAGTTTCTTGTATTGCGACGTCGTTTTTTTTTTATTTTTCAGGAGAATAGTTTACAACGATCTCGTCGACATTACGCCCGAACAGTATTTCAGGCAGATATCGAAGCGCCTCGCCGAAATCAAAGCAGTTTCGGTTAGTTTCATGGAAAATCCAACGAAAGCCCGTCTCAATTGTTCGTCGATATCTCCGTTTTTTCACTTCATTCGAGAATATCACCTTTTCAGAGTCCGGACGAGCGTGGTGTCGTCACGCAGATACTGGAGAGCAGCTACAGATTCGTGCTCGGATCGATCGGAGGAGGTGAGTCGCGGAAAAAGCCGGACGATCGTTTCCCGAATACGTTGGCGCGCGCGTATTCGTTGTAAAAAAAGAGAATATTGGCGACCGACGAGGCCCCGTTGATAATTTTCATTCTCGCTTACAGCGGTCGGTGCTACCGCCGTGTATCCGATCGATTTGGTCAAGACTCGCATGCAGAATCAGAGGACGGGATCCTTCATCGGCGAATTGATGTACCGAAACAGTTTCGATTGCTTCAAAAAGGTTGGAATGAAAAAGTCTGGCATTCGTAACTCTTCCTGCACGTTTAATGATGAAGCGGGTGGCATTTGTTTGACAGGTCATACGTCACGAGGGTATATTCGGACTGTATCGCGGACTGGTGCCGCAGCTGATGGGCGTTGCCCCTGAAAAGGCCATAAAGTTGACCGTCAACGACTTCGTGCGCGACAAGTTTATGGACAAGAACGGAAATCTGCCGTTGTTCGGCGAAATCATATCCGGAGCATGCGTGAGTGAATGCGCGACGCCGAGACGCTCCGCGTAGCATCGACGGCGACGGGGACCGAAAGTTTCCCCCGATTTCCATCATCTTTCATTCCGCGTTCCTTTCGTTTTTCTCGTCGCAGGCTGGCGCTTCCCAAGTGGTCTTCACGAATCCGTTGGAAATCGTGAAAATCCGACTCCAGGTAGCGGGTGAGATCGCGGGAGGGAGCAAAGTCAGCGCACTGAACGTCGTCAAGGAGTTGGGACTCTTCGGCCTCTACAAGGTTCGTACGGAGCTTTCCCCTTGATAATCGTTATGTTCTTCTCCTCCGTCCGCGGACGTTCCCGTTGTAAGCATCGCGCGATCTCGATTCAGGGAGCTCGAGCCTGTTTGCTGAGAGACGTTCCGTTCAGCGCCATTTACTTCCCGTGCTACGCCCATCTCAAGGCGAAAATGGCAGACGAGGGAGGCTACAACACGCCGGTATCACTTTTGATTTCCGGAGCGATCGCCGGTATTCCCGCCGCCGCCCTGGTAACGCCGGCCGACGTGATCAAGACGAGGTTACAGGTGAGCCCCGATTAACGCTCGAAACTCGCGCGACGCTACCAGAATTCGAAGCGATTCCACGAGACGAACGCCTTAACCGGACGTTTCGCCACGTTTCAGGTGGTCGCCAGGCAAGGTCAAACGACCTACACGGGCGTTACGGACTGCGCTCGTAAGATCTACCGGGAGGAAGGCGCGCGAGCATTTTGGAAGGGTGCAACAGGTAGGTTCGCGCCTCGAACAGCTGCCCGAAAAGCCTCGCGTCAATTTACATTCGATTCGAAGGCCCGCGAGGGGTGTATATTTGGAAAATTCCACCTTCGAGATCGATGCGATTCGTCGCTGTTTCGGGATTTGCATTTTTGTTACGTTCCTTTTGCTCTTCTTTTTCTTTTACCCGTCATGAATTTGCGCCCACCGGAGTATTCTCGCGCTTTTGCGTACTCCGGCGTAATTAGCTGCTGAAAAATTGTTTGGTCGTCGGATAATAATGTTGCGGCGCAGCTTCGAGGTGACATGTATAAAGTAAGGTAAACTACGACGGCTATTATAATATGTTTTTCCTGGTCGTTCGTATGTGCCGGGCTGGGCCCGCCGCATTGACGGCCATATCTTTCTCTCCGATATGACCCGGTGACTTGCTGCTCAGTAAGTACGAGGCTTTCTTGTTAGGAAAATGATCGTGACCTAACATCTCGTTGCTCGTTACTTTTCTCAGTACTATTCGTTGTCTTGCGTGTCTCGTTGCGAGCCCGAAACGCGTTTGCGCATGAAATGAATTCGTTTCGTTCCTCCGAACATATGCCATTCGTGATACGTGATTCGTCGATAACACGACTGTTCATCGCCCGCCCTATCGAACGAGTCCCCCCCCCCCCCCCCCCCCACTACTACTCGTTCCCCGCAAGATAGGTTCCCCGAACCGCTAATATCCCGCCGTCGTCGACCCCGTATTTTTTTCTCGTTTTTTTTCTGGTTTTTTCTCCCAACGCGTTCAACGATCTCTTTTCGTTTTTCGCAATACTCATCCCCTCTCGCATTTCGCAGCACGAGTACTGAGGTCGTCGCCACAATTTGGCGTCACGCTCTTCACCTACGAGCTGCTCCAGAGGTTGTTCGTCGTCGACTTTGGCGGATCGTAAGTACAACCGCTGGAAAACTATATTTTCGATCGAACAAAAGAGGAAGATGAAGGGGGGAAAAAAGTCATCGAATTCGAAATTTATCCGAATCGCTCCGCGGACCCGCGATCGTCTGATTCGTAAATGTTCGTGTCTGTTGCAGGCGACCGAGCGGTTCCGAGCAAAAGGTGCCGGCGACGGGATTGGCTAACGAAATGAAGTCCACGAATCCGGATCACATTGGCGGATACCAGGTCGCTCTGCCGATCTTCACGGGTATCGAATCGAAGTTCGGCTTGTGCCTGCCGAGGTATCAAGCGGCCGTAGTTCCTTTGTCGAAGCAAAAGCTTCCTGTTCAGTAACGTTAGAAGCCTGCCGTCACGGGACAAACCGTGCCGAACGAGAGAACCGGGAGGACGATGAAATATGAGTACAACGTGATAGATTATTGGAAAATCAAATAACTCAATTCGAAAATCACTCAACAAACTGTGTAAATATACATATGTGCATACATAATCACGGGCGTTTGTTCGTATCTACCGGGCGCGCTCGCATCGATGCGTGGATCCGTATCGTTCCGGTTCGTAGCAACGCGTCTCAGGTACCGGACGTTGGATCGGGACCACCGCGAGAGGATCGTCGAACAACGTCGGATCGTCGTCATCATCCTCGTCGTCGTCGTCGTCGTCGTCGTCGTCGTCGTATCGTCAGCGGCAGCGACACCGACACCGTCGACATCGAGATATCGGATGCTTCGCCGCTTCCGCCGGACCGCCGTACGATGCGCTTGACGAGCGAACGGCGGCGATACGGTCCCCCTGATATTTGCGACCGAACTCGAAATATTTTTCGTAAAGACGAGGTTTTTCTTCCAACTTCGTCCCGGGCGGCTTCTGCCTCGTGCACTCGCTCGTCGGCGGTATTTTCGCGGCTTAAACATAATCGAAAACGACCGCTGATAATAATCGTAGCTCTGATTGATTTCAGGATGGAAGGTCGAGCAGCGAGACGTACCGCAAAGACCCTCGAATCTAGCCGACGATTTCGTCTGGGCGGGACAGTTTTGCCCGACACCAGCTTCGTACGGCACGTCGTATTCGTAGTTACCGCTGAAATATAAAACCGATACCGAAACCCCGCGAGAAAGGCGCGATAAGCGTGCGAACGAGAGACGGTAAACGATCCGTCGTTTTCTCTCGAGTACTCACGTTGGACCGTAGTTGCAGACGTAGAATCGGTAGCTGTACTTTTTCTGATCGTCCACGTATCGCGTAAAACCGCAACCGACGAGATTGCTCTCCGCCCAAACCAGCTGAAACGTTCGACGCGTTTTAGATCTTCGTGAACTTCGCTGCCCAGTTTTCGGACAGATTCCCCCGTCCCTGAAATTTCACGTCTACGTTTTACCTGCGTGTAATGTCCGACAAGTCGTATCATTTCACCCGGGATCATCGGTCCGAACGTGTAATTCTCGTGCTCCAGATACCACTCGCGAATCGCGTGCTCGAAATCTCTGTGGATCGGCACGTTCCTACCGGTATTCGTTTGGAGCGCGAGATTTTGTCCAACGTCGAATCTGTCTGGATGGTAAAAACGACGAGATGCGTTGGCGACTCTGCCGGATCACGTACGACTCTCGATCGTACCGTTCCGCAAATATATATACGCGTACGTGGCAGGCAAAATGCCCGAAAATGCTTATTGCCTGCGACATATACGTACGAAGACGAGCGTTTGAGGCGATTACCGTCGAATGGATCGTCGTGTTTGTACGTGCACCGATCGGCCCACTCCTGAGCGGTCCTCGCAAGATCATCGTCCCAGTACTGAAAAGCAAACACCACCGAAGACAAGTTGGATCCGAACGACGAGATGAGAGAGAGAGAGAGAGAGAGAGAGAGAGAGAGTGAGAGAAAACGCGTATTAGGTACCATTTGCTGCATGTTCGAGGATCCCGGATGATTTTTTAACCTTTCGAGGGCCACGTGCTGTCTGATTCGGTTGTGACTGTCAACGATTTTCCTTTGCGTTTTGCAGTCGATGCTACCCCGGTCTGATGGTAACGCGATGGTCGAGAAAAATTCCGGTATACGCGTGCACGCGTAAACATGCGGTGAATGCATTTCATTATTGAAATCGTTACGACGCCGTTTTATCGCGCGACAAATTCCGAGCGATCGATCGACTTGTGTCTCGCGCATCACCTTCGATGGAATTTTTCGAACGAAATGAAATTGACGAAACGAACCTAACATCATTACGAGACGAAACGAGTTCGGCTAATCGCATCAACGCCGCGACACCGACGAACAACGTGGCCGGGCACTTTTCTCATCCCCTTCCTGTCGCTCGAAACTTTCGACAAAAATCGATCGAGCGCGTCGCGTACGTAAAAAGTTCCGACGATGAGGCGTCACCTGCCAGCCTATAGTCTCCTCCGCAGATCATCCCGCTTCCGAACGACGCACAATTCACCGAATTCGGCCAACCCGCCGAGATTAAGAGGAACGCGAGAGCGAGGTATCGCGAGATCGTCGACTCGAATATTCGAGGCGCCAGGTACGGCTCTTCCTCGGCTACTCGCATGGCGAAGGGTTCACCGTAACAACCGATCCGGCCGCGAGTCGGTCCGTGATAAAGGCGCTATCCCATCTCTCCCCGTTCGCCGATCGCGCGCTACCGGCCTTCCGGTCCGACGCCAAAACCAATCGCCGGAGTATCGAAGCATCGGAGCAGGCGATCGGGCGATCAGGTAAATGAAAAACAAACGACTTTCTTCGATTACCGCTGGACGATCGAACGAAACGAAATGAGATCTCGGGGACGGGATCGACGTTCGTGTTGCGTCTGGAAAATTCATCGTCCGCGAGCTCGAACCGAGCCAAAAGCGACGAGCGCGACGCGGCTGTAAAGATTTTCTACGACGCGAGCGTCGGTCGCGTCGGGAAAATAAGCGGAACGAAATTGGTTTGGGAACGAACAGCGACGCGTACGAGAAACCGCACGGTCGCCGAGATTATCAATTAGATTTCAATGCCCCCGCCAGCGATGGTTCGCGCTCTCGTTCCCGCGCAAAGATCTTCGGCAGCCGGAATTCGCGAATAACGGCTCGAGGCCGGGCGCGGATACGACGGACCTTTCGTTTCCGATCGACCGATCACCTTTCGCCAACCGGGTTCGTTCGGTTATTCGTCCGAACGCTGGCGTGGAAATGGAAACGAATACGAGAGTCTCGATCGAAAATACTCCGACGCGCGTAGTCCCCGTCGGTATCGCGATACATTTTCGTCGAGGGCCGGCAATGCTGCGAGCGACGGCGACGCCGACGTCGAGCGGGGTGGTCTCGTCGACGAGCGGCGAACGAAACCCGGGCGAGACGGACGCGCGACCGACGGTAATCCCGAACGACCCCGGAACGACGGTCGAATCGAGTGACGGGTGAATCGCACGAGCCCCCGACAGGTACCTCTCTTTTGTTGGCCGCCCGCGAACGCTCGTGCCGATTGCCGGTTGCTCCGTCCGTCGCGATTCGTATCAGCGAGGAGTTTGACGCGGTCGCGACGGAGGTACGCGCCACCCGCTCGCACCTGCAACGCCGCGCGCGGCGAAACTCGTCGTGAGGAACGGTCGGGGGAAGGTCGACCATCCCCGTGGCGAGACGCACCGCGAAGTCGTTTCGCGATTTCGCTTTCGCGACCGAAGGTACCGTACGGATTATTTCGAACCGTTCGAGAAACCGAATTCAGTCCCGAATTTCTCCAAGGCGATGCCCTCGGCATCCGGCATCGGTATACCTCGAACCGGCGAAACGACGAGACGTTCCCTTGACTCCCGCTGGAAAGCGAATGAATTTTCAACCAGAAGTATATCTAAATGTTTCCCATTTATTTCACAGTCGCGTTTGTACATTACATTTAGGGGTAATCTTGACAGATTACGTAATTAAGATTAGTTCTCTATCACATTCGTGTCACGAGTCTGTTCGAGGACGCATATGTCACGGTGGAACGGTGCAGCGAACGGTAGGTAGATAATTTGACCGTTCTAATTTCACTTTAACGACTTCTCCGGATTTCGGTCGTTCTCTCTCTCTCTCTCTCTCTCTCTCTCTCTCTCTCTCTCTCTCTCTCTCTCTCCTCTCGCTCTCTCGTTTATCCGTAGCTCGAGAAACGTCGAACGTGCGATTGAAAGTACGCGACAAATCGTACCCTTTCCGAGATGAAATAGAGAGAGAGGAATCCGACGAGCGCGAAGATGAACAGATTTTGTATGAAATCGACGCGACACCCAACGACGGGTGCCAATTTGCATTTCCGTATGCTTTTTTTTCCTCGTTCCGCCGCGATCAACGCCGATTCTTCGTCCAGCGCGTTTCCATTGTCTTCGCTGGATCGTTTTCTTTTCCAAATCCCTTTCGATCTCTCCCCGATACGCGTTGCCGTAACATACGTATTACGCGAAAACGGGTCAGGGCGCGCCCTGATAAAACCAACGGTTAACAGTAATAACGTATCAGTAAGAACGACTAGAAGCATTTAAATCATCGCGAATCGTGATAACGCGCGAGTTAACAAACGGCATGCGAGACGATACATGCGATTCGGTACGACGCCTTTTCTCCTATTTCTATTCGCGTGTATTTCCATCCAATGGTTAGTTTCGTTCCTCTTCCTCTCGGTCCATTCGGATCACTATTCTCCGCTACTTTCGTCCGTAGGCCGCGCAAGCTGCTCCGAGCGGATAATAACCGGACTTGGCTGAAACAGGCAACGAGTACTCGCTCAGCATAGTCTTCGGAAAGACGGCGTTTCGCGATAACGAAACTCTGCGGCAGATCGCGGGAAACGCACGCGTGTCGCTGCGAGCGTGTACGTCCGGGGGGGGGGGGGGGGGGGAGAAAGGGAAGCAAATAAAAAGAAAACGAGACAAGGATCGTCGAATGTAAAGTAGCAGCGCCGAGGCTGTTGGGTGAGGTTTTTTTAGGTAGGAAAGATTCGCGGGACATCGAACGTGATGCGTCGCGTGCTCACCGCAGAGTCCGATGTAGTGATTCGACATCGACATTCCGTATCTCCCGCAGGCCGGCGATCCAATTTGGTACGGTTTCGAGCCTCGAAGATTTCCGCTGCGAAGCAAAACGAACGATATGTTTTGAATTTTCCTGTTCGTTATTCTACCTCTCGTCGTTCGCCTTTCGTTTCATTTATCGGAACCGGACCGGCGATTTGATGGCTCGGGTTTACGATGTTATCGGTTCGAATCGATTCACCTTGTTCCGGGTGAACGCGTCGCGACGACAACAACGAAACGAGCGCGCGAAAGTCGTGGAAACGAAAGGGAAAACGAGCGTAAGAAAACGTTC
The DNA here is from genome assembly GCA_963969455.1 of Arge pagana. Classification (NCBI taxonomy): domain Eukaryota; kingdom Metazoa; phylum Arthropoda; class Insecta; order Hymenoptera; family Argidae; genus Arge; species Arge pagana. Next base: position 116,087 of record OZ018312.1, on the reverse strand, counting down.
CATCCATACTCACGCGGGTCCGTAATTGCAGACGTAATTTTTAGTGAAGCCTCTCGCTGGGTCGTAGTACATCGCGTAGCCGCAGCCGACTGCCCAGGTGTTGCCCCAGACGACCTGAGAAAGCGGAAGAAAATTTAATTCGAGGTTCGCGCGACGACGACGACGACGACGACGACGGACGTTGGAGTCCCGTGCCGCGACTCGGACCTCTCGCCATCCCCGGGGGTCCCGGGGAGCGACGCCTCGCTCGCGTTCGATCCGACGACGCGGCCCCCCGACATTTTTCCCGCGCCCACGTTTCCCCTCGCGTTATTCCGAAGAAATCGTTTCCGCATTCTCGCAACCCTTGCGACGAGATTTTCGTCGATTCCAACTAAACTTGTCACGATCGAACGCGATCCAGCGTCAAATTAACGCAACGAACGACCAAGGCCTCGGAATCGGGGATAATCGGCGCCGGGGGCGGATAATCGCGAGTCCTCGCGGCGGAATTGGTCTCGGAACGAGGCGAGGTCGGAAATTATCGCCCGAACCGAAACCCCCGAAGTTTTCGAAAGTCGAAGAAAAACAGGTTCCCTCTACCTGCGTGAAGTGGCCGGTACCAACGTTGTCGCGGTCGCGTCGATAGTTGCGAACCTCGTTGAACCAGGTAGCGATCCGCGTTGGGAAATCCGGTCGGACGTCGAACGGGGATGTCGGGTGCGCCGTCGTCCATGATTTTCCAATGTTTTGGCCGACGAAGAATCTCGCTGGAAAAGTATTTTTCGATCAGTTAATCGGAGGATCCATCGTTCGAAACAAGATTTGTCGTCTTTTTTTTCCATTTGATCCCACTCACAGTATTGCCTCGTTGGATCGTGTTGGTCGGAGCAAAGGTTGGCCCAGCTTTGAGCATGGGAAGCGAGCTCGTCGTCCCAAATCTGCAAATGTCAGATGTGAAGTGGGCGCGGGCGTGGTTCGGCGAGGTCGATCGACCGGGCACGAGGGGGGAGAGGAGGAAACGGTCGGGAGGAACGGTCGATGATATCTCACCATTTCCATCATATTGGCGGCTCCGGGTTGTCCTTGAACTTGACCGAGCGCGATCTTCTGCCGCCATCTGTTGTGCTCGTCTACGATGGTCTGCTTCTCCTGGCACGTCAATTCTCCTTTGCCTGGAAAGGAGCGTTCGAAAGACCGCGCGTGAAATTCGTTGTCGATCGTACGGTGTCGAGCGATCCGCGAGCCTAACGATCGGTCGCGATTCGATGGCAATCCGTTCGAATCGGGAGCAGCAACGAGGCGCGGTTCGAGATCGGGCCTGACATCGGAGATATCGCGCCACGCGGCAAATTGAATACCATACCGAGGTGAAAACTATCGCCGATTCGGAAATAATCGGTATCCGACAACGGGACGCAATGGGAATTATTCCAACGAACGAAGCCCGAGCCAAGAGTCGTACTCCTCGCGAGGAGGGAGGGGGACTCGTTCAGGGCGCGATACGGGCGAATTCGCGAGAACGAAGGGAACATCGGGAAAATCGCCGCGCGGACGAGTGTTCTCGAGCGAATGGAATCGTCGGAGCTACGTACGTTCGACGAATCGATCGGCCTACGTTTCGCGCGCGTACCTTCGGGCCTGGTAGCTCTTACGCAATCTAGGATCGGCGAGGACGCTTCCGCGGGAATAATTGGCCGGAACGGTTCAATGAAATTTCCTGAATTCGATTCAATTGCGAAACTGTTGCAGCGTGAGAAACGAAACCGGAAGGAATGACAATTGGGGGAGCGACGAGAGCGATCGTCGCGATCTCGCGCGATCACCGTCCATCGGTCGAGGTCGTTCGCGAATATTCAACGATCGCGGGATCATCGTCGTCGTCGTCGTCGTCGTCGTCGTCGTCGTCGTCGTCGATCGTTCCCGATACCACGCCGTTCGAAGGAAATTCGGATCGCGCTACGTCGCGGGTATCGATGGACGTTCGCGGGACGAACCGATACTCACGGAGGTATTGTCGTACGGGCCTCGCCGATCCGACGTAGCACCGTCCGCTGTCGGTCCACCACGCGACGGCCAAGAGGCAGGTCAGCATCCCGTAGTTCATTCTCCTTTCGGTGGGGGCGGATCGAGGAGATAAATCGTCAACGAAACACGAACGGCTCGCGTCGGAGCGTCGTCGTCGTCGTCGTCGTCGTCGTCGTCGTCGTCGTCGTCGTCGTCGTCGTCGTCGTCGTCACCTCGGCAGAGAAGTCGCGAATCCTGAGTCGAGAGTCGCGAGTCGCGAGAATCTCGTCGAGGATCGGCGAAGTAGTACGCGTATACGAGAGACGCGGTAGGTCGAAGACTACCGAACCGGACCGGACCGAACAGAACGGGTTCTCCGAACGGACGAGACTGATAGTCTGGCTCGGCGGTCCGCTTGTTTTTATATTCCCGGGATGATACACCGATGTCGACGATTCAGTGTCAAGGTGATTGTAATCGAGCGATAACGTCGTGCCCGTTCTTCTTTCTCCGCGGGGTGGGGTGTTCGCCGTCGCGTACCAACGACCGTTCTCGTATCTCGAGCCTCGCATCCCGGTCACGCGTGCGATCGCGCGTGCGCGACCCTCCGTGTCGCGTCGGTGATGCGTCTGCCTGTATTATTCGCGGAGAATGGCAAATTCGTTTCGAACATCGAGAAACCTCCCAGCGGATCGTCCGAGCCGGTGGTACGACGGGGATGATAGAACTCGCGAACGGGCGAACAACGGACCGTCGAACGTTCGAATTTTCAACCGCCTCCGACAGCTACGACCGCGGGTCGCGAAAAGTGTTCGCCGATCTTCGTTCCCGTCGATTAATTTCGCCAATTAATCTCGTCGAATTTCGTTCGAATCGCGTAAAAGGATCGCGCGACCTCGCACCCACCGACCCCCGATCGATCGAACCTCCCGTGCGTACGCGCGTGTTACGACAGATGACCCTCGAACGCTCGGATTCGAATTTTCGTTATCCGCCGAGGTGCCGGATAACGAGGTAACAGTTACGGAAGGAAAGATGGTCGCCGTGTCGAGGCGACGGCCTCTCTTCACCCTCTCGCGTCAATATTAATCGAATTTCGCGCGGAAACGAGACGGAAATGTCGTTTTTCGATCCCGGAAAACTCGCGGACGATTCCGTGCGCAGCGCCGCCGAAGAGGCGACGCATCGGACGGCTCGTATCGCGTCCACGGATACGTAATATTCGGTGTCGATCGCAAAACCACCGCCGCACGCGACGCGCGATTCCGTCGATCGAGCGTCGCGCGGTGGGCAAAAATCGGACAAAATTCGCTAGTCGCCACGAATCTTTACCGATCGGGCTGAAATTTCGTGCGAATACTCGGAAGATCGTCCTCGTCAACCTAAACCTGCGAAGAAGATCGAAAGAAAAAAATGTTTACTTCACAAGTACACGTACGGAAGAGTTCCTGTATCTTTTTATTCCTTGCGTATCAACCGCGAAGCACGCCAATTAATAGGGAGCAGTCATTATTCGAGTTTCATTGACGTAACCCAGGCAAATCTTTGAACGTATTGATCCTTCGTCTACGAGTTCTACGGTATACTCGTCAATTTTAGCACCAGGCCCACGAACAAAATACTTGATATTCGCAATTTCTTACAGGCCTACGATTAAGAATCACATCTCCGCACGCGTGTGCCTTCCGACGATGGGTATTTAAACGAAATTTCATTAGGATCGGTAGTAGAGATTCGTGGCGGCACGGCGAATTTTGTCGACTTTTCCCCCACCGTGCGTCGTTGCGCGAGCGTGGACGGAAATAGAAAAATAAAAGTGAAATTGCGTCACGAGGGGGACAAATACTATGCCGGGACGCGCGTACCCGCGAGCAACATCGAGCCCGAAGCGTGTGAAAATATGTTGTTCGATCGTCACCGGACAGGCCAGCGTATATTATCGCCTCTTCGCCTCTTCGCGCGCGTGTCGTATCCTCGACGAGCGACAGTGTTTTTTGTTATTCCTTCCGTCCAGACGTTTGCGAATAAACAACGAGGCGCGCGAGATCCGATGTTATTCGCCGGCTTCGGCAGCAATTTTCCCCCACCGGAATTTCACAGTCAAGCGACCGTGCATGGTCTCGCGGTTTCGCGTCGCACGTGTATTCGACGAGTATTCGAGATTGGTATTCGAGGAGCAGTATACTCCTCGGGCAGAATTTTCCGCTGACATTCTCGCGCGGTGCGAGGGATAGGGAGGGCGTCTCGCGTTCGTAGTAGCTTACCTCGCAACATCGCCGAAAATCGGTGCGCTTCGCGAATTACGTTTCCAGCCTTTCCGAGTACCTATCTGCCGAGTAGTACCGGAGGTTTCCCTGTCCGGCGCGCCAAGTCGCGCCGTCAAACGGGGTACCCGCGTCGTATTTGCAGCCGGACTCGTTTGGCGACGGTTCCGCGGTTATCCTTTGCTTTCGTATCTCATTTTTCAACCTCCCGTTTCTCAGGATTTCAGAGAAAATAGGAAGACCGCCATCGTGAAGAAAAAAAAAAAAAAAAAAAAAAAATTGTCACGACGAATAATATTGATTCGAGCACGAATAACGGTAAGTTCAAAGGCTGACACTCGCTGTCGGCCAAAACCCGCTTGTTTTTTCCCCTTTACGCGAACGAGATTCGTCGCTTTCCTCGTACGTCAACGAGCGATCCGCGCGACAAACCGATTCGCAGCTCTTTGCTTCGACGAACGGCACGCTCGAGTCCCCGACCCCCGGAGCGAATAAAAAATAACGATCGGTCGCAACGATAGGACGCCCGGCACGTGCCGATGGACATCCTATTGGGGGATAGACTTCGGGCGGAATTTTCTCGAATGCGATCAATCAGCCGGAAGGCAGGAGGAGCCATCGTATCGATGCGTTCGAACGTTGGATCGTAGCTTTCCATGACATCTTCCGGTCAGATCTGCCGATCGAATTGATCCTTCGCCGAGAGACGGGAGACGGGGGACGGGGGAGACGGGAGGTTTTCTTTCCCGTTGTTTCCCCATTTTTCCCTTTCCCTTCGACGGAATCGCGCGCGAAGTGGAACTGGAACGCGTCCCGACTCCCTTGTTCTGGTGCCACCGAGGCATAATCACCACCAAAAATTGTCCGATCGTCTAACCCATTAACTTAATGGCATTAAGACGATGGAAAATAAACGAGGTACGATAAGACGGCGATAAGGACGTCCTCGGCTTCGGAATTTTTTTTATTTCACCTTTTATCATTCATTTTCATCTCGACGAGCGAGTCCGAACGAGTTTTGATCAACTGTTAATCGGAGTCGCGCGCGTCACCTGGCCTTCGGCGCTGTTTCCCATACAGGTATCGATTCGTAATCGTCTCGGCGAAGGTATACGCGACCGTAGTTTGTTGGCAGGTGGGGATCGGTGGGGAAAAATCGGATCGTTACGGTGCCGCGGGAGCGCGCCTTCGCGGGCGAAAACCACCGCGCAACGAATGGATACGTAATTTCGCGTTGTCGCGGACGAGAAAGAAACATTCGAGAGTTAAAACCCGATCGTTCCTTCGGGCTTCCGTCGATATAGCTAGGAGTCTTTTGAAACTTCGTTCTTGAAAATTGACAGGCAAATAAATGCCCGAGCGACGCGCGGGGAGAAAGGCTCGAAAATTGAGAAGGATGCCTAGGATTGAAAAACTAAAATAATCGTAGGTCGAAGAGAGGATAGGTTGGCGTAACCCTTGGTAGTCGGATCGGACACGACGAGCCTACCGCGGTGAACGAACGAGCGTACCGCGAACGAGAACTCGCCACAACCCCTGCTCGGCGCGACGAATTTTTCCACAGGCGCGCACGTTTTCCGGTCACGCGGACCGGATGGCGAAATAATCATCGGGTATTACGGTTTCCAGCTGCGAATTGCCGACGAAAAGGACAATTTATCACCGGATAACGAAACGCGGAGAGGCTCGTGGGTCGGTGTTGTCGGTCATCGTTACGAACGATACGATCCTCGTTTGTCATCGCGTCCCGTACCTACGACCGCCTCGCACCGCCGTGCCCTAGCGCGTTCGCGGAGGAACTCGGGGAACGGGCGCGTTTGGCGTTTCGTTTCGGCGTCGAATCGCTTACGCGGGTCCAACGCGAGGATTCGCGTGCGGAGAGACGCGACGCGACGCGATCCCCGCGCCTCCTTGCAAATCGCGCGCGGAAAACTAATCGATTACTTACTCGCGGGCACGTCTCCGGCACGATCTACCCGCGGGGGCGACCCGCCGACGCGCACCGATGCTCTCGATCATCGATCGTACCGTTATCGGCGAATCGCGAACCGCGCCAAAATCAGGATCTTACGAAGCTCGTACGCCCGACACAAATAACTATCGTGGGGAAATAACACGGCGGGATCGGGCCTTCGGGCGAGAGAGGAGGAAAAAAACAGGAAAAAAAAGAAGGAAAAAAAAAAAACGGGAACGACGCGCGACGCAATGTCTGGGACCGATTTCCCGAGATTTCTGATCGATCGTAAGCTCGTCCGACTCATTCGTCGCAAACACATTATAAAGTTATTAAACTGTTTTGATGCCGAGAGAACACTTTCACGGCATAGCGTCCATCATTTGTCACCCAATTCGATCGGCTTCGATACCAATCGACGCTCCGCTCGCGATCGTTTTCACAATTTTCTCGAGGACGCCGCTCGGTCGCCCGACGAAATATCGAGGTCGATCCACGCAACGCTGCTCGTCTCTGAACCAGGCGAGGCCGAGGCAACCTACACCCCCTCGCACCTTCGTCGCCGTTTCTTCGGCTTATTTTTTTTTTCTCCCGATTATTTCGTCCGTCCGTCGGATGCTCCGGTCCCCCGCCGCGTGGATACCCTCGTCGGTGATAAGGAACAACGAGATCGCGGCGTTCCTCGGGCGCTCGGATCCAAAGAAACGCGCGCGCGGCGCGTATCGTCCGCCTACCAAGACCAACGAAATCCGGAGCAAATTACGATCTTCTCGAGGGCGAATTTGACGGAACTCGTTGCCGGTTAACCGAAAGACGACTCGGCGGGTCTCGGAGTGCGGATTACCGAAAAATATTCGCTCGTCACCGGAACCAATGGAACGCGGACGAGTAACCGTTGACGTCGTCCGTCCGCTCGTTCTCGACGTCGATTCGATTTAACCGTGCAGCCGTCGAATCGCGGACGAGACCGATACCTCGCAACACCGTCCCTCGGTACGACAACGACGTCTAATAATATTCCGATACCTACCGAGAAACGATCGCGAAGCTTCGAAACGCGAATCGCAGGCACGAACGCGCGAATCCCTCGTCGGCCCGTTCGAAGCGGCGAATCCGAAACGTACACCAATGGTAAACCGATGAAACGTTCGAACGGAGGGAGACGCGCGGGCGCGCGATCTCCTACCTTTCGAAAATCCACTCGAACGCGATCGCGTCGCTCCGAGTTCCCGGTCCTACGACGATATCGCGTGAAAATCCTTCGCTGGTCCTTCGCCGATTTTTCGCGCGCGGATAGTCGAGCGATTCGGCGCGTCGCCCGGCGTCTCCGTCATCGTTGTCCGGATCGACGAGAGGCGGTCGGCGACGCGTTTCATTGTTCGATCCGTAGCTCGTAAGGAGCGTTCGGTAAATCGAGCTTCCGTATTTTCGTGAAACGGAACGCGTTGTTTCGGGCCCGAGGTAGGGCCGATCGTTAGATACCTATTAGCCGTAATTAATCGAGCCGAATAATGCCCCGGCAGGAGTCGTCAAACGACTTAATTATAACCGGAGCTAATAAGCGGAGCTAATAAGCGGAGTCCGTTCATTGATTTTCTCCGAAAACCCACCTTCCTCGCGCTCGTAACGATCCCGCGAATCGTTGCGTTTCGTTTCACCCGTCCCTCGCGCCGCGTCGGGAGAGAGCGCTCTTCGAATCACTCGTCCGTCTCTCGAATCGACGAGCCCCGGTTGTCGGGGCATCGCGTCGGTACAACCGAGCCACACACCCGTGCGCTCGATTGTATTGCGCGATATCGAAATCGAACGCGAGACCCCGTCTGGAACCCCCCGTTTGAGGGGTCGAGCTTCGATTTCGTCGGATCCGTAGCTTTTCGATCGCTGTACCTGGCAAAGAAAAAACACCGCCGCCTCGAGATCGGGATTACCGATATCAGCGATCCTCCGAAGGACTTCCAACATTTTTCCACGTGCTTTTCGACGACGACGACGACGACGACGACGACGACGACGACGACGACGACGACGACGATGATCGAAACCGACGCGCCTTTTTTCCCTCGATCGTCGTCGCCGTCGCCGCGTCGCGATCGTTGCCGCGATCGCGGAAGGTTGCGTTCGGCACGACGGAGGTGGGAACTGGCGATCGCTTTCGACGGCCAACACGAGATGCGCGTCGCAGCGTCCGGTTGCTACCCAACAGGCGTTTCAGCGGCAGTCGTTGAAATTTTATGGTCGGTCGTCCGCCACATCGACGAAATATCGTTTTGTATCGCTTGAAAAAGACTTTTCGTTGGGGACAAGATTGACGACGACGAGGAGGAGTAATTGTAATGTAATTTATTCGTGATAACTACAATAATAGTATTTCTCACACTGTTCGTCGGATGATGGTTATTACATACAAACGGTAACATTTATAATTCCATAATTCCATAATTCATTTAACCTAACAACGTTCAACGGAATACTTCTCTTCGTAAATATTTCACGTTCCGCTCACGCATAGTTCAACCAAGAAAGAAAGAGAAATAGATAGACGGATAGACAGATAGATGGATAGATAAGGTTTATTCCCGTACATTGTGTTGTACAATGGTACAGTAAGCGAAACAAAAGAAAAACATAAAGAAAGAAAAGGAGGGAAAGAAGATAAATAGAAACAGTGACAGATAACCGCCTGAGACAGGAGAAGAAAAGAGCATGGTGGTATGCGGGTGGATGAGGCGTTTACGTGATTGAAAAATCAGAAGAGAGATGAAATGAGTGGGAAAAATAAAGAGAGAGAGAGAGAGAGAGAGAGAGAGAGAGAGAGAGAGAGAGAGAGAGGAGGCGGCAGAGCCTCCTTCGATCAAGGTGTTGATACAATTATTGTCGCGACTTGGCGCACATCGATTCGGGAGACGGTTATTCATTCTGCGATTTTCATTGATTGATATTTTCTCTTTCTCTTCTCTCGCTTTTTCCCGTCTCGCGAATCTCTACCTGTTCCCGAACTACCTACGTCCGTCGTCCAATCGTTCGTTCGACGACGTACGCATCGTCGACACGATCGTGCATACGTCACTCTTCTTTCCTACAAGGTTGCATTGGCAACGCAACGACGAAGGGAACGACAAAGTAGAGATAGGTATAAATATGGTATTTATCGATCGATCCACGAGCCGATTGGTCGAGCAACTGAAACTTCTTCGCGGACGTTGCGCCCCGTACGATCCCTATACTCCTCGCCGTTGGATTGATATTCGCCGATAATTCAGTCCGAAAAACGTGTATTTCGAGTTACGACCTCTCTCTCTCTCTCTCTCTCTCTCTCTCTCTCTCTCTCTCTCACACTCACACTCTCTCGGCAGACCGACATCGATGTCGGTACAATTGTGAGAACGTACTTCCGTTGCCTACGGTGGTCGACGACGATGTCGGAATCGTCGAAAGAATCGGCGCGCTGGCGATACTCGATGCTTCGATAAATAATACTACTACGAATGTTCCTTCGCGGGGGATCAATGCGAAAAATACGGTCGAATAATCCGTGAAAACCGCGGGGATTCCATCGGCATCGTCGCTTTACGAGGCGACGTCTCGTTCCAGATTCTCTGGAGATGATGAAAATGATCCGACATCCAACGATGATCGGGGTATAAGCGCGCGGTAAAAAATAATAATCGTATATACAGATCGTTTAGGCCTAGTTCTATAAATCTACATTGACTTCGTACATAAGGAGTCGCGAGGAACACCGAACGCGCTCGACCCGCGTTGCAGTTTTATCACTCGGCCGGAATAGGAAAACACCGGGGAGGGACGGAGGGTACCCGGTCCGGTGAGAGTCCGATATGAAAATTTGAGAACTCGTCGTTCCGACTCGATGTATCGATAAATCGTACGAATGAAATCCGAACGGTCGGTGATAAAACGCCGGGTCGACAAAACAGCAGGGGACAACCGCCGTCATCTCAGGTCACGGACGCGAGGCGCTTCCGAGACGGCTCTCGCGGATCTCTCTCGCCGACGTCAAGCTATCCGTTCGTTACCGATCGCAAAGTTAATATAGGCGCTAACAATACGATCACGAACAAAAGACCAAAGGTAGGCGCGCGCGTTACGGCACGCTTGCGGCTGTGACGCGACACGGAACGGAGAAGACTCGAGCCGGTACTAAACGACGCGAATCGATCGAAATTGGAAATTCGTTGAAGAATAACAAGCTCGAACGGATAAACGAAAAAATAGACGAACGATCTTTGCGAACGATGAGAAGAAAAGTTTGACATCGAGCTCGTGTTGAGAATCGCGCGTAGAGATCATCCCGACGGCGGATCGCGCATCGACGATACTCGTAGATCGTCGTACAGGGAAAGCACATCACAGTATCGCGGTAGGTACGGGTTCGTTCGAACTGATACAAATCCTGGCGGCCAGGCTTGCGGACATTGAGAAAATATAATACTCGCATCGTTGACTCGTCGATGATTATTATTATCTAGATTTGTCCGGCGGTCGAATATCGCGGTGGTGGTAGTAGTAGTAGTAGTAGTAGTAGTAGTAGTAGTAGTAGTAGTAGTAGTAGTAGTAGTAGCAGCAGTAGCAGTAGCAGTAGCAGTAGCAGTAGCAGTAGCAGTAGTAGTAGTAGTAATAGTAGTAGTGGTGGTGGTGGTGGTGGTGGTAATGGTAGTAGGTAGGGTTCGCATTCGTCAGCTATGATTCGTCGTTGCTTGATTAGGGGCCGTTCGTCTCCTCGCCCGATGACGGGAATACGTTATTCTCGTGGTTCAGCTCCGTTCGTTCGAATTAGAGCTAAAGGGGTCAGAGGTTTTCTCGCGATGCTTCGTCAAAGCAGGGCGTCCTCTCGTTTCGCGCCGCTTCGTCGTCGTTTCATCCTCGCATTCGCGATCGTGTAGTCCGTATTCTTTCAATTTCTCGTTCGTTATCCACGCACGTTCGCGTCGTTGGGAGGTTTATCAATTCCCTTTTCCTTTCCTTCTCCCGACTCTAAGCAGATGCCTCGGGGAACGAGTATCGCGTACGAACGTATTCCTTGGATGCTCGGATACTCGGAGGACCGGAAGACGAGCGAAACGTGGAAAGTAACAATGCAAGACCTGGGAACGCCCATCTCGCTCTCTTTCCATTCTTCGTTCCATTTGCTCTCGATCGCGGCTCGTCCGGCTCGTCCGGGACGTGCGGGAGCACGAGATCGTGCATCGGAGAATTGTTCGCGCAATTACGGAGATTCGTTCCACGGGAGCGCGTATGGTTGGCCGAATCACGGTTCAGAGCGCGATTTGAAACTTCTACGATACGCGTATGAAACAGCGCTGATCGCGAAACGTGCGCGTACACCTTTTCTATTAAGATTATCAACGTTATCGTCGTTCCATCACCGCCCCCCCCGGTCGAACGATGCACCGATTTCGCGGCGCTGTTCGACTGTTCCTTTGACTTTATCCTATTTTATTCTTTGTTTCATTTTCTTTCACCTTTCGTTTTCTCTTTCCTCTTTCTTTCCTCTTCGCGCTTCAATTTTCTTAGATCGGTACGCATATCCGATAAAATAACCCTGTAAGACGATATTTAATTGACTTTCATTCGTTAAGACCCACCCACGCCACGCGCGTAATTTTTTTGAAATGCAATCAGCTTTACGCGTCGTCGATACAACGGCGTTCGTCCGTCATTTCCAATCTCATTCCCGTTCGTTTTATTTAACAAACTGCAGACGCGGCGCGACTCGATTTCCCGCGCCGTGACGATTTGCCGCGCCAACAGGGCGATATCGATCGGGGAAACGAAGATCTTTGCGCGTAAGCGGGTTCCCATTATCCCGAAACATTTCAAGAAAAATAACGACCGAAAGACGAATCGTACGGTTTGGAACGACGAATTACCTTGGGTATTTCGCGCGGTAACTGGCAAAGTAAGATCGGAGTCGATCAATGCGATCGTAGACGCGCGGACATAAATTCCCAGGTCCGGGGTACGAATTCGTCCGACTCGTTTGCGCGCTTGGAACGAACAAATGGCGGGGCTTCGTCCGTTTAGCGAACCTTTTCAACTTCGAATAATTCACATTCAAGTTTGGCCGTGGAAATCGGTCTATACGTATATTAGGGTGATTTTTTTTCGGTCCCCACCTGAAATTTCGTTGGATACGTCGTAACCGTGCGAACCGATAAAAATCATCCTAACGTAAATATGCAGATGCATTAAAGTGATTCGTTTCTGACGAAAGATTTCTTTTCCTCGGGTGCTCGAGCAGAATAGTAAGAGACAACTATGAGAATAATGCAACGGAGAGAATTGCAAATCTATCGTACAATTTCCATAAAAGAATAATATCAGAATCAAGCAACTCGCTAAAGCGAGGCGAGTATGATCGGTGAATCGGAGCGGGGAGTCTTCTAAGGAATTTGAATCCCTTAGACGCACGGTTGTTGCCGTGCCATCCAAGGCGGTCCTCTTAGGCTCTACGCAGTTCGTTGGCGACGAAACGTAAACATGAGATAGCGAAAATAATCGAGTGGGAAAACATCGACCGACCCTACGAGGACGAACGATGCAAAACCAAAAATCACTCTCGGGCCAACCTCCGATCTTAACTCTAAATCCAAACTCGAGCGACGCGCATAATTTTCATTCGTTTAAATCGCGATTCACTTCTGGCTCACCGTCAGCCAACAAGTTCAATTACGTTCGGTCGCAAGTTCCACAAGTTTTACTATTTCCCGCAACTCTCGTAAGATCAACTGCCAATATCAATCGGAGAACGATGGAATCAACCGATTAAATCCAATTATTCGAAATCATTTACATTCATCACCATCGCGAAAGTATGTTGATCCCGCTAACTACGCGATATACGTATACGCACCCTTCGATCTCGGTAGAGTATGGCGAAACCCTCGTCGAATTGTATGTCTCACCAACGTACGCAAACAAATTCCTTAAACAATTAATTCTAAACCTTCGATGTGTCCGTGCGGTTCGCACTCGGGATCCAGAGTATGATCTAACCCTCGGTGAAATTGTGCGCGACGCGTGCATACTTCCATCTACCAAAATCTGTCCAGCCAATTTGTCTTGAACAATGAATCTATACGTCCTGAACCTATACGTGTTCGAGGACGCGCACTCGGGATCTAGAGTATGGTCAAACCCCCGGTGAAATTGTGCGTTGGTCCTACCCGTTGACGCAAATTGTTCGTGCCTATTTTATTTGGTGGAGGATAGTAGAATTTCACGTACTCGGACAGTGTTATTAAATCAGTTAATACCATTTCAAACAGTGTCATCGGCGTCAAGCAGTTTGGTTTGTCTACCGTGTCTACGAGCTGTTGAACTTTTCAACTTTTCCAACTATTATGAGAAGCGTGCGCGCGCGTGTTCCCCGGTGAGAACCCCCGTAGGAACCGTAACCCCATTGTCGAATCACGTTTCATCGTTGATCTTACTCTGCGTAAGTGTTTGAACAATTATTTTGCGTCTTTATTATTTGCGGACGACTCATTCCGATACCCCGAATCGATTAGATGCGCGCCGTGAGAATGCTCGTTAAAATTGCGTTGATTTTAAATATCACGTTCGATCAATATTCATTTGTTATTATTATCATATTATACCAAACGTTATAATTTTCAGCCAAGTAATTATTAAGTTGTTCATTTGCGAATCTTTATGATCCCTTCGATTATTTGTTTCAAATTTATTCGTTCGTTGAATATTATTTCGAACCAATCTTCGTGCAGTTTTACACCGCGTGGTCTCTGGCGAGAGCTTGTAGACGCGCTGCGCTATCCTATTCAACCCAAACCACCAATTGCCGCCTCTTGCATCCCCATGGAAACATGACCGGAGAGGCGGAACAAAAATAATATAGTACGGTAATAGCGGATCAATTGGATGTTCCGTCATCTTGTTGAAACGCGACACGTACGTTTCTCTTTTACTCGTACTTAGCAGTTCGCGCTAAAAAAATGAAGAAATCCTCGCTTTATTCGCAAAAGTATTACTTTGACAGCTTTTAACGGCGAATCAACGCGAGTCGCGTCAAAAGATCAACGAGCGATCTTTTAAAGAGCGCGGAATCTCCAATAAGATCGAACGAACGGTACTTAGATATCGCGAGAGGCGGCTGAGCATTAGAAATTTGAAAAAAAAAAAAAAAAATGTTTACTCGCGTTTCAAATGTGAAAAATAAAAATAAAAATAGTAAATGCTTAATATTGAAATTGGCAGCTCATCGTCGGGGGGATTTTTTTTTTCTCCATACGTAGATTGATATTTTGCTCGAGCACCTAAGAAACGCGAAAAACTTTCGTCGGAAACGAATCATCCTAGCGAAGTGCTTACGGAAAAAAATGTTTCGGACAATAGTTACACGATTCGGAGGGGAAAGTGCAAAAGCAACGCTCATTTATCATATAATATTGTAATATTTATTATTATATTTATATTTATTTATATTATAATATTATAATACGTATATTATAATATTATAATATTATGTATGCGAAAGCGTGTCGCGGGAAGACTAACGAGCCGAGGGAAAAGCTACAAAAAATGAAGAACCAACGAGTCGTATATCCCCGGAAATGATTCCCATTTGGCAAAACTTTTGCCCGTCACCTTCTCCCTTGCCGGCGTACTCCTTCGTTTCCTCGCCCTCCCGCGTTGCCCGTCTGCCGTTAACGACGAACTTACGCGAATGTAAACGGCGGTACGCGACATCGGGACGCGCGCCCCTCGAGAAGGGTCGAGGGAAGATAAATGAAAAGGAATACGACGCGAAGAAGCAACGATCAACGCGAGCCAAAGGAACGAAAAGACGAGACGAAAAGGAAATCCCCGAAGACGAGGATCGTTACCTAACGCCAACGGGTACGGAAGTAAACGGCGATAAACGATAAGCAACGTTCGTCGCAACGAAACGTTAACGGTATGCCAACATCGGCGTACAAGTTTTAGGCTCGGACTTAGGCACTAGCGCGCGTCGTATAACAACGACGTTACTTCTGCGATCGGTGCACGCGTAATAAACGACGACGACGACGACGACGACGACGACGACGACGATCAATCGGGCGCACGTGCGCCGCGTCTTATAATATGTGTCGATACAGCAGTAATTTACCTCGAACGAATCGTTTTGTTCATCGCAACCGGTTGAATTCTCATCCCCGTTCGGATTCTACCTTCTATGCGAACGATTCGCGCTCGAGCGTGGCGATAACGTTCGTCGCGGTGCGTTGTTTCTACGGTGCAGCGTTGGCAATCACGGAAATACAGCGAACATTCATCGAACAATACGAGGCACGCGACTATAATTAGGTATAATCCCCCGGCATCATTTCTGCATCGACTATCGTGCGACCTCCTGCTAATATCTAGTGATATGTGAGAATGTTCCTAAACAAATGATTATTCTCTTCGCCTTCGCGATCAGGTTTTGCCGCGGGTCGGCGTTCGCCCGTCGCACGTAATCGCCGTACATCGGCGAACGTTCACCGGCAAATCCGATTCGGACGCGTAGCGGTTCGTCGAGCGTCTTTCTTGCTCGCGATCAATCGGATCGCTAAAAAAGCTGTGCGACGTCTCCGCGCCTCGGCATACGATACGCGGGTACGCGTTGCACGCGGGCGTACAGGCCCAGAAAGTCTCTTTGAATTTCGCGTCCCTCGCATCGGCTTCCAATCGCGGAGTCGACTCGCACGTTAAACTCGATGCCCGATGCTCGGACGCGCCGATCGTCGTTTCGCGGTCGCCTACGCACGGATAACCCCGATCGGGCTTGGCCTTTCGAATCTTCGATGCCGTTCGTAATGATTTCGAATGGCAAACGCAGA
Source organism: Arge pagana (assembly GCA_963969455.1). Classification (NCBI taxonomy): domain Eukaryota; kingdom Metazoa; phylum Arthropoda; class Insecta; order Hymenoptera; family Argidae; genus Arge; species Arge pagana. The sequence continues at coordinate 100,041 of OZ018312.1, read as the reverse complement.
TGGTGATCGCAACCGCGCGATTGCAACCGCGATGCAAACGGGCCCGTTGTCAAATCCGATCGAAACGAAGAAAACGACGCCGACGTCGTCGATGCCAAGTAGCACCGTCCCGAACTACGCGTCGCGAATTTTCCATCGAGGCGTATAATAATAATAATAATCATATACTCGTACTCTACGGCTCCGTTTCAAACGATTCTAAAAAATAATCATCGCTTTAATACCATCATCGAAATACTTACAATAATTGTTCATCTATGATAGATCTCTGATTTCGTAAAAGTACGGTACCTTGCCTCACGCCCGCCCCTCGTATATTATGTAATTTCTATTTCATATAACTCTACGTTCTCCCGTATCACGTTCACAGCATACGTTGATCGTACGTTGATACCTGTATTGGCAATCTCTAAAAACATGTACATACATAACAGCGCTACGATATTTTCATCGTACACGAACGATATAGCGACGAACGAATGAACAAATTTCTTGAAAAATAATCCTATATATATAGGTATATGTATGTATGCATTTATGTATATTTATGTGTATATATATATGCATATGTATCTTTATATTCTGTTTAATATAGATATTTTTGTTAATATTTAACGCGTAGGGATGATATGTACCAAATGGAAGATTCACGTTCAATCACGCGTGTAGCGTGCGTGCCTGCGCTCGTGCGCTCGTGCGTGCGTGCGTGCGCGTGGGTGCGAGGGTGGGTGCGCGCGGGCGTCGGATGTGAACGCGCGCGCGCGCGCGTCTCGTATCTAGCCTCTCCGCACGCTACGTCACCTTGCGATGTTCGCGATTTTCGGCGTACGCGTAAGCGCCCGCGTACGTCGCCCGATACATACGTTACTCCGAACGTTCGTCCCTCTCTGTCACCGCCTTTGCGCCCTTTCGCGTGATCGTCGCGTGCTCGTACGTGGGGGGGGGGGGGGAGGGGTGTAAAATGTAAACCAGCTACAAGATTCAAAGTTTAGAGTCGTTTGATGGACTTGAGGGGGTTCTGATCCGTCGTAAAAGTGCAAAACACGGTACGAATCCAGCGATCACGGGAGCTCGTGGTCTTCCTTGCACCGGTATTATATACGCGTAGTACTCGCGCAAACGTTCGAGCTGCGTTCGAACAGCCGTCGATTCGTTGCTCGCGAGCGTTATTCTCCGAGAACCGCGACCCCGCGAGACTATAATAACGCCTCCCTCGAACGAGGCGTAATCTTCGATCGCGATGTTACCGAGGTACGCGTTCGGAATCCGATATCTCCTTGGGCGCCCGAAATAATTTGTGGAATTTTCATTTCCATTTTCAACCCGCGTATGCTCGCTCGTGCCGAATGCCCGATGAGCAGGCGCGGCGACGAACGTTCATTTCTCGGACAGTCGGGACTCGCTGCTCGCGCGAAAACAAATAAAACGGGCAAGATAAACGAGACGCGAAAGGCTATTCTACTCGCGAACGAATGATCGCGCGCGATTTTTTTTTTCGCTGAAAAAGAATATGTACCGCTACGAATATCCAAAGGGAAACGATCGGGGCGTCGGTGTACGAAATATCGCGACGTTCTCGCGCGAGAACTCTAGATATAGAGCGGGCATACAACGTTACTTTCCTTACAAACGTGGTAACGCGCGTGCTCGTCGCCGCTGGACGATGTCAAACCTCTCGGATATTCGTGATCTCTCCTCGCCGTGGGCCCCGGCCTCCCTCGAACTTGGTCCGGGACGATTTCGATTGGGCGCCGAATTCGACCGGAGCAGCTCGTCCCGTCGTCGATTTTTCACCAAATTCTACCCGATCTTAAACTCGGGCCGAGCAATAATCGCGCTCGTAAATTTCGCGAGCGTCCTCGGGGGTGCCGATGCGATCCAAACCGAGCCGATCATCCCGAGTCGGTACGTTGCAAAAACGAAAGATGAACCAGCGACAAATCACGCCCGCCTCCCCTACGAGCGGCGAGCGTTCGCTTTGGGAAACGGGCGAATACCGGGCTGCGGGCGGTATTCGCGTCCCCTCGACCCGGCGAGGATGAAGCGGAAACGGGGGAGAGCGGGGAGGGGGATGCAGTGCGAGCGAGAGAGAAAGCGAGAGGTCGAGGGGGAAACGAAAACGAGAGAAAAACGAAAAACCAACTCCGCGCAGGACGACGACGACCACGTTTTGACTTTCGATTGATCCTCGGAAGAATAACGTCGCGAGCATCGATTCGACCACGCAAATTTCGTCGGGGATTCGTTCGATTGGTGAATTGGATTCAGCTCGGTTATGGACTCTAGCGCAATCGACTCCTCGCCTTTGCGAATTCTCGCTTAAACCACCATCGACGTTGCGATCAGCGAAGCCAGCCAAAATATCGAACTCAGCAGATCGCAGATACGCGCGGCTCTGCCCGTGACGCTCGATGCCACAGCGTTGTCGCAAGATCCGCCCACGGGATCTGAAACGACGAGAAAAATACGGTATATGAGAAATGACGCGAACGATCTTTGCTGGTTCCGACTCGTCGGAACAATCGTCGTTTTCCGAGCGAAACGGAAATTGTATACGCGTATTTGACGTACAAGTACACGTCTGGCTCGGTTGGGGACAGAATCCGACGAGAGACTATGACGCGACGTCGAAGAAGGGAAAAAAAGATGGAATAAAAGCGAGACGCGGATTTTCCTTTGCGATTGCGAGGGAGAGAAAATGAATAGCGAGAAAGATCAACGTTACCTATTCCATTCCCATTCGATCGAATCGAAAACGTCGAGGCGGGTAGCGCGCGAGTCCTTGGAATTAGAGAACATACGTACCGGGGACGCCTTTGAGTCGTGGCAGAAATTCGTTCCAGAACGCGCAGGCCGTAGCTCGCGGTCCTTTCCCGAGGGCACTTTCCTCGGCGTCGAAGATAAAATATTGGGGCTGGTCCCTCGAATACGTCGGCCACTCCACACCCTCCGCCATAGGTCTCCTGCGGGGAAGAAGCGAAATAGAGAAACGGTGCGCGGGTGCGTGAGATCGAGGAAGATCGGTCGTGAAACGAAGCGACTCCGGGAATTCGAGAGAATAGCAAATGATAAGCGATCGATAAGGGGAGGAGAGAGGTAGCGGGTAATCGCGGCTAATCGAATCAGCGGGATTCGGTGCCGATGGCATGGAACGGAGCTAGTTCATCGCATCGCGGACACGCGCGGTCGCGACGCAAGGGAGGGAGAGATGAAAGTAGCCTATTCAAATGTTTTTCCAAATCCGACCACGCCGACCCGCGTATTTTTTTTACTAATTTGTTCCCGTCCCGCATTCCCGTTTCTTTCCTTTACGCGTTTCATCTCATCCGGTCCCATCGTCGATTCGAGTCGTCGCGCGCGCGCGCGGCAACGGGATCGTCGCCGCGGTTGGAAACGCTAGCCCGCGAAAAGCGCGGAGCAAAACGGTTCCCTCCGGACGAGATCAAACGAGGCCGACTCTTCGGACGCGGAAGTCCGGCGATCCAGCGTTGCTTCCGGTATAGTTCCGCGCGGGTTCGTCGTACATATACGATGGTTGGCCAGATGCGCGACGAGATCGTACGGAACGGTTTCTACGGGGTTGCGTACCGGGATACACGGACGCGAGACCCGGTCGATGTCTCCGCGCGATTGCTCCCGTAAGCGCGTGGGTACGAGTCGAGTCCGTTGTCCCCGGTGCGTCGTTACGCCCGCGCGTACGCACCGTGGTGGAGCACGAACGCGACGAGCCGTTATCGAGCGCCGCGCTCCCGCTTCTTCGAAGCTGGAGTTTCTCGTTACACCCGGATGAAAACGTTCGTCGAGCGATCCGACATCGAGGTCTCGTCCGCTCGTCCGCTCGTCCGCTCGTTCGTTACCCCTCCCTGCGCGCGCTGCATTCGCGATTCGCTCCTCGGACCGTACTCCTCGCTCGTACGCGTATAATTATTCGTTTGCAATCGGGATTCGACGCGCGTGCGAGGATATATTATCCGTGTACGCGCGCGCGTTTGCGTATCGAGGCGACGGGGGATTCGTCGACGATCGCGCGGGATCACATCGAGACCGCGTGTCGGGTACTCACCCGATCAGAGCGAATCTCGCGTAGGCCTCCATCATTCGCAACGAAAGATTTCGTTCCTTTTTGTTGTACTGCAGCGACGTGTTCAACGGATGGCCGAAGACGTACTCGATCTCGTCGCCGTGCATGACTCCCATCCATTCGCCCCACAGGTTCGTGCTCGTTCTCTGAAACGAAACCGCGATTGCCGCTTTGAAAAATCAACGACTCCCGTGAGACGTTGCGTCCTCCTGCCAGATTTCGCGTGAAGTTTACGGGAGCCTGGTAGGCTGACCACTGACCGGTAGTACCGAGGTACGACTACCTGTGGCGATCGACGCGGACGCGGATTTCCCGCTTCCCGTCGAGGCTGCGCGCCACCGATATACGTACCCGTTTCGCGAGGAACGCGCGGTTTTTTACCCGCGCCGTCGAGAAATGGCTGTCAATTTTTTCAACCTCGTTCCAGTATCACGGAGGCTCTCCAATGTTGCGATCGTCCACGATGCGTTTCCGCTTCTCAATTCTTCGCGCCTGCCCGATCCCGTTCGTAAGGATTCGCCAACTCTCGTACGATTCCCTGGATTTTTACCGTTGGTTTTGCCGAACATGAAATCGCAACGCGGAGTTACACGGAGAGGAGGAAAGGAAGGTATAAAGTTGCGGGTCGTCCGAAGTCGCCCCGACATTTCTGTTTCTATGTTGCGAAAACGTTCGGAATATCCCTCTTTACAGGGATATTGCACGGAAACGCGCGTTTACCGGCCCCTCCCGAGAGTCACGCGGACGGACCGATCGTACATGGGGGGTGGGGTGGGGGGGGGGGGGGGCGCCTTTCGCGCTGAGCAACTAAAAAGTTGCTCCCCCCCGTTAAGGGCAAGAAGCAAAATAATAACACGGTAATCGATGCACGAATTTGAAAAGTTATTCGCTCGCGGCGACGCTCTACGATGACGATGAAGGGAGAGGGCGGGAGACTCCTCCGTATCGTCGACGATCCAATCAACCCCGCGCAGGCACCCCGTTCGCCTCATCCCGCGAGATTTTCGAGCAGATTGAGTTGTGAAATATTGAGTCAGCCATTTCGGTCTATCCAGCCTCCGTCGCGACGCGCGACGTCCCGAACGTCTTCCGCTCGATCTGTATATTATCACGACGACGACGAGGACGCCGCCAACGCCGCTTTCATATTTGATAACGGCAACGAAAAGATCGTATCCAGGCGGTAACGGCTGTAAGAACTCGGAAAAATCCTCCGACTCGCGCGAATCACTTCCCAGCGGCGGTGATGAAATTCAATTTTTTCCAGTCTCCCGTCCCACGGCAGCCGCGGAGCCCGCGTATCCCCGAGATATTGCTCCCTCTCGCGAGGGCGCCAACGGATCGAGTCCGTGAAAAACGATCATCGTTAATCCGCGACGATCCATTCGACCGTTCGAATTCGGTTTTGGCCGCCTTTTCGTCGTCGTTAATTTCTCTCTCGTTGACGCGAGACGAGATTCGCGCGTCGCGCAACCTCGCCGATCGTCGCCTTTCGTCCGATGCGAACGGGCGGAAGGCACGCGGATACGGGTGGCATTTATCGACAATCACCGAACGTACCCTTTCCGGCAAATGAATCTTTCGTAGCCGACGGAATCTCGACCCGACGATTTTCAACTCGGTAGATCCGTGCGAAACGACGAGACCGGCGTTGCCCGTGCGATTGTTGCGTTGCGACCGTACGCGACCGGACGCATTCTTACGCGTATCGCGAAAGAGCTCGACGGGCCGAAAACTTATCGGAGGATAGGCGTCTGCCCGAACTTCCGTGACGCGAACTTGAGAAACGGGCGAGATACGCGAGGACGACGAGAAAATCGTCGTAATCGAAGCGTTCGGACGGATCGGTGATATACCATCCGGATCCCGTCTCGGTTACGGGCTACCCCCTCCACCGCCGTGTACGCGTCTACGCGCCTATCCTCGTCCCGTCCTCGATGGATATAAGGGACGAACGGGAGGATGGAAAATTGCCTAGGATGGCGGACGGGCCGTGGCGCGGTGGACGTGAAAAAGTCGGATGCGCGCGTATCCGCGTTGATATTCCGAAGACGCAACGTCGCCGGAACGTGTTTCCGGAACACCTGGGAGACATCGTTTGCAGTCCGAGGCCGACGACCGTCGCGACGGTAGGCAGTCCGCGAATCGTCCGGGAACCGAACGGAGCGGAGTCAGCGAAGATTCTCGAAGTTGACGCGTTCGTTGACGCGTTCGCCAAACGGACGACGACGACGACGACGACGACGACGATGATCTACGAGGGTTGTCGGAATCGCCTCGAGGCGCGGAGGGAGCGGGGACAGGCGTAGATAGATAGATAGAGTCGGTGAGGAAGAGCGAAACCCTTCGACGGCAGCGAACACGCGACGCGCGAGTTATTCGGTCGTTGCGTCGGCGAGAACCACGTAGATACTCGGTACCTGCCACGCGATGCCTCGCGATATATCTCATCATCGATCCTGCCAGTTGTCTCGAGAGTACGAGGCGTGAATTCTATCGCGTCGTATTCCTCGGCGAATTTCGTAGCGCTGCGTTTTCGACACCGCGCTTCAAACTTGCGAAATTATCGCGATGCGACGATGCTTTTCAACTTACACGCGCTTATATCCGTCTCCTCGAATGCCCGATCAACGTTTCCGATCCGTCTTATCCCGCGTTCCCCACCGCTCTTGTCCCGTCCCTCCCCCGATCGAGGGACCCCGGACTCGGAAGATTTTCTCGAGCGCCCCTCTCGCAACATCGCTCGGCCATACGTCCGTTAACGGTTTCATCCGTCCTCGGGGAACGGAAGCTTTCGCGGCTCGCCGGCCGGGGAGATCCTACTCGAGTTCCCGAACGCGACTCCTTCGCGGCTCGCTCGCGAGACGAGCGAAGGGGGCCGGTCGACCGCGTAGCAGCGGCACGAGTATCGGCGTTATTATTTACGAGAACTCTGCACCCCGCGCGCGTACACGGGCTCGCTGCCCGCTCCCCGCTCCCCGCGCGACCTCATCCCCTCCGTGGTCGCGGCTTTGCTTCGGATAGGTACGTCGATTCCGACGACGCGGGGTCGCGGCGGCGTTCGTTCCCCGAAAGCTTTCGGGACGCGACGAATTCCCCGTTGGATCCGCGACGCCCGGTTCGCCCCTCTCGTTCCGTAGCTAACCTCCCGTTACGCCGTCCGCTCCGCTTCCGCGGAGGAACGAGGAAACTTCCCGATAACCACGATATCCGCGATACGCGCCACGAATCGGATTATTTTCCTTTCTACCGTTTTTACGATCCCGTCTCATACTTCTCGAGCCCCGTCCGGGCGCTTTCGATCGTTCTCGAACGTGCCGGGGATGAGATACCGTAAAACGCGGATACGTTTCCGACGTTCCCGATAACTCGTTACTTTTATCCATCCGCGAGCGAGGCCACGGCGTTGCCACCGCTTTGTCCCCCTATCACGCGCGCCCCCCTCCCGTGTCGCGCGTCGAACGTGCGCGATATCTCTCGAAAAGCTAACGCGACGCGATTCCGCCCGATCGGACCCGAAAGCTTCGAGACGAGGTCGCGGCTAACGTACGCGCCTCGGGGCAAAGAACGTTGGATTCGGATTCAATGGATCCACGTACGGATCCTACGCGCGGCTCGGATCATCTCGTTCTCGACGATGCTCGAGCGGTAGGACCGCCACTCGTGCTCGGGATCAGCGAACGGAAGCGAAAAACTGCGTCGTAAAGTCTGACCCGTTGGAAGGATCCGGGAACGATGGGAGAGACCGAAAAAAAAAAAAGGCTCGCGCCCAAGCGGCCCGGGTCGATTGAACGGCGAACGTCAACGTCCGGTCGTAAAAGTGGGTATCGGTCGCATCGAGGCATTAATCGTCGTGGATTTTTCCCCCGGCTCGGTAGGTACGCCGCCGCGGCAGTGCCGTTTCTCGTTCCGGCACATCGTTGTTTCGCTCGTGGTACGCGCGTCGAAACCATTATTCAGATTTTTCGTCAAATTTTCCTCCGTCTCGCGTTTCGCTTCCGGGACGAGCGAACGAGACCGGTTTCGAGCTCGTTCGTTCGTTCGTTCGTTCGTCGGCACCTCCGCGATTGTCGCGCGGCATACGCGAGCGGCGCGTATCACGAACGATGTCGGGGCTCCCGAGACACCTGGCTCCCCGGATCCGTTACACGTCGGAACGATAATAACGATTTCGACGGACAACGACGGAAGCGCGCTCCGTAATTCGATCGCCGCTGCACGGACGATACGGGGCACGAATGGTTCGGCCCCCTTTTCGTTTTCCGCTTTTCTCTCCGTACACGGGAGAACAGAGATAAAAACGGAAAGGTCGGCGAAACGTTAGCGGCACGCGGAAGTCTCGTTTCTACCGCTCCCTCGACGGACCGACGGCGCCCTGCCCGTCCTCGTCTCGAGATTCACCGCGTTTCCCCGAACGGGTTGGAATATCCGGGGACGGGGGGGGGGGGGGGGGACCCGGGCGCCGAGCGAACGGTCTCGGTCGGCGTTGAATCCGTCGCGGAAGTGGAAGTCTGCGTCTCGAATTGAGCGAGACTGCGAGAGAGGGGCGGGGGCGAGAGAGCCACGACGCTCGCTCGCTGGCTCGCTCGAGGGAAGCGAGCCGACGAGAGCGCAACCGAGGAAACGACCTTCTCCATAGTTTCGCGAACTCTCCGCTCTCGTCGTCTTCGTTTTTGCTCGTTGCTTCTTCTCGGCAATCTTTACCTCTTCGCTTCTCCGAAAATTAGATTCCCCGGGGCTCCTCGTGGTAGCCGGAAAGCTCGGCGCTCGGATGCCGAATAAAATTCGCGGGAAGTAGCGTCGGCTCGACGCGAGGCAACGAGCTTCCAATGTGCGTTCACCCGTGGAAGACGCTTCGTTTCACGAAACTACCGTGACGATGAAAAGATTCGCGGAGTTTCGGGGCGGGGTAGGGGGGGGGGGGGGGGGGATACGGGCTACCCGTTCGCGAAACGGATGGATAGAGAACTTTTTTTTACAAGACCGAGAACCGGAGGTCCTGTACAGCCATGGCTGTAATAATTTACAAAAAGGATCCGGACGTTGCGGGGGCATCACCCCATAAGGGGGCGAATACCGCGCGTCCTTGCGAGTAGGATAGCACCAGAGAAAGAAATATATCAGCTAACACCGGGCTACCTCGTATAATAAAAGCGATAGAGATGCATAGGGGGGGGGGGGGGGGGGGGAGACGCTTCGCGCGATGGAAACTGTCGGGGATGTGAGAGGATGGCGCGAACGCCGCTGGCGTCGGGTATCGTTAGCGAACTAACGCTCGGAGATTAATTTGCACGACGAGACGCAACGACGCTAACCACGGCGAGTTACGAACAACGCAGAATTTCAATCCCGTCTTCTTCGCCGACGCAACAGCCACCCAACTTCGGGGCGCATCGGTGGCGTTTCGTATTAGGCACGTTGCCCAATGGTCAATCGTTTCTCTCCTTCCCGCGAAGACTACCGATATGTCGTTCACGAAACGTTTCCGAAGATGCGCGCACCGAAAAAAACTGTCGACTCGCGTTAATGTGCGACGTACGGATCGTTGTTTTATCCTCGGAGTCGTACGGCTGAGTTTTAAATCGAGCGAGTCCATTCGACTCGAATCGATCCACGTGAAATTTCCCAAGTTTCTGCTCCGCGCAAGTATCGTTTACGTTCGTCGAACGACGGACCGCTCGCTCGTCGTTTCGCCGGGCGGGACGAGGTGCTCTGCCGTGGAACGAGTAGCAGCTACCCCGTCATGGTCAGCCGCGAGAGTCCCGTCGGTGCTAACGCGAGAGAAGCCGCGATCGAGCGACTATCGGTCTTACCGCTTCGTATTGGTATCATCAAATTTTTATTTAATTTATGTTATTTTTGAACGTCCAGATAATTCTTTAGTTTGGTCATTATTTACCTTAAAATGGATTTAAATGATTTTTAACTTTTCGATATTTTTATACGGATGCTCTTATCCTACATTTTTGAACAGCGTACTGTAATTTTCAAGCTGTCTCGTTTTTCGATACGAAACTCGATACGTAGCTCGATACGTCGATAGTTCGGAAGAAAACGACCGAGCCGTTGCCCAACCACAAACGACAAAAGCGATAAATATTCGTACGCGAGCGCGAACCTTTGCCGAAAATTGTCGTATAAGTGTACTCCCACCAACGTTGGTAGTTCTCCGAAAGACGTCCGGCTTCGAAGCTTTCCTCGAACGATTTCCGAGGAAAGAATTCGGCATCGCGCGGCGTCTCGGGCGTGTGAGTGTCGCGGGGGTAGCGATTAGTTGAAATTTCGTACGTGGATTCGTACTCGAACATTATACGTATTAAAAATATGTAAACACGGGTCGACGCGCGAGCCGAATATTCGTTGGCTCGCGTCGCGTCGAGCTTTTCGCGAAATTAAACGCGGCGCGGAGTCGAGGAGACGTCGAGTATCATTCTTCGATAACCGATGGATGCGCGTAGCGAGCGTGTAACGCCTGCCGAATCCCCTGGATACTACACCCGCTACCTAGCATCGCTACGTATACCAACGCGACGCGGTACTTTAATTAACGCGAATCTTCCTCCAGTTTGCGTTGGTCTACCGCCACCGCCGTCGTCGCCACCGCCGCCGCCACCGCCGCTTTGATCAACATTATTGCCTGTCCGTGCGAGTTTCGCATCTCTGCTGAATACGAATAACGGTGGATGGGCGCGGGGGAGGGAGGTACGGATATGCGCGGAGGGCGCGCGAGCTCCCGTCGAAACGAGTTCAAAGGTTTCAATTCTATACGAGACGAAAAATCAGCGAATCGTTGTTACTAGCCCGTTCGCAGCTGCGATCGCGTCCGTTTGATGATGAAGCGTGGACGACTCGCCGTTACGCGTGTTCGTTGCCTCCGGGGATACGGCGTCGTTATGCCGCGAGACCCGATCTCGCCGGATATGCTCCGTGTCGGCCAGGATTTAAACGAACTCTCGACATTCGGAAAGATTCGTGGTGACTAGACCTACCTCGCAATCGCAACCCTTTGATGAACGGGGAAGCGCGGCTTCGCGTTCCTCGGGCCACGTTTTTAACTAGTCTCGAAGCGAGGTCGTTGTTGCACGTTAATCCCAACGCCGAAGTTGTTTCGAGCGAACGTGCGATGATAACGACTATTTTCGAAATCGCGTTACGAATATCAATATTTCGGAATCAATCGAAATCGGGTAAACGTTTGGTCGTCAAAGTACTTCGAACGCGAATTTTCTCCTCCATCTCCATCTCCGACGACGACGACGACGACGACGACGACGACGACGACGACGACGACGACGACGACGAAGACGAAGACGAAGATGGCGACATTGCCAAACAATCGTTCGGGATCCTACACCTACGCGTCGTCGTCCTCGTCGCCGTTGCGGAGGAGGAAGCCTTTTCCATTTACGCCAACGCGCTGTTTTTTTTCTCTCCGTTTCGGTTCCTCGCGCCGGTGTAATATCCCCCATTCGTTTTCCGGTAGAAAGGGACTCACCTGCGTGAAGAAGTAGTAGTAGACCTTCATCCCACGCTCGGCGAACAACTGAGCAAAATGTGTACTGGGGCAGATGAAAAAGTAGTCACCGACCACATCACCGATCATTTTTTGATTCAGGTAGCCGTCGCTCACGTGTTCCCAGTCGGTGTACTGAAACGAGACGAGCATAAAATTGTTACGGTTTTTTCTTTCACGGCGCATTGCATCGGTTTTATCTGCTTCGTGGTTCCATTAGATCCGTCGTTACGAACCAACGGTAGAACGAACCAGGCTCGGCAAAATTTCAAAATTCAATCGCTACCGGATTTCGAAGGTAAGTAAAAAAAAAATCGGACCCGATAGGTTCGCAACGACGCGCCGACACCGAAGACGCGATGTCCCGTAGTTGTGATTTTTCCCCACCGACGGCGTCTCGGAACTGATCGTCGCTCCGACGATTCCACCGTGGTAGTATCAGGTCGCACGATCGGCGCATAGGAAAAGGACGATAGTCGATCCGCGAGAATGGAGAACTTCGTATACATAGTCGAAACGCGATTGGGAGACCGGTTAACCGATACTGTCCGCGTACGTTTCCTCGTGGTACGCGTGAAACGGGTTACGATTATTGTTAACGGATCGACGCGTCGTTCGAAGAAGACTTGGAATCTCCGCGATGATATTTCGAACAACGAGAGATGTGCCGGTACACGATTTTGCGAACTTGAAAAAAAATCTTGAACAATCCGAGGGGTCGATCGGAAAGGTTTGACCTGGTCGCGACACGATTCTTCTTCGGTCTGCTCTCCGAATTTTCAATTTTCGATCGAAACGCGAATCGAGTCCGTCAGACGGGACGACCGAACCGAGGTATCGTGAACGGAGCCGCGAGCTTCGTTTTATACCTATATAATATGGGTCGTTTTCGACCACTTTTCATCGGTACGGGCGACGCGCTTACGCACGACACGTACCGCAAACGATAACCAGCGGAAATACGTTACACGGATACGCGTAAAATACGAGGAGGCTCCGGGGACTGGATAAATAACGAGGTCGACTTCCGTCACGCGCAAAGCAGTGCTCGCCAGACTCGAGGTGTACTCGATTGCCTTGCCTACTCTCTGTCATCTACCTCTGCCTATCTACGTAAAGTCGACCGTCGGCCGCGCGGGTTCGCGACTGCCCTTGATATTTTACGCGCGTAGGCCTGGTAAACGTGTTAGCAGGGTTCCCTCGAATCTCGTAGCTACCTCGACGTCCGCCTCGACCCACGCTGAAAATACTGGAAATACTGGAAATACTGGAAATACTGGAAATACTCGAAATTACACGCGCCGCATCCTCGTGTCCCGACACCCGTGATCCGCGTATCCGTCCGCGCGTATTCCTACCCGCGCGTGTAACGCGGAATCTCGTGATTTTGAGACGAGGGGACGATCGATTCGTGGTCGAGCGAGCAAAGCGAGAACCGTATCCCATTCTCCCTTGTTCGCGATGTTGCAGCAACGGCACGACCCGGTAGGGTCGTGCCCCGTGCCCTACTTTTCGGATTCGCCTCGCGGAAACAGATATTTCCCATGACGACAAAAGGAAAATACGCACGTCGCGATATAAGCAGGCGACGCGTCGCGGATCGCAACGCTCGCGCGGGGCTTGGTTGATTCGCGTTTCGTGCGCGTTGCGACGAATCGCCTGGATCGCTTCATTTTACGCGGGGTTTGCTCGATGCCAAAAAACGTGAAATAATATTATAGCTTCGCTCGCCCCCCTTACTCGAGGTCGAATAACGCGAATCGAGTACTCACTTGGAAGGTAATCGCCTCGCGCTCGAGCGTCGACATGTTCTTGAATATGGTGTTCAATATGTCCAGAAATTTGTCACGCTGAAGGAAACTTGGCCCATCTTTCTCGAAGTAGTCTATGAAGTCGTAGAGTATGAAGTACGTTCCTGGAACGATAAAGAGAAAATCCAGGCATCAGCGGCGAAATTGGAATACGTTTCCGTGTCTTCTCGAATTTTGGAATTACGACGCGTTTCCGATTTCAAACGCATTTTCGTACAGCTTTCAACAGATTTCAGGGATTCATTCGGTCCCCCCGGCCGCCGTTCCCCCCTCGGTCGCATCACCGAGTCGTTCCTCGGTACTCGCAAACTCCGATGCGATACGCGGTTCCAGCAGCTGCCCCGCGATTTCGGCTGCCGCCGATCCCCGAATCGATATATTCCATGCCGTCGAAAGGATCTCGCGAAGAGCAACGGGGGGACCGCGTGCCCCCGTTACTACCTCGGGCTCCGCTCGTTCGACCACGGCGGATTTTCGATCGTCGTTGCCGTCGGAGTCAGTTAGGAGTTATTTGCCCGGGAATAGCCAGCCGTACGGAGGCTCGCCGCGGCTCTCCGCAGTCTTCTCGACGGTTCGCTCGCGACTCGCGGTCCGTCTGTCAGTTTCGTTCCGAGTACCCCGAAGATCCCGTCCTGCAATCGAGACGCTAGTTTGCCGTAAGTCCCTAACGAATCGCCAACGGAGGGTATACATATATACTCTCGTCGTACGGCGAAGCCGAACGGCATGGACATCACGTTCGAGCGGATAATGAGGAAATGATCGAGGGTCCCGGTATTTCCGCTCCGTCGTTAACCACCGTCGCGCTCCGAACCACGAGTAATTCGAATGTTAAGGACAAACGGCACTTGCCGCGTCGCTGATACCATAGTATCAGCAGATTAGCCGGCCGAGGCGAACCTCGACGTTTGATACGTCGAGAAACGACGAACGGGGAACGGGTACAAAAAGAACAAAAAATACACACGCCCGCGTCGCGACGTCCGTTTCTTTCCGATCGTCGGCGATCGTCTCGTTTGTTGATCGTTGATCCGTCGGTTGGGTGAATATACCTCGTGGATAATCATCTCGCGAAATAAACCGTATACCGCTGTGGCCGATGTTCCGAATAAATACTACGACGATATCCCTAAACTTTCCACGAGTTTGCCCGAGAATCCATTATCGTCGTAGATTCTTTTTGTTTTTCTGTTTTTTTTCTGTTTTTTCTTCTGTTTTTTTTTCTTTTTTTTTTTTTTGCGTCGGCGGGAGGGGTTGGGGGGGGAGGGGAACGACGAGAGAGATCCCTGGAAAAAGTTGCGTTCGCCTCGAAACTCCCCGAGCCTCGGTGTCGAAGTTCACGTGGTGGGGTGTTAATGATCGATCCTTAAAGCGGAACCGCTCGTCGGACGAATACACGCGGCCACGAGATTCAAGCTCTATGCCCCGGGCCGATACGTACGCGTGAATTTTTGTACGTAAAATCACGTAGCGGGCCACGCGATGCGTCGGGTCCCCGTCCCGTTATCTCTTTTCCATCGATCGTCGATCCGTCGGCACCGAGTCTTCGGATACCAAGGAAGGAGCACTCGCGTTATACCAACGAAAACGTCGCGGAAACATCGAGTTGCGACCGATGGATCCGGTTGCCCGGCGATGGAAGCGTCCGGCTCGCGCGATCGGTGTGCCGCGAGAAACAAAATGAACGGGAAGCTTCGGCGAAAAGCTACGGGTCACGCGAACGCGACGGCGAACGAAACGCGGCGGGAGGGACGGAGAAGTTTAAGCGAAAAACGCGACTCGCGATAACACGCGGATCCTCGTCGACTCGCGTTCTCGCCGCGTTTCTTCTTTTCTCGTAAGTCGAGCAGCTCTCGCCCGGTTACCGCTCGTTATTATATGGTTGGCGCGCGGAGGATATCCGCGCTCGCCCGCTCCACGATACGCCCACTCGTCGCAACTTCGCGGTCCGCATTACTCGACCTCGTTTCGTTTCATCCTATCGATCGGTTTTCCTTCTGCTATTATTATAATTGGCATTATCATCGTTGTGATTTCCGGGTCTGTTCAAAACGACAATCGTCGTTTTGTCGCGTTGTCGTTGCCGTTGCCGTTAATGAGTTTCGATCGATGCGGTAATCTCGTAGACTCCTGCGCGAACGGCGTACGGTCCAACGCACGCCCGTCTCCTCGTCGAGCGTTGCACGGTTTACCCGTTGCGCGTTGGTCGCGAAACTCCCAATCCACGACGAAAACGACGCGCCGACACCGATAATAACACCGACCACGCAACGATTACGAATCGCGAGAAACTCGTACGCCTCGGAGCTGGTGAAACCATTTCCATCCCGTACGATATGCCCGTTGCCTCGACGAGCTGAACGAGGAACGGGATCACGATTCGGTGGTGTACTTTCGTTGGATTCGCTTCGTTCGGTAGTTCACCTTTGCCCGGAACTTAAGCGTTGCTGAAATTTCGCCACGTATCAATTTTTCACTCCACGATTCTCCGATCTTTTCTACAATTGCAAGAAAGCGTCGCGGAAGCTCAACGAACTCGATTAAAGAAAAAGAGGAAAACACGCCCGTACGTTCCCGGCCGCGTAACACGCGATCTCGCAACCAATCTGTACTTCGGCGTGGATTTTGATCGATCCGCGCGAGCATCGGAAGAAGAGGAAGAAGCAGGTGAAAACCCCGATTTCCCCGAGAGGGGGAACGAGAAACGCGTATCCAAGGATATTCCGCTGGACGACGAGATCGCAAACGGAGAGAGAAAATTGAGAAGTACGCGTGAAAAAAAGGCAGACGTGTCGCGTCAGCGAGGGGTCGAAGGTGTCGCGATTGCGAGACATACGGCGCCGAATGGGTACGAATCACCGGATACTTAGGTGTACGTACGATGTAATGAGAGAGAGAGAGAGAGAGAGAGAGAGAGAGAGAGATTGATTAATCGTGTACTATGTTTATTATTGCTAAGGTTAACGAGTAAACCGTAAGTACTAGATCAGGAATCGACGAATCTTAAGTTAGGACAAATGAACGATCGAGTAGAATACCTCAACGAACAGATTATTAAATAACTAAATAAGTATGTACCCGGGCCTAATCCTGGTCGTCCTCGCCCAGATCGTGTTTCAACTCCAATAAGAAAGTGTGCGTGTGCGTGTGCGAGAGAGAGAGAGAGAGAGAGAGAGAGAGAGAGCGCGCGTCGTTGAAAACCGATCGTAGCGTTATCTTACGATTATCCCGGAGCCTATCGATCCGCGAGACTGCTCCGGTGACCTCTGCACTCCTCCTCACCTTCGACCCGAACTATTCTCGCACCGCGCTTGGCCTCTTCGCGGAGGTTGCGGCAGATCGCACAGCAATATCCGACGCGTTGGTAGAAAAATAAAGACGCTCGCGGGTTCGCTTTCGCGTCTGTTGCCCGCGTCGCCCGTAGTGATCGATCGGGGTCGGGGGCATAGACGCCCGATGTTCCCCGATATACGCTCTCGACGTCGCCAACGTTCGTCGCGGTGGATGCGAAAACTCCCCGCAACCGGGACGTCTGCCGGCGACGCTGCGACCTCGTCTTCCGCGTCTTCGACCTCGCTCGCGATCGCCCGCCATATCCCGTCGAGCCGACGGGCTCGGGGCAGGCGCCGTCCCCCGTATTCCCGTCGTCGTCGTCGACTGACGCGTCGAGACGGACGATAGATCGGATCCTGCCTCCGAAACCCAATATTATCCCGGTAGCAAAATGAACGCTCGCGAATAACGTCTCCGCCGATCGCGGATCGGGGGCTGCTCGATCGCGAGCCTCTCCGAAACGTTCACGTTTCCCGGGGCTAAATTCCATTCGAATCTTCGTAGCTGCTCGAGTGAATTGCGTGTTAGTAGCTGTTCGACCGCCCTGCCGCGCGTCAGTTCGGATAACGCCAGGGCGAATAAAGAACGCGAAAGTAAAGGTTCGCCGTTCGCCGTTCGCCGTTCGCCGTTCGCCGTCCCCTATTCTGCCGGAGGCAAACTACCCGAATTCAAGTTGGGATCGATACCTCGGATAGCACGGCGTTGTTTATGTATCCCTCGACGGGGGGGTACCATCGATGCGCGAATATCGCTGGTAAGGCCGACGGATGGTACGTTCCTTCATCCCCGATTCCCCACCCGATGTCGCGCCTCGACATTTTCTCGTTCCCACCGCGTACTCCCCTCGAATTACCGGCCTGAAATCGGAACGCGCTGCTTTCGAGCCGTTCCGTTGACCCGGGTACGCGTTCACCGGGTAGCCCGTCGGAATATATGATTCGTTTCGTTGATCGCGCGTCCCCCATTCGCGAAGATAAGCTAATCAACGTTGCTCGCGTAATCGTCGGTAGCTCGACTCGGGCCCGAATTAACTACCGCCCGTAACGCGATCGCGAGTCCGTGGATCGCGTTCGGGTACCCGCGATACGAGAATACGATCCATCGTTTCTAGCGCGCGTCGTTGCGCGTCGATGCTTTTCCCGAAACGACGACGGGAAAGTTCGTTCGCGGTGACGCGTCGATTGCTTCGAATTCCGTCCAACCGCGAGAACAACGAGCTTTGATACGCGAAAACATTTTTCCGTTCGTTTCGTTGTAACGGACACTCGAGTCGGGCGAAGGTAGGAGAATTCGAGCGATTCGAATTCCCTGCAACGACCGACGCGAGAAACGAAGGGATTTGCCCGTGTTTCGCCGGGGTCGACGCGCTAATTGGATTTTATTTTTCCGTTCGGGCTTCGTGAAATCCGTGCCGGCGTTGGCCGGCCGGCGGCCCTCCGTGAACGAGGGACCGCGGGGCCGAGAGGCTCGGATCAACCGAGATCGAGGCTGTTTGTTCCGTTCCGTCGGTACGGATTTCCGAGACCCGCGTGAAATTCAAACGTCTCCGGACCCCGGAGCCCTCGTTTCCCTCGTCCGCCTCAAAACTTCCACGGCGAAGGCAAACATGGGAATTCCGAACGATCGGAAAGATCAACGAACAACCCGGGAGGTGTTTTTTTTTTTTCAAAGAAAAAAAAAGAGAAAGAAATCCGCGCGACCGGACGGACAGCCGTGTGCCGTCCATCGGCGAATCGCGTTCGTCAAAATCCCGTCATTTCGTCGATCGGATATATCGAGAGAATAAAGAAGATGTTACCGAGGATAGAAAGAAAAACGTAAAGAAACTTTTCGCGCGTCGGCTCCGTGCGCAAGGAAATGCGAGCGCGATATTTACAGAAACGTCGCGATATCTCCGCGTCGTCTTTAGGTGCGTTTTCTTTTTAGCCGTTTTCCAAATCACGCTCGCGCGACACGACCCGGCGACGCGACGCGGGAGTTCCGCGATGGATTTCGCGCTTCGCTCTGCCCTCGACGACGCGCCGTGCGTGAAACTCGAGTCCAAAGTTAGCGTTCGCGCCTCTTTTTTCGGCGCGTCGAATTCGCGAGTTACTCGTAGCGCGTTCACGCGCGTCGATTCGACGGCAGGTCTTCGCGGAATTCGCAACGTAAACAGTCCGGACGATACCGACGCGCGCGCGCGCGCCTCTACGTATGCGGGCTTGTTGCGCGGCGTTGTGATACCTACGTACACGCATTTTCCATCGAATCGAGAACGCGACCTCGACCCTCGTTGAGACCGATCCGAACGAACGTTTGCCATCTCCCGCTGTTCGTCGCGCGAACGGACAATGTCGCGGCGACGAGGCGACTTGGCCGAGCATGCGAGATTGCTGGATGAACGGAGGGGAACGGGGGGACGGGTTCGGGCGGTAATTGATCGCTTCCATAATGGAAGTGGCCGGCCGACGAGTCGAATAGAATAGAGAGAGAGAGAGAGAGAGAGAGAGAGAGAGAGAGAGAGAGAGAGAGAGAGAGAGAGAGAGAGAGCGACATCGAGGGCAGCGAAACGTCGGTCGGTCGGTCGGCCGGATGGATGGATGGATGAATGGATCGACTACTACTCGACTCGACGGACGCGGGCGTATCTTTCCTCGTATCCAATCGCGCGAGCAGTTGCTCGCTTTGCTCGTCGTTCGTCGCGACGAACCGTTCGATCTTGCGACGTTGTTCGCGATAGATCCCTCGCCCCTCCCGTCGTGGAACGGTTCGTCGCCGGGTTTACCGTATCGATGAACGGGTAAAAACCTAATTGGACAGGGATGGATCGACGCCGTTCCGCGAAGTTCGTCGAACACCATCGACGATGCTCCATCGACGATTTCGTGTCGAAACGTCCGT
This sequence comes from Arge pagana, assembly GCA_963969455.1. NCBI lineage: Eukaryota > Metazoa > Arthropoda > Insecta > Hymenoptera > Argidae > Arge > Arge pagana. The sequence goes on along the minus strand of OZ018312.1, from coordinate 80,423 downwards.
GAAGTTTCGCGCAGCTTCGAAACTCGCCGTCCCTCGCTGCACGGCCCCACCCGATTCCCGGCAGGAATCATCGATTGCCGGTCTCCGATGTAGCATCCATGGGTATTATAACGGTCGTCGTATGGGACACGAGCGACCTACGCCTGCTGATTTTTTCTTCGTTTGTCTGCAAAGAAGACCCGCGTTTCCCTTGTTTATAGACGATTTCATAATTTGTTACGTCGCGTTGTCCGCTTTCCGCCATCCTCGAACGTTTTCCGAGCATTCAAAGGCAAATAATTTTTGTGCGTGTCACGATCGTATCCACAAAGTATGCCACAACCGTACGCACGTTCCTACGCACTCCCGTCGCGGAAAAACAATCGCCGTGACGATACAAAATAATCTACGTACCAAGCAATTGCTGCGATCCAACTAGGTACTAATGTTTTTGGTATAACGAGGAAAAACACTCGGTACTCTATCTGTACGCGTGTAACAACGATTATTAAAATAAATCGAATACGGGTACTTTCTTTCGACTCTTGAAAATTAACGCAGGCCTTTGCCAGCGTTAACGGGCCGGGGGATTAACGCCACGCCGTGACACGCGTTCGGACGGGCGCGATAATTCTCTTTCCCATTGCACCCGGCCGCGTAGGTATGTATATCTTATCGTTTCGCTGATATGACGACCGTATCCCAACCGTACCCGGTCCACCCTCCTCGACCGTCCGCGTCGTATAGACACACGTTAACCGACAAAACTACCATTACCGATGATTGCGACGCGGGCGAGAGACAATGGAGGTGGCTCGCGTACGGTACGCGAACAGTTGGGAACGGGGGGGGGGGGGGGGGGAGGCGGGCGGCAACGACGGGCGGTGCGCCCGGACAAAAACTCTTGGCGTCGTCGCGGAACATCCGTCGTTCAATGGCCAGCTGCATTTCTTCTCGGAATTTTGGCGAACTCGCGGATCCCCGTCGCGACACGGACGTTGGTTTTAACGTCGGAAAAATGAAAACGGAATGAAAACTCTTTCGACGCTCTCCGAACGTCCTATTTCCGCCGAATGGAGACGAGAGAAGCGCGACTGTCTAGCGTCGAAAAACTTGAACATTCTAGGCGTATGATTCCAAGGCAAAACTACCGGGCGAATCTCGACTCGGTCCCGACCCGGGTCGCGTCGTTTCAAGTTTTCATTGCTTTTTTCGCCCGAGTCGCCTCGTTTTATATGGTTCCTCCACGTCGAGCTTCGCATCGAGGTGTTCGAGAAAAAATCCGGCCTACGTCCGACGACGCGCTACGCGTGTCAAAATCTAATATCCCGTGATTGAAACAACGCAGGAAAATGAATCGGGATGCATTTTGAACCTGGAGTTACACTGAATCGAGAACAAATGTCCCGGTTCGTCGGATTTGTATTTTTGAACTTTAATAAAAGCGAAGGCCGACGAATTGATTACGGAAAAATAGTCGAACAGGTATCGCGAGCGCGTTGCACGGGAGACATTGTTACGAAGCCTGCCCCGCCGCGCGCTACATCGACCGCGGCGCGGCGCGGCGCGGCGCCATGTTGCGATACGATATTTGGGAAAGGTGAAAAATTCACTATACGAAAAGATAGGCATATTCAGCCGGCTGATTCTTGTCAATTCCATCAGATAATTGATCGATCTGTAGTCTGGGAGTGGGAATTCCGCGATACATTGCGGTATATGCTAGTTTTTCTCCGACAAGTATGATATAAATAGGTTAAACGTGAGACTTAGGGGGGGTAATTTATTAGTACATGAATATTGTCTACATCCCTGGAGCAATCGTTCCCATCTTGCAGCATCAAGATTCTTAAACTCGCTAACCGAGCGTAAATTTGCCTAGTTGTCACAGCGATGAGCGTGCTGTCGACGAAGGTCAACTTTGCACTGAAATAATACGATAGTTATCGAAGATCAGGATCTGTCCTTTCGGGGTGAGATGGACCGATGCTTCCCCTATCCAACCCGCTCGTTCGAACTTCCAGAATCAGAAAATTCATTTTTCAGGCTCTTGGGCACGTTTTTCGGATTCGGCGCCGCCGCGTGGCGGGACGCGGTCGGTCGAGGCGACGATAAGTAGTCGGAACTGCGCGAACAGTCGGACACGATGCTCCGCCTATCTCGGGGATTCGCGACGCTCGCCCCCGCACGGTGTAAGTTACGGCGACGGGATTTTCGTCTCATTCGTCATCGCCCAGGAGACGTTTCCCGGGGAAAAACGCTCGTTCTCTAACGCCGAAACAATAACGACGGCGATTGTCGCCGCGTCGTTATTTCTCCGGCAACGGATGAATCACGTTCGACCCCGGCGAAGTTCGACGACGAAGTTCGAGGGCTCGCGATTATAACTCAGCGATACGGTACGGGGAGAACTTCGAAGGAGGCACGATCTAATATAACGCTTCGAGTACTTCGAAACCGTAATCAGGTCTTTGCCCCGGTTAAGATTCCCCTCGAAGTAGGTACACCGGCCCGGAGCTTCGAAGATCGTTCAACATCCGACCCGATCGTAGATCTCGCGGGCGCCGAGCCCGCTGCGTACCGTTCGAAATCGAACAACAGGTACGCAGCTAACCCGTTGCAACATTTTTTATCGAACGGAGCATCGCCGCGACGTATGATAAACCGAACGGAGCTCGAATCACCGGATCTCGCGAAATTGCGACGCTCGTTTCGCTTAGGTATCCTTGAATCATACTCGACGACGAGGCAGCGATCGCGGCGATCGCGGTAGTCGCGGGGAAGAGAACGCCTCGCGTTTCGAATTCGGGGAATACGATAGGTACGTTCGCCGAATATTTTTCCATCGATAACCTCGAAACGCGGTGGTTTGCGGCGAGGGGCGTACGCGGCGGCGCCTCGGCATCGTCGCAATCGGACCGGAAAGTGACGTCGAGCCTCGCAAAGGTGTAACAACAAAGATCGGTTCCGGCTAGTTTGCCACGGCATACAAAGGCGCGACGAGGACTCGGGAGACATCCAATTACCTCCGTATATCTGCTGCTCCCTCGCAACATACTCTGTTCGGGCGCGAAGCGAACGCGGTGGTGCGAGAGCAGCTACGAGGACGCTTTTGTTTGGTCGTTCTTAGTTATGTTTAAAAATATCACCTCGTCGACGCGGCCTTTTCGCGAAAAATGCGCGGTCCGAGATTTCGATCGCGGGGCTATCCAACACCCCCGATAAAATCGCGACGCGACGGGGCGGTCCGTCGACGGGAACGGGGAATTCTATGCTCGAAGGTAGGCGTGTGACGGTCCGATAGCAAATAACGCGGAGTAAAACCTACGAGCCCCCGACCATCGTTTCTCAAAGAACTCGCGGTTTCGTACCTCGTTTCGAGTATTTCGCGTCAGCGGATGCGAGCGCGAGAGCGAGAAAATCGTACCCGAATCGTAACGGGTAGAAACGAACGCGGGACGGTTCCGACACACCGTGACGCACGATTCGACGATCAACGTCGGTCGATCGGAAAGCAACATTTTTCGTAAACGTTTCTCGCGGTAAATTTACGCCCATATTTACGCGATTTTCGCATCACATCATTGCGCAACGCGTGACCCCCCCCCCCCCCCCCCCTTTGCCCCGGCGATACGAGATGGTAATAGGATGAGAAGACAACGACGGGAATCGAGGAAGCATCGCATTCGTCGAATCTTTCGGAGGAACGAAAACGAAGGGGAAAGAATCGACGACCGCGCGAATCGAGGTGTGCCCGGCTGGAACCGCGTGGGAGAAGCGTAAACCCACCTGTTCGCGGACGCGAAGCGTTTCGGAAAACGACGACGGGGAAGGGTCGCTGAGAGCAATTCTTTGCCGATTACTTTCTCCCTAATTTGATTCGGTCGGCAAGATAATCACGTCCGAATAATCAACGAGAGGGTGTTTTTGACATTTACGAGCTGCATGGCGATCTTCGGTCTTTGCTCGGGTCGTGACGAGAGAGGGAGCGAGCGAGTGATGATAGCATGCTTATCCTGCTTAAGCCCAAGTTGAACCGAATATCACCGAACAGGGTAATAAACAAGAAAACCTAGAAATGATGTATCGTAGAAGTGTGTGTGAATGTGTGTGTGTGTGTGTGAGAGAGAGAGAGGGAGAGAAAATCCGACTCAAAATCAGATTTATTAAGGTCAAAGGCTCAGGGTCCTGTGTGACTCGGGCCAATTCATACAAGCATTGCGGGTAAATGTATCATCGGCACGTGGTACCGGTACCAGATATGAACAATAAAATATATAGAAAAAATAAATGGCAGATATAAATGAGATGGTAAGGTTAAAACTAACGTAACAAAAAAAATTAAATTATACGAAATCGCGTAACAACACGAATGCATAACAAAATAACAATAGAAGTAAAAATAAAAATACAATTAAAAATAAAACTAAAAACGTGCCAAGTGCAATTGGATCCGCCAACAAACTAATCGCAAACCCACGCAGCCTAACCTTGAAAGATGCCATCCCGTACCAGCACCTGACGTTACGGGGAACGTTTTTCTATAAGGTCGCTGCCCTGTGACGGAAAAGGCTCAACGACCGGTTTTAGTTACGCGGAAGGCAGTGCACGGATCGAGGTGATTTGCCATTTCACGAGGCTCCACGAACGAGAGGCTACTATCCAGGTGCTATCAAGGTTCCCCGCGGAGCAAGACCTTCGCGAGCAGCGGCAAGCGCAGAATTCGAGCATCGGATAACGAACTGATAGGGAAAGGCATAATGCCGAGTTTGGCAATCGCGTTCAATGCACGGGTGAGCTCGATGGTGAGTTCTTCGGTAAGACCTAGATGTAACGAAGCGCGATCCTACCTAATCGAAGCGAGGTACGACCGGTTATTTTACCAACAACAGTGGTTACACCCTGCTACCCGAAGATGAGAGTGCCGTCGATGGTGACTCCGAGTAGTTAGCGGGAGGCACAAGTTCCGATGACCTCAGAGCCGACGAGGACAGCCTGTTCATGTCGGTTAATGAAGCAAAGGGAGGGGGGTGGGGGGGGGGGGGAGAGAGAGATCGCTCGAGCGTATTTCCCCGTCATTTCGAATCGCCAAGCGAGCCTTTTCCACTTTCCCTCCCGGTCAATCTCGCACCTCGTTCGACCATCTTGATCTTTGATGCGAACGTGTGGAGAGTCGCGATATCGACGTCAGGCGTACATCGTTTCACGCCTTGGGTGAAAAATAACGAAATTCGCGAGATGTAAAATACAAAGAGAAAAATAGCATCACCCCGACTCGATCGGCTCACCGATACCCCACCCCAGAGGTGGAAAATTTTTCGAGCCGCGAACGCCGTCGAGGTTCAAAACGGTCCGAGGTATTTTTTCGACGTACAACGAATTGTCCGCGAACAGATAAAGACAAGCGGGCGAGTTGCCGCGTTCCCCTCGAGATCGGCGGCAATCGCGTCGTACCGATCGCATTCGTGGACCTCGGTGCAGTGGCCAAACTGGGCTGGAACAGGTCCCGTGGAAACGACAAGGGAAAAATGAATCTCAGCCGCGTCGATCGACGCGCGTCCGAGCTAAGTCCGGTCGGTGGTCGGGTCGCGAGGAGAGAGAAAGAAGAGAGGTGGGGATTTAATTGGCAAGCGCGGAAGGCCTCGGGGACCCTTGAATTATTTATCGAAGCAACAGTTGCGGCTCGAGGTCACGGAATACGGGAGACCAGCGTCGGGGTGGCGGCGACGCGCTCCGCGGCATCGACGCTGCGCGAACGAAAAATAATGCCGTCGACGGGGGGGAGGGAGCGGGGAGATGACGAGAGGTGGTGGCGGTGGTGGTGGCGACGACGACGACGAAATTTTAGTCGAGAGATAATCGATGGATGCGAATCCGAATATAGAAGCGATCGAATTATCCCGGCCGCGAGCGATTATCTACGACCCGGGTACGTAGGCGGGTGGGTGGGTAGACGAACGGGTCGCGAGTACTCTCGACGGTTTCGGCGACGAACGCTCGACTCGTCGTTCGGGTATTCGAGTATTCGACCATTGTCCCGGATATAGGTGATCGATACGGTCGCGGAAAAAGTCCTTCCCGGTCCAAGGTCACGGCTCGCGGAGCCCTGGAAGAATCTCAAACGAAATTCGATTCGAGAAACCGGGAACGGCGAAACGCTCGCCGAAATCCAGCTACATCCCCTGGTCGCTTTTCGTGCCGTAGAAGTTGCGCGTACGCCGGCCTGGGATTTACGGATTCCCCTGGGACGACGAACGAACGGAGTCCCCCCCCCCCCCCCCCCCCCCCGAACGAGTCCACCGTCGTTTTTGTTCGTTGATTCTCGTCTCGAATCGAAGGAAATCGAATCGAATCCCCGGCGAACGTATTCGAGCGGGCTTTGGCTCGAGGTAACCACGCGCGATTCGTACCCGTTGCGGGTATTTTTCATTGCCAGGCATTTATCACCGTACCCGAAATCACCGGTTACGCGGACCGGAAACGCGGCGGAGGACGATCACGAACGATCCGGCGTTGTCTAACCTTCGTTCTTGTTGTTCCCGATGAGTATCTCGGTGTCCTCGAAGTCTCCTTCTCGTACCAAGTCGAGCGGATGTTTCGGTAAAAATTTTCCGTCGATCGTCGGGGCTGACGGAAATCCCAAAATTCCCCAATAGCTGTTCCACTGTTGCACGGAAATCGTTTTCGCGTCCACGGATCTCATGCAGGCCATAACCCTCGCCGGATTCACCGACAGCATGCTCGCGTTGCACGAGCAGTCGTTTACGAGTACGCGGGCGACCTCGTCCGCCTTCTCGCCGGTCATGTAGCTCCACGGGGCGTTCAAGGTCCCGCTCTGAAGTATCCCCCGTCTAACGAGACCCCGCGTCACCGGCGATATCAGGTGAAGGGAGACGGAGCCGCCGCCGGCGGACTCGCCGAATAGCGTTATCATGTCCGGATCACCGCCGAACGCCGCCGCGTTGTCCCGCAGCCACCTTATGGCGAGCGCCTGGTCCCACAATCCCATGTTCCCGGGCGCCTCCTCGCTGTTGTGAAAATGCTTGTTCAGGTAGAGGAAGCCGAACGCGCCAACTCTGTACTGCATCGAGGCGACGATTACGTCGCTCGTCACCGCCATTATGTCCGCGTCGTATATGTCGAGGGTCGCGGTTCCGCTCATGTAGCCGCCGCCGTAGATCCAAACGAGAACGGGAACCTTCTTTCCCTGTCCCTCGGCACCCGGCGGCTCGGCGCTCTTGTGACGGAGCCTCAGCTTCCGCGGTACCCAGACGTTCAGGTAAAGGCAGTCCTCCGATATGTTCGTGTTCGGGTTCCACATCTCCTCGCCCTCGAAGCCGGGAAAGTACTCGTAGCGTTCCTGGTAGCAGCTGTTCGGCAACGAGGTGGCATCGAGCACGCCGTGCCACGGATCGACGGGCAGCGGCTTGCGAAACCTCAGGGGTCCGACCGGCGGCTTCGCGAACGGTATTCCGTAAAATACGTGGACCTCGCGGTCGAGAACGGTCCTGGAGAGGCCGCGGATCAGGCCGCTCGTTGTCTCGACGACGAGGGGATCGTTGCGAACGTCCCGCGCGTCCGCGTCGGCCATCGGCGCGAGGACGAGGACGAGGACGAGGACGAGGAGGAAGAGGAGAAACAGGAATAGCTGGCGGCGGAGGCAGTGACGACGGTTATGGCGGTGGTGGTGGTGGTGGTGGCGACGGCGAGGAAAGCTCGAGGGGGGGGGAGTCGAACGAGACATGTTCGAAACGTCCCCGCGCTCGCCGCGCTTCCCGATCCGGGCTTTCCCGCTTTCTTTCCCGCGCCCCGTTCCCCGACCCGCGGCAAACACGTAACCGCGAGGAGCTGCAGCCGCTCGTCGCCCCGCGCGGCCCCCGGCCCGCGGCCCACGGCCCAACGATTCCCACCACCGCGTCGTCGTATCGTCGTCGTCGTCGTCGTCGTCGTCGTCGTCGTCGTCGTCGTCGTGGTCGTGGTCGTGGTCGTGGTCGTGATCGTGGTAGTCGTCGGTCCGACGAGGGTTCTCGCTCGGGGCGGCGCGAAATCCTTTTCGTTCACCCTCGCGCGAGATAGGAGACGAGCCGTTCGTCCCGACCGAGGGAATATTCGCCGCGTCGAAGCGTTCTCGGCTTTTCTCTTCACCTTCGCGCGCGACGCGATTGTGACGACGCTGACGCTGCTCGGAGAGGCGCGACGCTATTGGTACGCGACGACCGGCGTGCCGCGATGCACGGGGTCGACTGACGCGGCTGACGACGACGACGACGACGACGACGACGGCGGCGACGACGACGGCGACGACGACGACTTCCTGCCCCTGCCTAGCCGCGACGTAAAGCGCGCAGAGCGCTGGCGCTCGAGCCGACGAAACCCTACGTATCCCACGCGCGCGCGCGCCCGTGCACGGTAGAGGGAGAGAGAGAGAGAGGAGAGAGAGAGAGAGAGAGAGAGAAAGAGAGAGAGAGAGAGAGAGAGAGAGAGAGAGAGAGAGAGAGAGAGAAGAGAGAGATGAGAGAGAGAGAGAGAGAGAGAGACGAGAGAGAGAGCAGAGAGAGAGAGAGAGAGAGAGAGAGAGAGAGAGAGAGAGAGAGAGAGAGAGAGAGAGAGAGAGATTCACCCGCGGCGCTGCTTCCTCCCGGCCCCCCGCCGACCTTGCCGATCCGGGCCGCGCGCGCTACGTCGCGACCCGCCGACTTCGGCCGTGCACGGGGGGTACGTGGCAGACGGGCGGATGATGAATCTCGAATGCGAAACGCGCGAAAGGGCAAATCGCACGCGCGCGCTATCCGGCGAGGACGACCGTAGTAGCACGAACGTTCTCATTCCATCCTCCGGGACGAACTTTCCGTTTCCGTTCCTTTTCGAACCGGCGGTTCCCGGTTCGAGAATACTCGGGAGCAACGCGAGACCGAACGTTCGTTGGATCAGTCTCCCCAAACGTCGGAGAAACGGGGAGACGGTAACGAACGAACCTGGCCGCAGCTATGCGATCGA